>JAJEJO010048572.1:26058-188199 GCA_020662805.1 Glaucomys volans | reverse complement strand
TTTTTTTTTTTTGGTACTAGGAATTGAACACAGGTACACAACCCCAGAACCACATCCCCAGCTCTTTTTATTTTGAGACGAGGTCTCACTAAATTGCTTAGGGCCTCGCTAAGTTTCTGGGGCTGGCTTTAACTTGGAATCCCTCTGTCACAGTGTCCCTAGTTGCTGGGATAAAAGGCGTGAGACACTGCACCAGGTAAATTAATAACTTTATTTATTTTTTTGTACAGGAGATTGAACCCAGGGGCGCTCTCTCGTTCTACCACTGAGCTGGATCCAAAGCCCTTTTTACTTAAGAAGTTTTTTTTAGTTGTAGGTGGACACCTTTATTTTTATATATTTTCATGTGGGGCTGATGATCGAACCCAGTGCCTCACATGCGCTAAGCAAACGTTTTACCGCTGAGCCATAACCCCAATCCTGTATTTTTAAAAATTTGAGACACAGTCCCACCAAGGTGCTGAGGGTCTCAATTGCTGAGACTGGCTTTGAATTTTCCATCTTCCTGACTCAACCTCACCCATCGCTGGGATTACAGCGTGTGTCACCGCACCCAGCTATTAATTTCTAAGTCTTTCAGAGCTCTTGTGAGCCCCACAAATACTGATCGATTCAAGCTTGATCAAACCTTTTAAAACTGATAAATTTTTATCATCAACAAAGCTGAGAAATGGAGTTCAAAGTAGAAAAGGTGAATTGTTTTAAGTAGGAGTTTCACTGGAGTGGACAATTATGTTTTGGCCTGGAGTAAGTTTGTATCACAAAATTAATTCGTTCTGATGTAAGACCATCTTTTCTTAGGGTCAGCAAGTATTTTTCTCAGTTCAAATATACTATAGCTGGTGTTAGGTGTAATCAGCAACTGTGACCGAGACCCGGCTTTGGTCTTTTTAAAAAGCCTGGATCCTCCCATCCTCACTCTCCTTGGTGATAGTGTAAGTTCACCAAAAGTTCTGGTGTTCTATTTGTAGCAAAATTCTAAACATTACTCACACTCTTAAGTGGGGCTTGTAGTAACTTGTGTTTAAATTAGCATTTTTTCCCCACTGATTATGAATGTCTGGTAGTTTACTCGTGGGTAAATACCCTTGCTGTTTGCCAGTCTTCACAAAGTCACTCAGCAGGAAACTAAATACTTGCTTCATGAACATTAAAGGTTTTCTCCAAAATCACACGGATCAAACAAATGAGGGAGAAGACACTGAAAGTGCCTGGTATAGTGTCACACTCCCATAATTACCCAAACTGTCTCTTTCGGAGCCCAAGGGCCTGGCTCTCAAAGGGACACGGAAACAACGCCTGAGAGGTGAGAGCCAGGAAATCGGGAGAGGTGGCTTTCCCGGCATGCTCTGCAGCACACTGAAGGGCGCCAGACGCATCCCGGCGTGCACCGGGGAGCGCCCAAGGGCGATGGTTCACGGCTCCTAGAGGGGCGCGCGAAGTTAAGCCGGTAGGTGTGAGCTTACTTAGTTTCGCGACCCCAGCTTCTCGTTTTGTCTTTATGGATGTACTCCCATAAAGGTAGAAAAGGAGGTACTCTAGCTACAGTCCCTTTCCGCGTGCGAACGACTTTCGGCGCCGCTTCGAGCACGGTGCCAGGTGATTAGCGGTTAGGGGCGGGCCAAAGAGTTGCACGTGACCAGACCTGGTAGCCAATGGCCAGCCGGGTGGTCCGGCAGCGCGAGGATCCCCGGACTCGGGAGTGGAGCGACGCGTGGGCTGGCTACCGTCTGCCCTGGCAGGTACGCGCAGGCGCTTTGCTTGCCATACATTCCGTCTGTCCCCGCGCGTCGGGTGGCGTGTACTTGGTGCGAGGTGTTAAGAGTCTCTCGTGGGTGTTTTCCGGGGCGGGGGAAGGCAACAGAGGGGGGCTGTGGTATCACGTGCGCACCTCAGCCAATCGCAGGCCGAGGCGCACCCACATCTTTCCTCAGCGCCCTGGGGTGCGACGTGTTCGGTGAGGTTGGACCCGGCCCTGACGTTTTAAGCACTCTTTCGAAGCGTGTGTGCAGTCTGTAAAATGTGGGAACGGCGTTTTGTGCAGTCTTACTCTGCTATGAGCACGGATGACAAGTTCTCGGCAAAATGGCTGCTGGAAAGAGTCGCCTAGCAGGGGCAGCGCTGGGGCCGCGTGAAGGTCACATGACGAGGTTGGCAGCGCGTGCTGCTGGCGCGGGGAAGAAGTGTGTGTGGGGGGAAGGGGCGTGGCAAGTCACGTGCCTTCGACTGCTGCGTCCAGTGGTTTTCTAGTTTCTGTGCTGAGGGCAGATGGTCTGCTTTTACCCCTCCCACTTCGAAGCGTGGCAAGCGTGGAGAGCAGCTGTGTGGTGCAGTGTAATGATCCCTGATGTGGCATTTAAGAGACCCGGGGTTTAGGCCTGTGGCTAATCTTATTTATAATTTAGCTCTTCTAATCTTATTTATAATTTAGCTCTGAAGAGGTGGCTATTTGTTAAGGTCCTAAATAAGGTCGTTGACTACCTAACTCCAGTTACTTGGAGATTAAAAAAAAAAAAATGTTAACAATGGGGTGGTGGGGATGGAGCTCAGTGAGAAGGCTTGTTTAGAATTTGTGAGGAAGGCCCTGAGTTTAGTCCAAAACAATGAACAAATTATAAAAATTATAAGACAATCCCTCTCCCAAAGAAAAAAGGACAAGCAATCAGACCCCCAGTAACAGTGCTGTGGGAAACTTGGTGGAGGTAAATTGTTATCATATTCTGGGCGTATCCATCTTTATCAATTCCATTTATACTATGTTCCTGTCCACTGCTTCTGGAAAAATAGTCTTTTAGACATCTAGTTCCTGTATGCTTTCTGGAAAGAAATCAAAGGGTATCCATTATTGTCATAACTCTGGAGATGGGGGAACATTTAGTTTGAAGGGATTTATTAATGTTCTGTAAAGTTGACTAGAAAACCCTAGGAGTTTTCTTTTCACTTTGTGAATCATTCTTTGTAAAATTTTTGAGGCTTTGTACTGAAAACCTTTAACGTTCTTCATTAACAGTCTCTGCTTCCCCGCTCCAGCTCTTGATTTTTCCTGAGGGTCAAGGCCTTGGGGGAAAGGAAGTAAGCATAAATATGTATTTTCCATATCTCTGCTTATATATTTTATACTATCCCTTGATTTATCTTTAAGAGCCTTTGAATTTTGTGGGAACAGAACCAATCTTCCTTCTTTCCTTCCTTTTTTTTTTGTACTGGATTGAACCAATACATCCCTAATCATTTTATTATTTATGTTGAGAGAGTTTGTTAAGTTGCTGAGTCTATCTTCCAATTTTAGAACCTCCTAAGTCAGCCTCTGGAGTTGATGGGATAACAGGTGTGCATGCCCAGGCCCAGGTAGAATTCCTTTTACAAACCTTCTAAAATTAATTTGGAAGAATGCACCTATAAAGTAGAACAATATATACAAATAGAGATAGATATAATAATCAAAAGTGCAAGTAGTGATTTGAGTAGGTAGAGCAATGGAACAAAATAATAAATCTAGAAACAGTGTTATTTAGTTTTAGGTAGTATTTCATACATATCAGTGGGAAAAGAATTAAATTATGTTGGAACACTTGGCTAACCATTTTGAAAAAAATGGTATTCTTACCTTAAAAATTAAATAAAATCCAGGTGAATTAGTATCTAAATATAAAATGTGAAATCAGAAAATTGCAACTTTGAAAAAATGGGTGAATAGTTTTCTAATCTTGAAATAGGATGAGTTATTTGAAGCTTGGCTACAAAAGCAAAATCCACAAAGGCAAAAATTGATAGAATTATAAAATTGACATAAAATTAATGCCATAAAGTTAAAAGATAAATTTATTTTTTAATATCTTTGTTTTGTTTGTTTTATTTTTATGTGTTGCTGAGGATTGAACCCGGTGCCTCACATGTGAGAGGCAAGTTCTCCACCACTGAGCTATAGCCCCAGCCCCAAAAGATAAATTTATTAACAGTGTGGAGGCAGGTGCCCCTAATCCCAGCTACTTGGAAGGCGGAGGAATGAGGATGGAGAATTTCAGGCCAGCCTAGTCAATTTAGTGAGATCCAGTCTCAAAAACTGAACAAACAAAAACCAAAACTCATTTACTCATTCAGCATTCATTTAATATATTTATTTAGTGCTTACTGTGTGCTAGACATTTTTTTTAGGTGTAGAGAATAAAGTGATGAGCAAAGCCTAGCAAATTGTGGGAAAAAGTTGAACCATGTGTTGGACCTAGATTAATGATCTTAATATCTGATAGGCAAAAGACATGAATAGGTAGTTACACAAAATAAAAATAATGAATAAAGATAAAAATATATTATTTTTTATATAAATAATACAAAACAACACTTTCCCCTAGTCTGGTAGATTGTCATAGATACAGTATATAATATCATAATATCTGATAATTGACACACTCATACATTGCTATTGGTGAATATTTCCATCTGAACATGATTTTTTTTTTGTTTGTGAATATTCATGGTTTATGTTTTTGTTACTGGGGATTGAACCCAGGGTGTTCTACTTGTCCGGCCAGTGCTCTATCACTAAGTTACCTTCAGAATGTTTTATTTTTATTTATTTATTTATTTTTGAGATAGAATCTTGCTAAGTTGCCCAGTCTGGCCTCAAATTTGCAGTCTTCCTGCCTCAGCATCCCGAGTAACTGATATTACAGGCCACCACACCTGACTTTGCTATACTTACTGAAAGCCTTAAAAACCTGTATATACTTGGATTTAGCAAATCCTCTTCTTTGTTAAGGTACTAATTAGTAAGTTTGCAAAGATGTGCATTTGAGAATTGTCATAGGCCAGGTGGTTGGCCAAGTTCAGTGGTGCATACCTGTAATCTGAGAGACCTGGGAGGTGGAGGCAGGAGGAATGCAAGTTCAAGGCAATTTGTGGAGACCCTGTCTTAAAGTAAAAAGGACTGATTTTGTGGCTCAGTGGTCAGCATCCCTAGATTCAATCCCTAATACAAAAAAAAAAAAAAAAAAAAGTTACTGGAATGATATGTTGAGGTATTATGGCTTGGACCAGGTAGGTAGTAATGGTGGTAGTCAGAAGTAACTGCTGATAGGTTAGTTGTGGAAAGCAAGAGAGAGGAATCAAACATGATTCCAAGGTTTTGTTTTTGTTTTTTGGTGCTGGGTATTGAACTCAGGGACACTCGACCACTGAGCCACATCCCCAACCCTGTTTTGTATTTTATTTAGGGGCAGGGTCTCACTGAGTTGCATATCATCTTGCTTTTGATGAGGCTGGCTTTGAACTCTTGATCCTCTTGCCACAGCCTCCTGAGCTGCTGGGAGATTCCAATGTTTTTAGTGGGAGCAATTGATGACATTTATAGAGATGGAAGACTAGAAGGAGCCAGTTTGAAGGGATAGTTTAGTTGGATATTTTGATCTCAAGATGCCTACTAGGTATCTAGGAATAGTTGATGAGAATTCAGTTGACTGTTCAGGTCTGGATTCCAGGGTTAAGGTCAGGATTGTGAATATATGCTTGGGACATCATTGATGTGTAGATGGTCTTTATTTATTTATTTATTTATTTATTTATTTATTTATTTATTTATTTGCCGTGCTGGGGATTGAACCCAGGACCTTGTGCTTGTAAGGCAAGCACTCTACCAACTGAGCTATTTCCCCAGCTCTGTAGCTGGTCTTTAAATACATGGGACTGATGAGGTCATCCAGGAAGTAAAGACAAGAGTCAATGGCTGAGCCCTGAGACTGTGGAAATCAAAATCATGGAGGGGACTAAATTATACTTAATACTTATATTATATTTAGATTTCTTTTGTATTGGCATTACCACACTACTTACTGAGTAACATCTAATGGTGCACTATTAAATGATGTCCTTGAGATATGTTCTTCCTACTAACTGAATTCTCAGGTTTTTGTCACTTTTCTGCCTCATGATTTCTATTTTTTTCTCTAAGGTCATAACCTCCGATTAGACCCATGTTTGATTCTGCTCTACTTCTGGCTCTTCTTTGTCACTCTTGCTGTGCCCATAGTGCTCTGTTTTTTTTTTTTTTTTTTTTTTTTAAAAAATCTAGCCTTTATTTATTTATTAAATATTTTTAGTTGTAGATGAACACATACCTTTATTTTTTTATGTGGTGCTTAGGTTTGAACCCAGTGCCTTACACTTGCTAAGCAAGCACTCTACCCTGAGCTACAACTGCAGTTCTATTTATTTGTTTTAACATGGTGCTGAGGATTGACCCCAGTGTCTCACTCATGCTAGGCAAGCGCTCCACCACTGACCCACAACCCCTGCCCTGCTATGCTCTTTTTTTTTTTTTTTTGGAACCACGGATTGAACTCAGGGACACTCGGCCACTGAGCCACATCCCCAGCTGTATTTTGTATTTTATTTAGAGACAGGGTCTCACTGAGTTGCTTAGGGCCTCGCTAAGTTTCTGAGGCTGGCTTTGAACTAGTGATCCTCCTGACTCAGCCTCCCAAGTCGCTTGGATTACAGGCGTGCGCCACCACGCCCGGCTTGCTACGCTCTTTTATTGCCCTTTGTTTGCCCCCTCTTCTGCTTTTTGCCTCAAACTTCTACTCAGTCTTCAGTGTCCTCCTTACATTTGCTTTGTAATTCTACTTTTTTTTTTTTTTTTTTTGCCGTGTTGGGGATTGAACCCACGGCCTTGTGCTTGCGAGGCAGGCACTCTACCAACTGAGCTATATCCCCAGCCCTGTAATTCTACTTTTGACAGGTAGAAGTCGACCCCTCACTGCATGGTACTTCTCAGATCTGTTGTTTGTACTTTCATTTGTAGCAAAATATAAAATTAGTTGGTATTTTAACTGTTGTTTTTATTTATTTGTTTCCCAGTGCTTGGCATGTGGTAGATGCTTAATCATGCTTAAAACGTTTAGAAGTTTTGATTTGTCAACAGAGTAAATTAAAACTAGTTCCTATATAGTTTTTTGAACTATTAGCTAAGATTTTTAGGATCTTTTTATTATAGCATATTTTTGGTTTTAATGATATTCATTGTGATATAAGTTAGCCAGTACAAAGTTAAATGAAATGATGTCAGAATGAGACATGTTAGGAGTGTTTTAATGTGGAGGACTGAATAATGCTTATTCTTTTGAAGCACACTATTATAATAGATTCTTCTTTCACTTGCCCACTTTGCCACCCACCTTCTCAGTAGTCAAGGATTCTATTTTAACATTACTTGTGTACTTTGAGCTCTTTGGTGGAGAAGGAACCTAATGTAATAAATCCCAGTAGATTCAGCAGTACTAACCCCGGGAATGTTCTTTAAATTGTGTAGAGGGAGGCCTAATGGTTTGAATGTAGGTGTGAGAGTTTCAGTCTGTGAGCCCAAAGTAGGGCTGATTATTTTGTCTTTCAATATCCAGCATGTATTGAGCACCAACCATATATATGGGCACTGTATGAGGTGTGAGGGACTTGAAAAAAAATTATGGTTCCCTGTACATGAGGCTGTATAAATTTAGTTAAGAAAGTGAAACATAAGATTAAAAAGGAATTTAATCTTAACAGGCAGTGTATCACTAAGTACAAAGTGGTATAGTGTTTATCAAGGACTTTGCATTTCTTAAACTCATAATTATGTTCTTAGAGTTATGTTCAGTTTTACCTTATATCAGTTTTCAGCATTTTAAATAGACTTATAAAGTTCTGCATTTTCTCTCTAACATTTCTAGTTTCAATAAGATATTATTGATTTGGCCTGTTGATGTGATAAAAGCTACATATAGAGTGCCCTGCTCCTACATTGTATCCAGACATTTTGTTCTTCACATTTACTCATTCATTGATTTATTTTTTGGTACTAGAGGTCAAAACCAGGGCCTTTGCATGCAAGGCAAGTGCTCTACCACTGAACTCAGTCCCCAGCACTAGTAGTAATGACATGGACCCTATGTTGGAAATAATTTTTCTTTTTAGAAGTTTTGATGGTCTTATTTCTGTCTTTAAAGTTCCTTTTAAGAACTCTTTTGCTTTTCTGATTCTTGGTCCTTTGTTAAACCAATCCCCCTAACACACCTCTGAAGTCTTCTGGTTCTAAGGACTTTGTGCCTCCTACAAGTTACTTAAATTTTCTTAACTTTTTCTTATCTATACAATTGGATGATAATATCTACTTTGGGGTTGTTTTGAGAATTAGTGAAATAAAGAATGTGAAGTGCTAAAAACGGTGCTTTGCATTAATAGTAAGCATTCAGTAAATAGTTGTTCCTGTCATCATCATCATCATCATCATCTTTATTTTCTTACCAAGGCACTACATGCCTTTAATCCTTGATCACCTCTTAGAACTGTGGGGTTCCACTACTGTGAAGTCTGTATATCCAAGACAAAGTCTGGGTTTTTGACTTTAGGGTTTATGGAGTGGAAATGGGATTTTCCCATATCCCTGAGCCTAAAATGGAGGTTTGGAGTTTTGCAAAATCTGGTTTCCAGTTGGATTCACTGAGTTTGGAGAGATGTTAGAATACACATGTGCCTTCCTTCACCCAGGTGATCCTTTACCAGGATTATGTATATGTTAGTGTCAGTCACAGTGTTCTCCAAGCTGTTAACTGTATTTATATTTTCAAAATGAAAGCTTTGCAACATTGCATGCTACTTTTCAGTTCTTTAAAAAATGTTGTAACTGCCTTTTTGTCTTAAATAGTGCATTCTTGCTCTTTTATTTTTTGAGACAAGATCTTGCTAAGTTGCCCAGTTTGGCCTTGAATTTGTCATCCTCTTGCTTCAGCCTCGTGGGCTACTGGGATCATAGTTGTGTGCCACCATACTCGGCTGCCCTTGACAGTTTTTGAGCCTTAGATAATTAAAAGTAGTAGTTTGAAAAATATTTGGTCTTTCTGTAGCAATGAGAATGTTTTGAAGTAAGAAGTGGCTAAAATTATAGAGAATGCTTAGGCGATTGCTATAATACAGTCCAGCAGTAGGGTGATAAGGACTGAAGTTAGAAGTGATAGTGGAAGTGAGAACCTAGAGGTAAGATGCTTAAAATATGACTTGTAAGATCCAAACTCCTTATTGTGGTTTTCAACATGCTACAAGATTTGACTTTTGCCTTCCTCTGCAGTCTTATCTCCTATCACCTTTCCTCTCACTTCTGTATGTTTTAACCACATTGGCTGAGTTGTTTCATAGAATGGGCTGTTTGTCTTGACTTCAAGGCCTTTGCATTTACCTTCTCTTTACCTGGAATATTCTTTTCTAAGTCTGATTCCTTTCTACCATTCAGTTCTTAGTTTAAATCCCCTTAGTTTTCCCTGATCAGTAGTCCTTAAGCAACCTCTCTTACTGATTCATTCATTGTTTTGTGATCATTATAGTATATAATCATTACCTTGGTTTAAAAAAATGGGTTTATCTGCGACTGTCTTTTTGAATTTTAGTTTCATGAGAGAAGGAACTTTATCATTTATATTCTTGGCACCTAGAAAGATATCTGGCATTACTGGATTTGAAATAGGACTTAATAAATCACCTGAATTGGAGAGGTCCTCTAGTCTACGGTTTTCAGTCTGGGTGTCTGGGCTATTGACCCAAATAGAAGAATCTGGAGGAGCTAGGCACAGTGGCATGTGCCACAGTTCCAACTGTTCCAGAGGCGGAGGCAGGGGGGGATCGTTTGTACTCTGGAGTTTGAGGCCAATCTAGGCAACTTAGTGCCTGTCTCAAAAAACAAAGAAAGTAAGTTTCGGAAAAGAAAAATGAAAAATAAAAAGAAAGGAAAAGTTTGGAGGGATTTTGAAAATTTTTTTTTGCACATGCTATTTGAGTGCTTTACCACTGAGATTTATGTCCCTAACCCAGGAATTTTGATTTTTTGAAGGAAAGAGAGTCTGAGATAAGGATGGGGACATTCTGATGGTGATGTTTAATAGGCTGTAGGAGATGGATAACTGACGCTTGTGAGAGAATGATTAGGACTGGAGGTAGAATTTTTTTTTTTTTTTTTTTTTGTATTGGGAATTGAATGTGGGATGCTCTACCACTGAGCTACATCCCCAGCTCTTTTATTTTTTATTTTAAGATAGGATCTCACTAAAGGTGCCAAGGCTGGTCTTGACCTTGTGATCCTCCTCAGCCTCAAGAGTAGCTGGGGTTATAAGTATGCACCACTGTACCTGAAATTTTTTAAAAAAATTATATTCTTTTTACTATAGGGTCAAATATATATATATAAAGATATACCTATCATATATGTACAATTTGATGAGTTTTTGCAAAGTAATGCATTATATCGATCTAACACCTGGATCAAAAAAAGAATTATTAGGCTGGGTGTTATAGCTTCATGGTACATACATGAGACCCTGGCAACACACACACACACACACACACACACCCAAAAAAAAGAAAAGAAAAAAAGAAAAGGAAGAAGAAGAAAGAAAAGCCAGAGAAAGAGAATTATTACCAGCACTTAGAAGCCCCAATGGTGATGAACTATAATTTTTAATTGATATTTGATTATAAATACTTTGAGGTAAGAACTATACTTGTTTAACTTTTTTTTTTTTTTTTTTTTTTGCCATGCTAGGGATTGAACCCAGGGCCTTGTGCTTATGAGGCAGGCACTCTACCAACTGAGCTATATCCCCAGCCCTACTTGTTTAACTTATCATGATGATCACTTAGTGATTTTTGTTTGATGATAGCTTGGAGGAGTTTTATTTTGATAATGGTTGGCACTGGTTGAGAACATTTTCTCCAGGATTATACTTAGCATTTTTTCTGGTGATTCCATTCAGTTTTTACTTGTCTTTGAACTTCTATAGGATCAGTCTGCTCTACTTGATTTATCACTTCATTTATACTATCTGTTATTTCTTTAGTGTTTTTTTTTTTTTTTTTTTTTTTAATTTAAAGGGTGTAGTTCCTATTTCTTCTTTCCTTTTTTTGGTACTGAGGATTAAACCCAGGGGTGCTTAACCACTGAGACACAGGCCAGCCTTTTTTTTTTTTTTTTTTTTTTGAGGGGGTCTCACTGAGTTGCTTAGGGCCTTGCTAAGTTGCTGAGGCTGGCTTTGAACTTGTGATCCTTCTGCCTCAGCCTCCCAAGTGCTGGGATTACAGGCGTGCGCCACCGTGCCCGGCTCCCAGCCTTTTTTTATATTTTATTTGGAGACAAGATCTTGCCAAGTTCCTCAAGACCTTGCTAAATTGCTGAGGTGGCTTCGAACTTGTGATTCTTCTGCCTCAGCCTCCCAAGGCACTAGGATTACAGGTGTACTCCACCACACCCGTCTGTAGTACATATTTTTTATTGAAGTTTACTGAGATTGGGAATTTTTCATGCTTCCAGATTCTCTTATCTGCTCTACATACTTCGAACTCGTGCTGAATTTATATGGTTTTTGTTGTGAAGAATGACCTTCAAGCTGGGTATAGTGACATATGCCTGGAGTCCCTGCAGTTTAGGAGGCTGAGACAGGAGGATTGCAAATTCAAGGCCAGCCTCAACAAATTAGCAAGGTCCTCAGCAATTTAGAAAGATCCCCCAAAATAAGGCCCCCAATAAAAAAGTTACCTTCAGATAATTATAATAAAAAGAATAAGCCGGGTGTGGTGGCGCACGCCTGTAATACAAGCGACTCGAGTGTCCCTGAGTTCAATCCCTGGTTCCAAAAAAAAAAAAGAATATGTTGCTGGAGATGGTGGTGCATAGCTGTAATTCCAGGCTGAGGCAGGAGAATTGCAAGTTTGAAGCTAACCTTAGCAATTTATAAGAATCCTGTCTTAAAACGAAAACAACAACAACAACAAAAGACTGGGGATGTAGCTCAGTGGTAAAGTACCCCTAGGTTTAATTCCCCTGTGCCTGCTGGGCGTGGTGGTGCATGCCTGTAATCCCAGCACTTGGGAGGCTGAGGCAGGAGGATCGCGAGTTCAAAGCTAGCCTCAGCAATTTAGCAAGGCCCTAAGCAACTCAGTGACACCCTGTCTCTAAATAAAATACAAAATTGGGCTGGGGATGTGGTTCAGTGGTGGAGTGCCCCTGGGTTCAATCCCCAGTACCAAAAAAAAAAAACCCAACAACAACAACAACAACAACAAAAAACAATCCCCTGTGCCTAAATAAATAAAAGGAGCAGGTTAAAATGCAAATTTTTGTTCATGCCTTTGTTAGTCAGCTTTTCATTGCTGTGACCAAAATATCTGACAAGAACAACTTAGAGGAGGAAAAGTTTATTCTATTTTGGGCTCATAGTGTCAATGGCTCAGTCTGTGATCAACTGACTCCATTTCTCTGGGCCAGAGATGAAGCAGAACATCATTGCAAAAGGGCATGGCAAAGAAAAGCTCTCAGCTCATGGCAGCAGGGAAACAGAGAAAGCAAAGAGCCAGGGATAAGATACAGTCCAAGGCCTTGCATCCCCCCCCCCCATTATTCCCCTCTGCCTGCAGTTACCCCATTAATTTGTTCAAATTATTAATGAAATGGATAAGATTATAACTCTTCATAATCCAATCTTTTCTCTTCTGAACATTGCTACATTTCCTAACACATGAGTTCTTTGGGGGGCATTTTTAGAACTAAACTATAACAATCGTGTAACAAAGATTTAAAAGTAATTTCAATAATGTTTTGACTTTCTTTGATTTGGCGGTGCTTGGGATTGAACCCAGGGCCTGGTGCTTGCTAGGTAAATTCTCTGTCACTGAGCTACATCCAAAGCCCCTTGACTAAATTAAAAAAAAAAAAAACAACTTTTGTTTTTATTTGGCCTGGTCTTAATTATTTTTTGTGTTGTGTTGTATTTTAAAGGTTAAATCCCAGACACAAATATTTGAAAATATTGGTTTTCCCTTAAGTAGCAGGTTGATTATAGATGAACAAACTATTAGGTAGCAGAGGGTCTTGCTTTCTTGTGGGTGACAGAACTAAACCTTTGGTTTACTGTTAAAGTGACAATCTTAAGATAATCCCACTTTTATCATGTTTTCATAGATAGTTATTTGATGGAATTAAATGTGAAAGTTCTTGCTTTTCACTACACGTTATTATTCTAAAGTATTCATATTCACATGTGTATAAATCTCAGATGGTAGTTGGTTTTTTTTCTGAGTATCTTTTTTTAAATTCAATATCAGACATGCGTATTTAATGAAGAAATAATGCGACATTCACTTTGCTTTGATGTCTGACTTCAGTGTAGCACAGTATGAGCCCATGCAAGTAGGTTAGAAAGTTGCCTAGCTCAATTGATGATTTCAATAGCTCTGTACGTGCTTGAAGCTAAAATTTTATTTTCTATAATTTTTTTTATTGGATCATGGAGTGCTAGGGAGAGGTAAATGCAGTACCCTAGGTGTCTCATTTTGTGAATGTTGTTCTTTTCGGTAAAGGTGATTTGTCAAATATATAATTAAATGCAATTTAACTTTCATACTTTATGACATTTTCAACAGTTTTTTTTGAGGTGTCTTCAGCAGATGACTGATTTAGAAAATGAGCTTAATATTACTTAATTCTCTGTACCTCCCTGTGCTAATCCTTTGTCTTGTTTATTTCTTTCTCTCATACCTCTTGATTATCATCTTTTTTTCTGAGAATATTTCTGATTGAGGGAGAATCATGTTTAAATTATTTTAATTTTTAAAACATAAAAGTAGGGGTGGGGATATAACTCAGTGGCAGAGCCCTTGCCTAGTGTGTTCCAGGCCCTGCAAAAAGGACCTACCATGCTAGGTTCTTTGTCTAACATCCCAGCACTGCAAAAATCAATAATAATAAAACTATAAAAGTTAATATTATTATTTTTTTTTGAACCAGGGATTGAACTCAGGGACACTCGGCCACTAAGCCACATCCCCAGCCCTATTTTGTATTTTATTTAGAGACAGGGTCTCACTGAGTTGCTAAGGGCCTCGCTAAGTTGCTGAGGCTGGCTTTGAACTCGCGATCCTCCTGACTCAGCCTCCCAAGTCGCTTGGATTACAGGCGTGTGCCACCACGCCCGGCAAAGTTAATATTTTTATGGTAAAAAACCAAATGAATTGGAAAAGGAAAATTTCCTTTCATGGTATCATCTTTGTACCCACATTTTATTCCTCCAGTCTTTCTCCCCTCTTATCAATATTGCTGGTAACAACTTGTTTTGCATCTGTTTTGACTTTTAAAATCTATTTATAAAAGTGTACATATATTTTTCCCAATTTTACAAAATTGTGGTGAAATACACAAATATACATTTTTTTTAAAAACTGAAATGGAAATATCAAGATTTTGCTTTACCAACTTAATATATTTTAGAACTCTTCCTACTTGTATATGTATCTTTGTCTTATATGGTTGTATTCTAATTTGGTCATTCAATCATTTATGTAACCATTATGTAAATGCTCTTCAGTGGGGTGTTTGCCAGGTGTTCTCTATTTTAATTATTTCTCTGGTGAAATTCTTGTTGATGTTCCTTGTATGGTTTCTTTCTTTTCTTTTTTTTTTGGGGGGGGGTACAGGGATTAAACCCAAGGTCAATTAACCACTGAGCCATATCCACAGCTTGTTTTATTTTTGAGACAGATCTTGCTAACTTACTTGGGACCTTACAAAGTTGCTGAGGCTGGCTTTGAATTTGTGACTTTCCTGCTGCAGCCTCCTGAGCCACTGGGATTACAGGCATGAGCCACCAGTCCTGCTTCCTTGTTTAGTTTCTTTATGTAGATATTCACATATCTAGACATGATAGTAAATAACAAGTGAAATTGCTAGATTGAATGTATGTTTTTTTTTAAATATCTTTTGTAGTTGTAGATGGACGGCATGCCTTTATTTTATTTATTTATTTTTATGTGGTGCTGAGGGTTGAACCAAGTACAAACACGTGCTAGGCAAGTGCTCTGTTGCTGAGCTATGGCCCCAGCCCCTGAATGTATGTGGGTTTTTTTTTTTTTTGGTACTGGGGATTGAACCCAGGGGCACTCCACCACTGAGCCACATCCCCAGCCCTATTTTGTATTTTATTTAGAGACAGGGTCTCACTGAGTTGCTTAGGACCTTGCTAAATTGCTGAGGCTGGCTTTGAACTCTCGATCCTCTTGCCTCAGCCTCCCGAGTTGCTGGGATTACAGGCGTGCGCCACCGCCCGGCTGTATGTGTTTTTATAATTTAATAAATGTTGTCAAATTGCTGGCTTGATATGCCGTTATACCCATCTACCTGTAATGTATGAGAGTACCTACTTCTAAATACCTTCTGTAAGATTAGATGTTATCAAAATTTTAAAATGTAGTTTGATTTGAAAAGTGACAGTTGGCTTGTATTTTGTTTTTATTTTTGGTACTAGAGACTGAACCTTGGGGTGCTTTACCACTGAACTATATCCCCAATCCTTTCTGTTTTTTATTTAAGACAGGGTCTCATTAAATTGCTGAGGCTGGCCTTGAATTTGAGATTCTCCTGCTTTAACCTCCTGAGTCACTGGGCTTGTAGACATGTGCCATCATGTCTGGTGGTTAGCTTGTTTTTTGATTTGTATCTCTCTAATCATTGGTCACGTTGGGCATCTTTCCATATCCTTATTGACCTTGTTTGTTTGTTTATTTATTTATTTATTTTATGTTGGGAATTGAATCCAGGGGTACTTTACCACTTAGCTACATCTTCAGCCCTTTGTTTTTTTGAGTGTCTTGCTAAATTTCTTAGGGCCTCACTACATTGCTCAGGCTGACCTTGAATTTAGGATCCTCTGCTTCAGTCTCCGAATTATAGGTGTGTACGACTGTGCTGGCTGTACTTTTAATCTTTTTAATCATACATTCTGCTGTGTAGAAGTTAAATTTTTTTTTCTTTTCTGTTTTCGGGTGGTGCTAGCGATTGAACCCAGGGTTTTGCACATATATGCTAGGTAAGTGCTCTACCAGTGAGATACATCTGCAACCCTCCATATTTTTTATTTTAAGACAGGATCTTGCTAAATTGACAGGCTGGCTTTGAGTTTTTGATCCTACTGCCTTAGCCTCCTGAGTCATGGGGATTACAGCATGTGTCATTGAGCCTGGCTAATTTTTTTTTTTTTTTTTTTGTACCAGGTATTGAACCCACGGGCAGTTAAACCACTGAGCCATATCCCTGGCACTTTTTATATTTTACTTAGAGTCAGGGTCTTGCTGAGTTGCTTAGGGCCTCACTAAGCTGCTGGGGTGGATTTGGACTTGTGATCCTCATGCTTCAGCCTCCTGAGCCACTGGGAGTACAGGCATGTGCCACCATGGGTGGCTGAGCCTGGCTAATTTAAGGACTGTTTGACATCTTCACAGTAGTAAGTCTCCCCTTGTCCTAGAATATGTCCTGTTCTCTCTTTTTCTTTTTCTTTCTTTCTTTTTTTTTTTTTTTTGAACCAGGGATTGAACTCA
Source organism: Glaucomys volans (assembly GCA_020662805.1). Taxonomy (NCBI): domain Eukaryota; kingdom Metazoa; phylum Chordata; class Mammalia; order Rodentia; family Sciuridae; genus Glaucomys; species Glaucomys volans. The sequence continues at coordinate 171,819 of JAJEJO010048572.1, read as the reverse complement.
GGGACACTTGGCCACTGAGTCACATCCCCAGTCCTGTTTTGTATTTTATTTAGAGACAGGGTCTCACTGAGTTGCTTAGGGCCTCGCTAAGTTGCTGAGGCTGGCTTTGAACTCATGATCCTCCTGACTCAGCCTCCCAAGCTGCTTGGATTACAGGCTTGCGCCACCATGCCTGGCTCTCTCTTTTTCTTTTTCTATTATTATCTTTAGAGCTTTGTCATTTTCTTCATGTTGGGTGTTTTTTTAAATTATATATATAATAGGACTGGGGATTGAACCCAGGGGCACTTGACCACTGAGCCACATCCCCAGCCCTATTTTGTATTTTATTTAGAGACAGGGACTCACTGAGTTGCTTAGGGCCTCACTAGGTTGCTGAGGCTGGCTTTGAACTCGCAATCCTCCTGCCTCAGCCTCCCAAGTGCTGGGATTACAGGTGGGCGCCACCACCCCCGGCTTAGCAGAGGTTTTTGACATGTGTATTTCTTTGTGTGTTAATTGCCATTCTATATCCTTTACACATTCTAGAAAAATTTGCATGGGCTAAGTGTTTGGCTCCGTGCTATAATGTTTGCCTAGTATGCTGCGGGTCTTAAGTTTAATGCCCAGCACTACCCCACCAATTGCATATTTTATATAGATTTTCTTTTTTTTTAAATTTTAGGATTATACATCATGGTTTATAATCATTTGTCTATATATGTTTAGGGATTTTTCTCCCAGTATGCTATTTACCTTTTAATGGGTTATCCTTTTTTTTTTTTTTTTTTTTGGTACTAGGGCACTCCACCACTGGGTCACATCCCCAGCCCTATTTTGTATTTTGTTTAGAGACAGGGTCTCACCGAGTTGCTTAGGGCCTCGCCAAGTTGCTGAGGCTGGCTTTGAACTTGCGATCCTCCTGTCTCAGCCTCCCAAGTGCTGGGATTATAGGCGTGCGCCACTGCACCTGGCCATAATGGGTTATCTTGTTATAGTTTTCTTTCTCTCTTTCTTCTTTTTTCTGTGTTAGAAATTGAACCCAGGACCTCATTCATGCAAGGTAAACCTCTGTCATGAGCTACATCCCTAGCTCTTTTTATTTTTTATTTTGAGACAGTCTTGCAAAATTGCCAAGGCTGGCCTTTATCTTGCAATTCTCCTGCCTCAGCTTCCTGAGTACGTGGGATTGAAGGTTTGTGTCACCATGCCAGGCATCCTATAGTAGTGTTTTTTTTTTTTTTTTGTGGTGCTGGGGATTGAACTCAGGGCCTGTGCTTTGCAAGGCAGGCACTCTACCAACTGAGCTATATCCCCAGCCCTCCTATTGTAGTTTTTAAAAATTATCATTTTTGTAGTCATATTTGTATATATTAGTCTTTTCATTCTTGGCTCTTTCTCTCGGTGCATTTTATTTTATTCTCTCCTCCAGTATATTTTATTGTATTGCATTTTATTTTATTGTGCCTTTTGTGTGTGTGGTATTGGGGATTAAATCCAGGAACTTGCACATGTTAGGGAAGTACTTTACCACTGAGCTGCAAACCCCTCTCTTTAATTTAATTTTATTTTGAGATAAATTAATTGCTCAGGTTGGACTCAGACTTGCCATCCTCCTGTCTCAGTTTCCTGAGTAACTGGGACTACAGACATGAGCATTGTAACTGACTTCTACTGCATTTTATTTTATTTTTTGGTTCTGGGGATTGAGTCCAGGGTCCTATGCATGCTAGGCAAGTGTCTCCCTAGCCCTTCTTATTTTTCAGTTTGAGATAGGGTGTCACTAAGTTGTTGAGGCTGCCTTCCAACTTATCCTGTCTCAGAGTAGCTAGGATCACAGGCATGTTCCACTGTGCCTAGCTTATATAGTGCATTTTCAATGCAATAACTTCTGTGTGACTTGTAAGCAGTGTATTTAATGTTAACTTAGTTGTGTTCATCAAATAGCACTTTTGCATATATTTTTCTAACTTTACTACTAGATTTGCCTGCCTTCTAGGGATATAAACCCTAAATGAAGAAAGAAAATGGAGTAGTGTAGATGACTTTATAAGGGGAATTTGGGGTCATTCAATAGGAACTAGCTTTATTATATACTTGATAAACTGAAATAGCTCCTTTTGCATGAAGTCTGGAAACTTGAATTTTAGTACATGTAGAAAGTCATAGTGTATTTAACATGCTTTATATATAGATTTGTGATTCTTAGAATTTTGTAATATTTTAATTTATTTATACTTACTTTGTATTAAAACCTGGGCCAATTGTTCTGAATCATACAGAAACTAAATTACTGGGTAGGGTGGCACAAGTCTATAATCCCAGCGGCAGAGAAGCTGAGGAAGGAGGATCTTGGGTTCAAAGCCAGCCTCAGCAATTTATCGAGACCCTAAGCAACTCAGCGAGGCCCTATTTCTAAATAAAATATAAAAAAGGGCTGGGGATGTGACTCAGTGGTTAAGTGCTCCCTAGTTCAATCTACAAGCTGGGCTCAGTTGTCTACCCCTGTAGACCCACTTGATTGGGAGGCTGAGGTAAGGATTTTAGAGTTCCAAAGTTGGGTGCCAAGGTGGACAATATTGAGACTCCATCTCAAAAAAAACCCAAAACAAATAACCATATAATTGAAGGTACTACAGTGAACTTCCCTGAAGGAATAATTTGCAGTTGAATAATCTGTGTAGGGCGGGGCATGTAGCTTAGTGTTTGAGGGCTTGCCTGGTGTGTGCAAGGCCCAGGTTCAATCTCCAGTACTGAAGAGAAGAATCACAGTTTTACCAAATCTACACAGATCTTTCTCCTCCTCCTCCATCTTCTACTGGGGATTAAATTTAGGGGTGGTCTACCATTGAGCTACATCCCCAGCCCTTTTTATTTTTTTTCTTTTGAGCCAGGGTCTTGGCAGTTTGCCCCACCTGATGTCAAACTTGGTGATCTTCCTTCCTCAGTCTCCCTGGGATTTGCCACTGTACTTGGCAAAAAAGAAATATATTTTAAATAAGTAAGTTCACAGTGGGAAAGAAAATCTCAGGTACTAAAGTTTTGGGAAGGAAAAGAGATCTTGAAAAACAGTGCAAGGAGTCAGACTGCTTTCTATATTAAAAAATACGTTTTTGGGCTGGGGTTGTAGTTCAGTGGTAGAGAACTTGCCTGGCATGTGTGAGGCCTTGAGTTTTTTTCCAAGGCACCATTTATTAATAAATACACAAATAAATAAATAAATAAATAAAAATAAAGGTCCACTGACAACAATAATAAAAAATATTTTAAAAGTACTTTTAAGGAAAAATATTAATTGGGAAATACATGAGATCACCAACATAACTAAGTTATTAGCATATCATAGTGGGAAACAAGTTTGTTACATGATTATTACATCCACAAAGGTTATAACGTTTCTTTGGATACAAAATTAGGGATAGAATTGCTTAGTTAGGGAATGCATGCTTACAAAAAGTGCTCCCAGATTTACTTGGGGGATGAGAATCAAGAGAATGACTCATTTCTTATCTCAAGGTATGAAGTGTTTTCCCCTTTTTTATAGGATGTGAGATGCACTCATAATGGTGGCAAGGCAAAGTGTCAATTTTGCTTCCCCAGTACTTTGTTCAAGGTCATATAGCTAGCAAATGATGCAGTTCTAAATTTCAGCTACTCTGCCACTGAAAATGTAAAGAGAGAAGGAAATTTTATAGAAAGAGGACAGTACAGAGTATGTTCAAAGGTGTGGTAGAAAACCAGTGTGATTTAAGGCAATATTAATGACTCATATTGGTGGGACATAAAAGATGAAGGGACTCTTTGAAGCCACACTGTGGAGTATCTTGAAAATCAGAACAATAATGGGAGCCTAAGGATGGTTGTTTTATTTTATTATTTATTTGTGGTGCTGGGGATTGAATTTTACTATTGTTTTAGAAGGGAAGAAAGAGAGAAACACATATGGCTGGTTGGACCACATTTATTAATTTTATTCAGTTAGCTTTTTTTTTTTGTTGTTCAGTACTGGGGATTGAACCCAGGGGTGCTGTATCTCTGAACTACATACCCAGCCCTTTTGCTTTTTTGTGTGTGAGTGTGTGTGTGTGTGTGTGTGTGTGTATTGGGGATTGAAAACGGGCAGTCAACCACTGAGCCACAACCCCAGTCCCCCAGCAGTATTTTTTATTTTATTTAGAGACAGGGTCTCACTGAGTAGCTTAGCTCCTTGCTTTTGCTGAAGCTGGCTTTGTTCCTCCTGCCTCAGCCTCCTGAACCACTGGGATTATAGATGTGTGCCACTGCACCTGGCCCTTTTACTTTTTAAGAGAGGGTCTGGCTAAGTTTCCCAGGCTGGCCTTGAACTTGAGATCCTCTTGCCTCAGCCTTCTGAGTTGTTGGGATTACAGATTTGTGCCACTGAACTCTGCAGTTAACATTTAATGTAAGTATTTTTCTATCCAATATAAATTTAAATGGCTGCTTAATATTTTATTGAGAGGACATGTTTTAAACTTCCTACTTGGAAACTTGGGTGTTTTTATTGGTGTTGAAATAAACAGTGATAAAAATTTTGGAGCATAAACATTTTCTAAATTTTTTTTGCTTTTTTCTTTTTGTAGTGCTAAGGATTGAACATAGGACCTTGCACATGCTAGGTAAGCCCTTTTCCACTGAGCTACTATATCCCAAGTCCCTTTCTCTTTCTCTCTCTCTCTCTCTCTCTTTGAGATGAAATCTTTTTTTTTTTTTTTTTTTTTTTTTTTTGAACCAGGGATTGAACTTAGAGACCCTTGGCCACTGAGCCACATCCCCAGCCCTATTTTGTATTTTATTTAGAGACAGAGTCTCACTGAGTTGCTTAGGGCCTTGCTAAGTTGCTAAGGCTGGCTTTGAACTCACGATCCTCCTGACTCAGCCTCCCGAGTCGCTTGGATTACAGGCGTACACCACCTCGCCCGGCTGAGATGAAATCTTGCTGTTGTATGGGCTGGTCTCAAACTCCTAAGCTCAAGTGATCTTTTGCCTCAGCCTCCCAAGTAGCTGGAACTGCAGGTGTGAGCCATTATTTCTAAGTTTTAAATTTCTTAATTAGAAAAATTAGATTCCTTCTTCTTCCTCCTCCTCCTCGTCCTCCTCTTCTTTATCATCATCATCATCATCATCATCATCATTTTTGTGGGGCTAGGTATCTCACTGAAGGCCTTGCATATGCTATGCAATTGAGCTATACTACTTGGTGAGCTACTACTCTAGCCCTAGATTTCTGATTAGAGAAATTTTCTAGCCTGCACACCTGTAACCCCAGTGACTTGGGAAGATGAAGGAGCATCATAAATTTGAGGCAGGCTCAACTACTGGGTGTGGTGGTGCATGCCTGTAATCCTAGCATCTTGATTGGCTGAGGCAGAAGGATCACAAGTTCAAAGGCAGCTTCAGCAACTTAGTGAGACCCTGTCTCAAAATAAAAAACAAATAGGACTGGAGGTATTACTCTGTTGCCTATGGGTTCAATTCCCAGTACCAAAAAATTAATGAATGGTGAAGCCGAGTGATAAGAATTCATTCCTGCCAGGTGTGGTGGTGCATGCCTGTAATCCCAGCACTTGGGAGGCTGAGGCAGGAGGATCGAGAGTTCAAAGCCAGCCTCAGCAATTTAGCGAGGCCCTAAGCAACTCAGTGAGACCCTGTCTCTAAATAAAATACAAAATAGGACTGGGGATGTGGCTCAGTGGTTGAAGTGCCCCAGGGTTCAATCCCCAGTACAAAAAAAAAAAAAAAAAGAATTCATTCCTAATATTACCAAAAAAGCTATTTCTATTAATAAAGTTTCAGTTAAATTATTTTGATTGATTACCTTGTCTAGTGTCTTATTTGATGACTTCCAATTTCTATCTCTAACTTTGAACTTTTCTCTGAAATCTGGATTCATAGTTACCTGTCCAACATCTGCACCTGGATATCTAATAAAATCTCAGATTTGACTGTCCAAAACTGAGCTCCTGATTTCCTTATCCGAAACTCTCTATTCACCATCCTCTACCTCATCTACTACCTCATATGGTAGTCATGCTATTGTTACCTTGTCATGACTTCATTGCCCTCATGACTAGCTATGGAAGTGGCATAGACTCAGAGTACAGTTAGGTTTTGTGGTTTGTCACACTCAGCAAGGATGTATGGAGATACTCAGGGCCCATGATAGACATTAGCAGTTTGCTTTCCCATTCCCCCATTACCTCTCTGATTTCATTTTCTGTTATTATTTCCCCATCACTTCTTTTTAGCTCTAATGGCTTCTTTTTTTTTTTGGAACCAGGGATTGAACTCAGGGACACTTGGCCTCTGAGCTACATCCCCAGTCCTATTTTATTTAGAGACAGGGTCTCACTGAGTTGCTAAGGGCCTCGCTAAGTTGCTGAGGCTGGCTTTGAACTCACGATCCTCCTGACTCAGCCTCCCAAGTCGCTTGGATTACAGGCGTGCGCCACCACGCCCGGCTTCTAATGGCTTCTTAGTTACCGCTCAAACATGCAGGAAAGCTCCTACTTGAGGGCATTTACATTACCTGGTCTTTCTACCTGGAATATTTTCCCAGGTATTGCTTATTCCCTCACTACTTCTATGCCTGTGTGATCTTTTCAATGAGGCCTTAATCAACCGCACTATTTAAACTTGCAGCTCTTCCCAACACTACTGATTTCCCTTTCCTTTTTTATTTCCATGGCACTTACTACTATATAACAGGTTACATATTTTATTTATTTAATTTTGTTTGTCTCACTTTACCAAAATACCATATATGCTTCGTGAGGACAGTGAATTTTCTGTTTTATTTACTGCTTTTTCCTCTAGCACCTAAAGAAATGTCTAGCATGTGAAAAGGTGACTGAATTTGAAGAACATAATATAAGGTTATTTTAAAAGTTAATAATAGTTTTAGGCTGTAAGTAGAAATCTAGTATCTCGAATGCTCTTTTTCATTTTTTGTAAATGGGATGAACCTATAGGGGTCCTTTACCACTGAGCTACATCCCTAATCCTTTTTATTTTTTTGTCAGAGTCTCACAGAGTTGTTGAGGGTCTCACTAAATAGTTGAGTCTATTCTTGAACCTGCTGTTTTGCCTTAGCCTCCCAAGTCACTGCGATTACAGGTGAGTGGCTGGAATTATGGACACATATTACTATGCCCAGCTAGAATACTAATTCTTAATTTGAATGGATTCAAGGACAACTTTGAAAATTTTTTGAAAGCTGTATGGATTGCTTTATTATAAAAAATAATTAATTATCATGAATTGATCTTCTTTAATTGCTAATGTGGATGAGGAAAGGAGTGATGCCTTTCGTGACGACCATCATAAGGGTCACTACCAGCATTTCCACAACAAAATACAAGCTATCAAGAGAAAAGCATAACAACTTTGTTTATCCAAAATTTTATGTGATATAGGAGTCTTTATATTAAGAACCAAAGATATGGGGGAAGCAGGGATAGATGAAGGGGCAGCTATGTAAAACTATGGCTGGAGAAAAGGAGTTTTACCCAGTGGAAGCAGACTGAGGAGCAGAGCTGGGGACAGAGAGATAGAGACATTTTTTCCTTTAAGAGTACGAGGAGTTAGAATGGTTGAGAGCATAGGAGTAGGATGGAAGTGAAAAAAAAAAAAATTGGAGGTAATCATGGATGATTGCTTCTTTTTTTCTTTTTTTTTTTTTGTTGTGCTGGGGATTGAACCCAGGGCTTTGTGCTTGCAAAGCAGGCACTCTACCAACTGAGCTGTATCCCCAGCCCCACGATTACCTCTTTTTAACTTTGTGATTTGTAATTAATTAACAACTTAGGCTTTAGTTTTCTAACTGTAAAAGAATATTAATGCCTATCTTACTTGTTTAATGGGCTTGTTGTAAGTTAAAACTGAAATATATATTAAAGTGCTTAGAAATTTAAAATTATATAGTCTGTAGTTGTTTAAGAAAACTTTTTTTTTTTTTTTTTTTTTTTTTTGGGTATAGTGTATGTAAAACTTAGGAAATCAAAATGCTCCAAACATCAAGAAGGATTCAGGAAGGTGCAGAGGATTCTGGTGTTTTAAGAAAGTTTGGGACTCTTGGGTTTCTGAGTCTCTAACTTGTGTCTGGTTTCTTTATTTCTTACTTCTTTCTTAAATACTTCTTTACAAGTCATGAATGTTTTTAGTAAGTTCCGCTGCTGACATTGGCAAACGAAATTGCTTAAAATGTTAGAAATGGGAATAATTAAGGGAAAGTGTTTGGGAAGAAATCCTCCTATAAAGAAAGTAGAGTGAATTTTCAGTGTTTTAAATTTGTTGTGAGACTGCAAGACTTATACTTTTTTTTTTTTTTGGAGGGATAAAAATGTTTAATTATTGAAATACACTGGTAAGTTGAGTACTTGACACTGCAATAATAAATAGATGCCCATGTCATTAGCAAATTAAGAGCTTTCCAGATATCAGGTTAATATCAGGTTAATCAGGTTAATCTTATCCTTAAAAATCATATAGAATTAATATGACATGCCGTGATCACACAAAGGTGGAATGAGAAACTCAGTGACCAGGAAGTGTGGTCACACAAGCCTCTGACCAAAGAAAACAGGAATGCAGTCAACCCATGTTTGGGCATGCAAATTTAACTAGTTTATTTGTTTGTTTATTTATTTATTTATTTATTTATTTTGAAAGCAGATAAACTCTAGAGCTCCAACTCTTTCTTTCTTTCTTTCTTTCTTTCTTTTTTTTTTTTGGACCTGGGTATTGAACTCAGGGGCACTCGACCACTGAGCCACATCCCCAGCCCTATTTTGTATTTTATTTAGAGACAGGGTCTCACTGAGTTGCTTAGAGCCTTGCTAAGTTGCTGAGGCCGGCTTTGAACTCGTGATCCTCCTGCCTCCGCCTCCCGAGTTGCTGGGATTACAGGAGTGCGCCACTGTGCCCGGCTTAGGTAATGTATTTGTAATGCCTTATTATCTTAAGTTATAAATAGATTAAGGATTGTTATATAAAAATTATCCAAAAAGTATCTGTGAAAAAACATGACAGCCATAGGTGGCGCTGAGTGGCCAGAGACAATGCTGGGAGCTGGGCAGCCCAGGCTGGATGTCGGCCTCCAGGGGGTCTGCGCTGTCTGTCACAGAGTTCGGTAAACAGCAGACTGCCGTCACCCGTGACCAGCGCCCAGGCTTGTTTTCACTTAAGATTGGGGTAGGGGGCGACTTTAGAATTTCCTTGGGAATGTCTGTGCACATGGAAATGTCCCTGGGACCAACCTCCTTTCTAGTCAATGAGCAAGCTCTTGATTACTGCATCGTGATGTTATTTTCCTCTAATTTTTTGTACAGTCTTGGTTTGATTGGACACCATACTGACAGCTTCCGATGGGAGGCCAAAGTATGCTCTTCCATAGTTTCTCCTCTTGTCATCTTCTGTTATCGATTCTTATGTTATGTCTTTAGCTGCTCCTGCAGGACCTCGGCCTGCGCCTGTGCTGGTGGCGGTGGAGTTCCCGCAGCCCATCTCGAAGACTTATACATTCTTATATGTGTTTTCTGTTGGTTAGCTTCTCATAACTTGTAAAACCAAACTTCAGGTATGACCTCTTAAATATTTGGTGCTTCAGAGTGCTTTATGCTAAGCTCTTTTCCATTTTATGTCTGTCCTCATGACACATAGTGTGTTAGTCAGCTTTCTGTTACTATAACAAATACCTGAGATAAATAAACTTAAGAATAAGAAAGGTTTATGTTGGATCACAGTTGCAGAGGTCTCTGACATTTTGCGGCAGCACATCATGGCAAGAACAGAAGGCAGAGGAAGCTGTTCACTTTGTGGTAGTTAGGAAGCAAAAAGAGAGAAAGTAGTAGATCTGTGTCCCATAATCTTTTTCAAGGGCATGACTCCAGTGATAACAAGACTTTCCATTCAGCGCACCTCTTAAAGTTTCCACCACCTCCCAGTAAATAGTGCCACAAAGACTGGAGATGAATCTTCTCTTTCTTCCTTTTTTTTTTTTTTAAGATGTATTTTAGTTGTCAATGAACATTTATTTATTAATTTATATGTGGTGCTGAGAATTGAACTCAGTGACTCACACAAGTAACTCTACCACTGACCCACAATCCCAGCCCTGGAGACGAATCCTTTCACACATGGACCTTTGGCGACCATTCCAAATCCAACCTATAGCACGTTGGTATAGTTTTTAATCATAGATAAGGAGTCTCTGTATCACATGGTATTTAGTTAAAAAAAAAAAAGGTTTGCATTGTGCTTTTCCTAAGTACTTTGAATCCTTTAGCATTTCTATTACTTTGCCTTAGTTTCTGTTTATTTCTGGGTATCATTGATGAGTGGAGAAAATCTTGTAATTGAACTGATTGCTCCGTACTACTGATATGTGCAGCTCAGTCTCATTTGACCCTTGATATTTGTAGTTCACTAATTTATGGGATATTGACTCTTACAGATAGAGATATGAATGATTTGTTTCATTTTATTCTCTTATCTATTTAGTATACAGTTTGCTGGTCAGTGTATTAATGGGTAGAAAAATTTAAGAGGTGATAGCAGCAGTGTCAAATATAGTACATAGGTAGGTATGGAAAGAAAATACAAGAAAAATATTCATTTTGCTAATTAAGAAGTTATGGTAGCTGGGTGTGGTGGCGCACGCCTGTAATCCAAGCGACTCGGGAGGCTGAGTCAGGAGGATCGCGAGTTCAAAGCCAGCCTCAGCAACTTAGAGAGGCCCTAAGCAACTCAGTGAGACCCTGTCTCTAAATAAAATACAAAATAGGGCTGGGGATGTGGCTCAGTGGTGGAGTGCCCCTGGGTTCAATCCCCAGTACCAAAAGAAAAGAAGTTATGATGGACAGGGATTGTGACTCAGTGGTAGAGTGCTTGCCCAGCATGTGTGAGGCACTGGGTTCAGTCCTCAGTACCACATATAAATAAATAAAGGTTCATCAACAACTAATACAAATACTTAAAAAAAAAAGAAGTTATGGTGGCTCATGCCTGTAATCCCAGCAGCTCAGGAGGTTGAAGCAGAAGGATTGCAAATTCAAGGCCAGCCTCAGCAATTTAGTGAGGCCCTAAGCAACTTAGCAAGACCCTGCCTCAAGAAAATTGGGCCAGGGGGCGGCTGGGGTAGTGGCTCAGTGGTAGTGCTTGCCTGGCATGTGTGAAGCACTGGGTTTGATTCTTGTCACTGCATATAAATGAAAAATAAAGGTCCATTGACAACTAAAAAAAAGGGTCAGGCATGTGACTTAGTGGTAGAGCACCCTTGGGTTCAATCCCCAGTAACCTCCACCCCCCTGCCGAGAAAAAGAAAAAGAAGTTATGGTAGAGGTTGGGGATATAGCTCAGTTGGTAGAGTGCCTGTTTTACAATCACAAGTCCTTGGGTTCAATCCCCAGCACTGCCAAAAAAAAAAAAAAAAAAAAAAAAAAAAAAGTTATGGTGACCTTAACAAGAGCAGTTTCAATTTCAATTCAGTTAAAGGTTGGACTCACCATTATAGTTAGTGGAAGAGTAAATGGTAGATGAAAAAGGAGGAGGTGGGAGAGGGAGATGAGAAAAAGAAAAGAAAGGAGGAGGGGGCACAAAGAGAAAGGTAAAGGGGAAAAAGGGTAAGGGAGAGAATAAAAGTCAGAGATTAAGAGAAAAACTGCCAGGTCTGGTGGTGTGGCTATTTAGGAGGTTGAGGTTGAAGATTGCAAGTTTGAGGCCAGCCTCAGCAATCTAGTGAGACCCTGTCTCAGATTTTTTTTTTTTTCTTTTTTGGTATGGGGATTGAACCCAGGGGCACTTAACCACTGAGCCACATCCCTACCCCCTTTGAAAAAAATACTATGTCTAGAGACAGGGTCTTGCTGAGTTGCTCAGTGTCTCACTATTTTGATGAGACTGACTTTGAACTTCACAGTTCTCTTGCCTCAGCCTCCTGAGCTGCTGGGATTACAGGTGTGTGCCTTCATGCCTAGCTCCTTGTCTCAAAATAAGAATGGTCAGGGATGGAGCTCAGTTGTAGACAGCCTCTGAGTTCAATCCCTAATACTTAAAAAAAAAAAAAAGGAAAAAAAGTTATGACTCACAGAATGAGATGAAGATAGGCAGATGTAGTTTAAGGTGGATGGATTGATTTTGAACAAGAGGAATGACATCTTACTTTCCAGTACTAAAAGAAAAGTAGGTAACCAAAATCCCAATGACTTGGGAGACTGAGGCAGGAGAATTACAAGTTCCAAACCAGCCTGGACAACTTAACAAGACCCTGAGCAGCTTAGTGAGACCCTGTCTCAAAATAAGAAATGAAAAGGACTAGGGGTGCAGGTCAGTAGTAAAGCACCCCGAATGTTCAATCCCTAGTACCAAAAAAAAAAAAAAAAAAAAAGAAAAAGAAAAAAGGTAAGAAGCTATAGGTAGGGATTATGGGGTGAAATTGGGCACACATGATAACTTACATTTTTCTATGTGATTGGAAGAAAAGTTGCTGGTTGAGTATGAAGGGCCTGGGGGGCCTGAGGAGAGAAAACAATTGAAAGAGCTGTTGAGGGGGAAATAGAAGGTATTTATGAAGTCCAATCTTAAAAGACTGAGGATGGAGACTTCATAGTGTTATCAGTGTATCTAATGTGGTTTTTCTTTAGAGTAGTTCAATTCCCAGAAACAGCATTGGTCTGGAGCTGAGGTTTTATGCTTGGGTTTAGAGAAAATGGTGCAACTGACCTGAAAATGCTGCTGAGATGTTTAGATGTCTAACCAATTAGTCATTGGAGGATCCACATTGGAGGGAATTTGAGGGATTGAGACAAGAGTTTTCTTTAAAGTCAAGGAGCAGGTGAGATTTTTGTGAGGTGCTAGAGTAAAAGGGGAAGCACTTTCAAATGATGACAGGATCCAATATTAAAGCACTAAAGAATAGGTACCTAAAACAGAATTCAGCCAAAGATCTTTGGAATTAAAGATGTCTGTGAATTTTTATGGATCGTTCATATTCATGGGTGTTGAAATCTCCTAGGATTATGATAGAACATATAGTAGAGGAGATAACTGTGAACTAGGTTCCCAGGTTTTCAGTGAAAAAGGAGGTGTGACCAAGGAATCAGAAGATTGTAGTGATGAGAAGAAGATACATCTCAGAGGTGGGGCTGCGGGTCTGGGGTTGTGGCTCAGTGGTAGAGGACTTGCCTGGCATGTGTGAAGCACTGGGTTCAATCCTCAGCACCATATACAAATAAGTAATAAGTAAAATAAAGGTATTGTGTCCATCTACAACAACAACAACAACAAAACAACAACAAAAGGTGGGGCCAAAAAGAAGGATGATTATTTGGAAATTGCTGTAGAAAGGCAAGAGAATGCCAGTCACTTCTGACTCTGTGGGGGTTGTTAGTCAGTTTTGCATCACTGTGACCAGACTATCCAACAGGAACAATTTAGAGTAGAAAAAATTTAATTTTGGGCTCATAGTTTCAGAGATCTCATTCAGTGCATGGTCAGCTGACTTCTTCACTCCAGGCCAAGGTGAGGCAGAGCATCATGGCAAAGGACATGGTGGAGGAAAGCTGCTTACCTCATCGCAGCTAGGAAGCAGAAGAGAGTAGGAGAGCCAGGGACAAACTATATAATTCCCCAAAACATGCCCCCAGTGACCCACTTCCTCCAGCCATGTTCACCTGCCTATGTAATTCATTCAAATTATTCATCAAATGGATTAATGCACTGTTAAATTCCAGCTCTCATGATCTAATCATTTTACCTCTGAACATTCCTACATTAAAAGGAGCTTATGGGGGACACTTCATATCCAAACCACACAAGGGGCATGGGGTTGCAGTAATGAAAAAAGGAAAACAAAATAAAACTTAAGGGGACAGCCAGCTATAAGTCAAGGTGCATTGTTCAGAAAGAATAAAGAAGCCTGAGGTTTGGTAACAGGAGAATGATTACTTTCTTTGGCATAGTGGGAAACATTTGGGCAGTGACAGTGTGGAGGAAACCAGGGTTGCAAACATGGACTAGGAAGTTAGATCATGGTGGGTATAGTATTGCTTTTGTATGTGGTGACCTGGTATTACAGAGATCAGAGGGAATGCTGCAAGTTATTGATTGGGCTTAGTTGTCTGAACTTCGCACAAATTATTTTGGCACTGAAACTGGTTTAAAGTTCGAGACAGTATGACTTGTTCCTATTAAGGTGGTAAAGGCTTTTAATAAAGTTAGGGCAACAAATACCATATTCTGGGTGAGAGATTGACTCAGCAGAATTGAAATCTCTCTCTTTTTTTTTTTTTTTTTTTTTTTTTGTGGTGCTGGGGATTGAACCCAAGGCCTTGTGCATGCAAGGCATGCACTCTACCAACTGAGCTATAGCCCCAGCCCCTGAAATCTCTTGATAGGTAAAGGTTCCCAAGGTCAAGGGCTGGTTGTGTCTAAGGACTCCCATGATGCTTGAAGAAGGGCTGGGCTATGAGGCCTACTTTGGGAAGGAGTGTGGTGACAGGGATCACCTTAGAATAGAGCAATTATTGATTTAAAATTGAAGAACTTGTTGATATATTCTAGAGGCAAGCAGAAATGAATAACTTGTATTAGGATGTTAGGATATGGGTTTTTAATTTTAAAATATGCTAGGATTGTTGTAAAAATTAAAATTGAGGCTGGGTGCTGTGGTGCATGCCTGTGATCCCAGTGACTCAGGAGGCTGAGGCAGGATGATGGTGAGTTCAGAGCCAGCCTCAGCAATAGCAAGGCACTAAGAAACTCAGTGAGACCCTGTCTCTAAAATACAGAAAAGGGCTGTGACTGTGGCTCAGTAGCTGAGTGCCCCTGGGTTCAACCCCCACCAAAAAAAAAAAAAAAAAAAAAATTAAAATTGAGAAGAAATGTGAAACTGGATTTTAGAGAGGTTCTTAATGAGTTAAGACTTTTGGTTGTGTGTGACATAACCTAAATCAAATTATCTTAAAAAGGGAATGTTTTCCTTTATGTTACTGAGAAGTCCAGGGAAAACTTCAAGGATGGCTTTTGTAGTTTAGGTGATGTCACTAGGACCTGGTCTTTTTTCTTTTCTGAACTCATGTATTTTCTCTATCACGTGTTGATTAGATCTTTAGGTTTCATGTGGTGGCAAGATAGCTGAAAAAACTCTAGTTGCTGCCCTTCCAGTTGCAAGTGTGTTAGGAAGGAGAGCTTTTCTTCAAACTCAAACAAAAGTCTAGAGCCTGACTGTCATTGGCCAGAACCAAGCCAGGTGTCTGTCTTTGATCTAGTCATAGTCAGGAGAATCTGATTCCTTGATTGACTTATGTTTAGGTCATTTGTACTTACAAGTGGAGTCGATATCTCTCTCACTGTTTTTGGGCCTCTTTATGTATAGAGGAATAGTTTCACATCTCTGTATTTTCCTCTGTCTGCAATGCTTCTGTCTTAGAACACTCTAGACATTTGAGGTTTTGTTCATTCACTGTTTATATAATAAATGCAGTGAGTACAGTTGTCCCTTCATATCTGTGAGAGTTTGGTTCCAGGACTCCCCTCAGCTACCAAAATTTGAGAATGCTCAACTTCTTTATACAAAATAGCATAGTATTTGCATATGTCCTACATAAATTCTCCCATAAATTTTAAATCATCTCTAGATTACTTATTTTACCCAACGTAATGTAAATGGTATGTAAATAGTTGTTGAACTGTATTGTTTAGGGAATAATGACAAAAAGGTCTGTATATTCAGTACAGATGTAATTTTTTTAAAGGAAAATTTCTCATCCAAAAAGCATATATAGATGACTTCCATTTACATATGCTTTTTCTCACCTTATAATTTCATTCATGTATAACTGTGCTGTCTTATGCCTTCTTCTCTGTCAATGTTTTAGTTTCTCTTATTGCTTCCAATTTCTTGAGTCTTTCCTTCCATTTTCCATTCAGTTGAGAGAGCGAGAGAATGCATTTGTACATCTAAGAAAGTCTGCCTGTCATTTTTGTAGGGCTAAATTTTGAAAGCAAATTTCTTTCTTCACAGGTTGATGGCCAGTACCTGGGGACCTCTGGGACAGGTGTATCCTTGTATCTAATCAGCTAGGGGAGTTATGTGAGGATTAGGATACTAACATGAAATAAGAGGCCATACAAAACTCCTTAATCTGAAAGTCACCCTTTCCTCCCCTCCCACACCCATAGTACTAGGGATTGAATTGAGGGGCTATGTAGCCCTTCTTTTCATTTTGAGAAAGGGAATTGGTCAGTTGCCCAGGCTGGCCTCAAATTTGGGATACTTTTACCTCAGCCTCCCCAGTCCCTGAGATTACAGGTGCACACCCTTTTTACCTGGTTCTTTTTACTATCTTTTTGGTACTGGGGATTGAACCCAGGGGCACTCCACCACTGAGCCACATCCCCAGCCCTATTTTGTATTTTATTTAGAGACAGGGTCTCACTGAGTTGCTTAGGGCCTTGCTAGGTTGCTGAGGCTGGCTTTGAACTCCCGATCCTCCTGCCTCATCCTCCCAAGTGCTGGGATTACAGGTGTGTGCCACCGTGCCCGGCGGCAGAATACCTTCTGACGAATAATGCTGTGAATAGCTATGGACTTCCTCTTACATTTATACTTTTTAAAAAATATTTTTTACTTGTAGATGGACATAATACCTATATTTTATTTATTCATTTTTATGTGGTGCTGAGGATCCAACCCAGTGCCTCAGTGAGGCATGCTAGGCAAACACTCTACCACTGAGCCACAACCCCAGCCCTACATTTATGCTTTGTTAGTTCATCCAATTAGATAATTTCTTGCTTCATTTATACTTTTACTACCACCAGTTTTAACACATCTTAGCAGATCTCACTTTGGTTTTACTGAATTTATTTTTTCCTGGCTTCTACTTCAGAAATATCCTTGCTCATTGTTGTTCTGTGCAGATTATTTGTAGAGGCTGATTATTTGGTCACTGCAAACTTGCATTAATTCTTTGAATAAACAACTATAACTGAGAAATGTTGACTTATTAAGAGCCAAGGACTACTATTTAAAATAATTTGCCTCGATGGTGCATGATTGTTTTATAACTGATAAATTTCTTATTTTTTAATGTCTTCAACTGAGTATTCTTGCAAATGACTAATAATCTTAAAGAAGTTTGTTTATTTATTTATTTTGGTACTCTGGTTTGAACTCAGAGGCACTTTACCGCTGAGCTACATTCCCAGTCCTTTTTATTATTTATTTTGAGACGGGGTCTTGCTAAGTTGCTGAGCTTGCTCAAATTTGGGGTCCTTTTGTCTCAGCCTCTAGAATCACTGGGATTATAGGTGTGCACCACTGTTCCTAGCTGTGGCAGTATTTTAACTAAAAGGATTATTTATGGACCCTTGAATTATATTAACTTTTACATCGGAAACATTCTTCTTTTGATTTTTTTTTTCAGTGACTTAAAAAGCCAGCTGGGAGTGGTAGCATTTGTCTATAGTTCAAGTCTTGGAAGATTGAGGCAGGAAGATCCCTAGGCAACAGAGCAAGACTCCCTCTTCATATATAACAAAACAAAAAAATGTGAGAATCTTTCTTAGCTCATGGGCTGTACAAAAATAGGTTTAGGATTATAAGTGACCTGTAGGCTACAGTAATTTACTAACTCTTAACCTAAAAGAATAGTCTAGTGGGAATAATATCACATTTGATGTGAGGGAAATAATTTTGGATGACATTTGGATAACCCCTTAACTTAGACTTGATATTTGTCAGGATTGGCACTGTCTTGCAAGAAGGGAAAAAATAAAGGAAAAAAGCCAGGGCATAGTGATGCCTGCCTATAATCTTACCTACTTGGGTGGCTGAGCTGGCGGATTGCCTTGTGTGAGGCCTGGGCAGTGGTAGAGCTAACAATGTTGGGATTAAAAGCATACAATTCGCCGGGCGTGGTGGCACATGCCTGCAGTCCCAGCACTTGGGAGGCTGAGGCAGAAGGATCGTGAGTTCAAAGCCAGCCTCAGCAACTTAGCGAGGCCCTAAGTAACTCAGTGAGACCCTGTCTCTAAATCAAATATAAAATAGGGCTGGGGATGTGGCTCAGTGGTTGAAGTATCCCTGGGTTCAATCCCCAGTATGGCGGGGGGGTGGGGAAAGCATACAATTCCTAGCTGGGCACAGTGGCACATGCCAGTAATTTCAGCTGCTTGGGAGGCTGAGGTGGGAAGAGATTACAAGGGCCAACCTGGGCAATTCAGGGAGACCTTGTATCAAAATAAAATATAAAACGGACTGAGGGCATAGCTTAGTGATAGAGCACCCCTGGGTTTAATCCCCAGTGTGTGGAGGGTGGGGGAACAAGCATGCAATTTCTAATTTATAGTGTAGTTTATAAGGGGGGCCTGAAGGGGGAAGAGATAAGACAATAAAGAGTAGACCTATGGCTAAGTTCTAGGAAGGATAGATAATGAGTACTTTGAAAGCATACCATGGTCAGGAAGGTTAGGGGTGTAGAATCCATAGGAAGATTTGGT
This sequence comes from Glaucomys volans, assembly GCA_020662805.1. Lineage (NCBI taxonomy): Eukaryota > Metazoa > Chordata > Mammalia > Rodentia > Sciuridae > Glaucomys > Glaucomys volans. The sequence continues at coordinate 153,321 of JAJEJO010048572.1, read as the reverse complement.
GATTGACTAGATATTGGCAGGAGAGAAGGAATATGAAAGTGTCAAGAATCACTTGGGTTTCTGATGTGAGAAACTGTAGATGGGTATAGAGAGAGTCTCACTGGCTTCTAATTTTGTCATCTTCCATGTATGGTACATACTCAGCACATGCTTGACTCAAAAAATTAAAGAATATTCTGTTCTTTTATATCATGTGCTTTAGTACAAGCTATTATGATTAGTATGCCCTTCTCCCTCCCTTGTCTACTTTGTCAATTTGTAGACATTGTTTAACACTAAGCCTTAGTTGATAACTCAGTGACTTTCTCCTTCAACTATGTTTTTATAGTTTTTCTTTTCTACCTTTTAAAACATTTAACACTATACCTAGGGATCTAAATTAGTGAATTATATTGTGAAATAGTGCATGTATATTATGAGCGTCATGGACTTGTAGATTGGATGAATATTTTCTAAGTGTCTAGGCCCATATCATAACAAAGTAAACTGTTATAAATTACTTCATTTTGAAATCACTATTAACTTGGTATGTTGATCTCTGCTTAAATGCTTTACTCTTGGAGCTGGGGTTGTGGCTAAGTGTTAGAGCATGTTTAAGGCACTGGGTTCAATTCTTAACACTGCATAAAAAATAAAGGTATTGTGTCCATTTACAACTTAAAAAAAAAAGTTTTACAGAAGCAGCCCTCTCTCCAAATTCTGAACATTTTTTGTTGTTGTTACTTAATTCATAGCCATAGTCCATAATATTCATCCCTCTCTTTCTCAATTTTATTTTTCCTTCAAGACCTTGCTGCAAAGTCCTTTCTTTGTAGCCTTTCTCTATCTCCTGGCTCCTGTGCTCCTATGGTGTTCTCAAAAGGCCTTTTTCATACGGTCAATTTCTGTTTTGTGACGGTTGTCGTGTCTTTTTGTCCAGAACGTAAGCTTCTTGAGGGACTTTTTATTTATTCAGTTATCTGTGGTTTAGTTCCTAGTACATAGTTAGTGCTTATTAGCAAATATTTAACTGATGGTAGCTTTAATTTATCTTACGCTAATGAGGATAGATAACCTGGAGAATACTGGGCGGAATAAAAAATGTGGCCCTGTATAATATCTGCAATTTATAATTTTTTTTTTTTTTTTTTTTTTTTTTTTTTTTGCGGTGCTGGGGATTGAACCCAGGGCCTTGTGCTTGCAAGGCAAACACTCTACCAACTGAGCTATATCCCCAGCCCTGCAATTTATAATTTGTATTCAGGTAACTTGCATTATGTACTGCATTGAAGTTAATTTGAATAATCATTGTATTCTGCTTCAATATAGTGTTTCCCTCTATTTTAACAGTTATTTCCTGCCCTCCAGTGGTTAAATCACAGCTAACAATTGTAGTGCTGTAGATAATAAGAATCCTTAGTGTTTATTTTCTTAGACCTCTGTGATACTGGAGATTCAACCCAGGGTCTCATGCATGCTAGGCAAGTGCTTTACCCCTGTGTTTTATCTCCAGCCCCCTTAGTGTTTAAGGTAATACTTAAAATCTCATTTGGCTTACTTTTTAAACAAAAGTTTTTCCTCCCTTTTTTTTCCTTATGTCTAATATGCCTGAAACCCAGCTTAAACTAAGTATCGCTTGACCTGCCTCTTCTTTTGCCAGCATGTATTCCAGTATTTCTTGGGTATGCAGTGATTGGGTATGTGCTTCATTCTTGACCTTGGTTTCACTACATTGTTTTATAGCTTTACCCAGGTTCCCAGAATCTTGCCCCTAGGTAAAGGCTATCATCTTATTTTCAGTGTGTCTTCTGCTCCCAACCCCTCAACACTCAAAGTAGTTGGTTAATTTTGTAATTGTCCTGTGGTATTTTTTAGATGCTCTTCTGTATTGAGAACCTGACTTTTGATTTCCTTTTTAAAAAAATTTTTTTTCTTAGTTGTAGATGGACACAATACCTTTATTTATTTATTTTTATGTGGTTCTGAGGATTGATCCCTGTGTCCTCTTGATTTCTTTTCTTTTTTTTTGGAACCAGGGATTGAACTCAGGGACACTTGGCCACTGAAGCACATCCCCAGCCCTATTTTGTATTTTGTTTAGAGACAAGGTCTCACTGGGTTGCTTAGGGCCTTGCTAAGTTGCTGAGGCTGGCTTTGAACTTGTGATCCTCCTGACTCAGCCTCCCAAGTCACTTGGATTACAGGCGTGTGCCACCACGCCCGGATGACTCTTGATATCTTGATGGGAAGTTGACTCTTGACTTCTTGGCAAGATGACTTGTACCCCATCCCAGGCCTGTTGTGTTATTTTTTTCTCAGAAGACAAAATCTAGGGAGACTGCTATATGACTGATCAATAATTTCTAAATACCTGCCTGCCAAGAAATTTTCGGTGGTATATCAAAAATAAGGATGGCTGGGTGCTGTGGTGTATGCCAGTAATCCTAATGACTCAGGAGGCTGAGGCATGTTTGAGACTCTCAGCAACTTAGCAAGACCCTGTCTCAAAACAAAAAATAAAAAGAACTACGGATGTAACTCAGTAGTAAAACACACCTGGGTTCAATCCCCAGTACCACCACCACCAAAAAAAAAAAAAACAAAAAAAAGACATAAATATGAATAAAAAGGGCTAAGCATATTGCTTGGTAGTAGAGCACACCTGTGTTCAATCCCTAAAACCACCACTACAAAAAAAGATAATATAGCTAATTCTCATTGAGCTAAGGTATAAAAGTCAAAGATATCAAGGATATATTGTGATATTATGAGATATGTTCCTCTCTAGTATTTGAGCTTTTTTTTTTTTTTTTTTTGGTACTGGGAATTTAACCCAGGGGTAGTTTACCACTGAGCTACATCTCCAGCCCTTTTTATTTTCTATTTTGACACAGGGTCTCACTAAATTATTTAGATCCTAAGTTGCCAAGGCTAGCCTTGAACTTGTAATCCTCCGTCTCAGCATCTTGTACTGCTTGGATTATAGGCATTCGCCACCATATCCAGCCCATATGTATATATACATGTATTTTGAAAATATTTAGATGTTGATTTCTGCCTGAGTTCAGCCTTATAGTTTTTTTTTTTTTTTTTTTTTTTTTTTGCTGTATCTCAGTCCTCTTATCTTTCCAGTAACTCTGGTTCTGTTTTTAACCTTTCTGGTGTGTTAAATTTCTGTGCAGCCCTTGCTATAGTTAGGTGAAGTTCTTCTGTTCTTCCTTTATTCTTTTCTAGGTAAGCTGTTTCTTCAGAGGACTTATTGTTTACATTTTTTTAGACCTGGTGTTTTTTGTTTTATATTCCTTTTGAAGCACTTTCTGAATTTCATGTATTTTTTACTGATTTCTGACATTTTTCTGGTCGATTTTAGGATTAAGTTTGTGTTTGTTTTTGTGACACTGGAGGTTGAACCCAGGAGTGTTCTGCTTCTGAGCTATAGCCTCAGCCCTTTTAAAATTTTATTTTGAGACAGGGTCTTGCTAAATTGCTGAGCATCATGCTAATTTGCCAAGACTGATCTTGAACTTACTTGTGATACTTCTGCCTCTTCCTCCTAAGTTGCTGGGATTATAGGCATGCACCACCATGCCCATTGATTTTAGTAAAACAAATTCACTGTTTTACTAAAGTGTCCTTTCATCTTTAAGATATTTACTGTTTTTTCTCCTATTGATGAGTATATACAGATGTAAAACTCCATTACAACTTGTTGCTTCTGTTACCAGATGGTAAATTATAGATTCTAACTCACACTAAGAATGTTTGTTGTTTTCTAGGTAATAGTCAAAGGCAGTCACTAAGTGATTAGACATTCCTACAGAAGTCTCTCTTTAAGTATCTGACTTGTCAATGATACTTATTCCCCTAAGAAGAAATAATTTGGAATAAGTATCACTGGGTAGTAGTTTTTTCTAATTATAGCTGTACCCCTTTGGAAAATGTTAGACAAAGCAGGGGTACTTATGGTATTTGCTTGTATAACTTGGCTCCATTTTTCTGGACCCCATGTTATTATTGAACATTAAATCAAAATTTGACATTTGAGGGCTGGGGATATAGCTGGGGTAGAGTGCTTGCCCCAGCACCACACACACACACACACACACACACACACAAAATGACATTTGAACTTGCCTGAATACTGGAGTTTATGGTTTCAGTATTCATTTTATTCAGCAGATATGTGTCTGTGTTGTTCTAGGCATTGTGCTTAAAGTATTGGACTACAGCAGAGCTAACAGTCTAGTGGGGGAAGGCATACATTAGCACATAATTTTATTTATTTTTGGTACTGGGGATTGAACCCAGGACACTTTAAATCCCTGAGCCACGTCCCTAGCCCTTTTTATTTTTTGAGACAGAGTCTAGCTGAGTTGCTTAGGGTCTCACTAAATTGCTGAGGCAGGCTTTGAACTTGTGATCCTCCTGCCTCAGCCTCCCAAAATGCTGGGATTATAGGCATGTGCCATTGTATCTGGTAGCATATAGCTTTTTAAAATTCATTTTTATCATTCCTTTTAATTTTTTTAATTGTTTTTATTTTTGTGGTACTGGGGATTAAACTTGGGCATTCTGCCTCTGAACTAATCCCCAGCCCTTTTTATTTTTTGAGACAGGGTTTCACTAAGTGGCCAAGCTGGTTTCAGATTTATAATCCTCCTGCCTCAGCTTCCCCAGTTGCTGGGATTGTTGGCATACACCACCATGTTTGGCAGTACATAGTTCTAAAAATAATGATAGTAGCATGTAATACTTGAGTGGCCTTACTTGCTGTTGAAGGTTAGGAAAAGTTTCTTGAAGTGACCTTTAAGCTCAAGTGTGAAAGGTGAATGAGAGTTGGGTCAAGGAATTTGGGAAAATTTTTTTTTTTTTGGTACTGGGGATTGAACCCAGGGGCACTCGACCACTGAGCCACATCCCCAGCCCGATTTTGTATTTTATTTTAGAGACAGGGTCTCACTGAGTTGCTTAGGGCCTCGCTAAGTTGCTGAGGCTGGCTTTGAACTCGCGATCCTCCTGCCTCAGCCTCCCAAGTGCTGAGATTACAGGCGTACACCACTGTGCCCGGCTGGGAAGATTTTATTAGGCAAATTATGAGGAACATGCTTATGTGGACTTTAGTCATTTGAGAGAGATATCTGTAGCAATCAGAACCTAAAAGTTAGAATCTGAATAGACTGGGTAAGGGTTATGGTTTGTGTTGGTTGTTACTTAAGTTGTACCAATACCTTGGGGTTCTAGTCTGGACATATGAACAGTACATGAAGTGCCAATATTTTCCCTATCTTCAGTGTAAAGGAGGCTCTCAAAATTTGTTGAGGGCTGGGGATATAGCTCAGTTGGTAGAGTTCTTGCCTCATAAGCACAAGGCACTGCAAAAAAAAAAAAAAAAGAAGTTGAATAGGAAAAATATGCATTCAAATGGGATAGTTCCTATGTGTTTATAAAAAAATCTAGGATCAAAACTTTGTATATTCTAGGCAGACTGTTAATATTCCATGCATTCTCTCTGGTGGTTTTTTTCCGTCCACCTTAGTATTTAGTAAAATCTTCTTGAAAGTTTAATCAAGGAAAATCAAGATTTTTGTGTTGGGCTGGACCAACAGGGTGAGCTATGATAACTATAAAGAGAATTCCAATAGGAAGTTCAAACAGCATCAACTTTGTAGCCATTTTGGCAGTCTAAAATCTTGAATTATATATAAGGATGCCTTGTAAAGGAAGAAAGTTCTTATATATCTAAACAATATAACCAAGGACTTCAGTTTGAGAAACACTGCATTAAAAGTAGAATGTAACTACTGAAGCTGTTACTTGAAAAAGTGAAGAAAAAAAAAAAACAGCAGCAAAAAAGTGGTTACTTCATAACAGCATGATAGTAAATTGAAACTGGATCACTGAATTGGGTATGGCAGTATTATTTTTAGATTATCATATAAAAACAGGTTCTCATAGCAGTCTATTTTTTTTCTCTCTCTGTACTGGAGGTGGAACCCAGGGGTGCTCTACCATTGAGACAGGATGTTGCTAAGTTGCTCAGGCTGGCCTTGAACTTGGGATCCTCCTTGCCTCAGCCTTCCAAGTAGTTGGAATTAACAGGCGTGGGCCACAACACCTGACTGCAGCTTCTTTATAATAAATCTCCTAACCTTTATAGGTTAGACCCACTCCACTTTGAAAAACTATGAGGTGGGCTGGGGATGTGGCTCAGTGGTGGAACACTAGCCAGCTAGTGTGAGGCCCTGGGGTCCATCCTCAATAGAAGGGGGAAGGAAGGAAGCAAGAAGGCACGTGGTCACTTACACCTGTAAGCCCAGCTACTCTGGAGGCTGAATCAAGAGGATCACAAGTTTTGGGGCCAGTCTAGGGGCAATTTAGTGAAATCCTGTCTCAGAAGGAGCTGGGGGTGTAGCTCAGTTGTAGAGTGCTTGCCTAGCACTAAACCTGGGTTAAATCCTATTGCCAAAAACAAAGCAAAAAAACCATGGGTAGCTTACCTCCCTCCCCCCACCCCTTTTGTTTTGGTACTGCAGTGGAACTTGGTGCTTTATCAGTGAGCTACATCTCCCGTCCTTTTTTTTTTTCCTCCTTAAATTTTGAGACGGGATCTCACTGGTTGCTGAGGATCTTGCTAAGATGTTGAGGCTTGCCTCTGCCTTGTGATCTGCCTACCTCAGCCTCAGAATACCTGGGCTTACAGGCATGCACCATAGCACCCCAACTTTCCCACTTACACTTTCAATGCAGTGTTTCTTAAAGGTCATATGGTGCTGAATCTTGAAGTTGTTTTTTAAAGTATCTGATATTTCATAATATGTTTTCCTGGAGTAGGGAAAGAGTACCAAAAAAAGTATTTCAATTACCCTTCTTCCATTAAGTTTTCCTCACAGATTTTCCCCAATTAGAGATGTCATTTTGGGAAGTATGGCTGTTAATGTCATTCATACCTTAAGAACAAATATTTGAATGCTACATCAACACAAATTTTGTCTCATAAAATGAAAATTTTGTATGAAAAAACTGTAGAACCATGAAAAGGTATTCTTGGATGAGGTGGAAGATTCTGACAAGGCAATTGTACCAAAGAGGTTTTTGGGAGTCAGGGAAGAGGAGAATAGTGTTAAAGTGTTGCTTTTCATTTTCTCTAGGGTCTTGAATGCTCTTGCTGACAGTGCCTGAGACATGGGTTTCAGAACAGTTCCTGAAGTCTGAACTTTAGTTCTGTGGTCCTGACTATTCCAGCACAAATTACTGTCCATGTTGACGCCTGTTATCTCCTCAGGAAGTAAAAAATGAAGAGAAAGGTGGTCCTTCCCTTAGGAAAGTAGGTCAGATCAGTCCAGTTGGATAAGCGTCTTCCTCTAGCCTTCTTTCTTTCAATCTCTTCATAGTGTTTTGTATTGTCACACAGCAGAAGTGCGTTCTCAGTATTTACTAGTTCTTCTGAGAGTGAAGGCAGTTTTGGAACATTGACCACGATTTTGCTGGCCCTATAGCCCCCTTTTCGGTCACTTAAATCAACTCTTCCCTTTTACTAGCATGTTACTAGTACAGAAGAAAAATGGTACGTAATGAATAGAGAAGGAGAAAGAAAACTAGTTTTTGATATTTGGTCGGAGAAATACAGACCGTTGACTTACTGTCTGACACATAAGATGGTAATATTTTCTTTGCACCTCATATTGTAAATGTCTCGAAGAAACAAAAACTGGATACATAGGAATAGGCACTAAAACTCAGATAATACGCTTCCTTGTATTACTGGTTTATCACGTCTTTCATCTTTACATCAGAAAGTTTAGTGGTAACTCCTCTTCCTTTCCAACTCTTGAGTTAGGCTTTCAGTCTTCTCCCTATTTTCCTAGTGTTCTTAGGTTGTAGATGTTGCATACTCGACCACCCTTTTCTCAAGGTCTCTCCTTCAAAGTTTCCCCGAAGCTGTGGTGCTTTCCAAGCTCCAGCACTTTGGAGAGGAAGTCCTTAGATTCATTTGACGGGCCTGTGAAGCCAGGGGGTCTGCGGAACCCCGTGTGGGTGTGGCTGGGCGAGGCAGGGGCGGGGCCTGCGAGGAGCCGAAGGGAAAGGGTGGAAGGCACTGCTGAGGAAGGCCGGCGGGCAACGATTTCAGAGTTTTCACGAAGGCTTCGAGTACGAGGCTGGGGATATTGGTTGCCTCCCTCCTGCTTTCCCTTTCTCGATTCTAGAAGCTTCAGTAGGCTTTTTTGGCTTGCTGGTACGAGGAAAGGCAGCGGCTTCAGCTCCGGGGGCGGGTCCCAAGGGTCTTGTCGCTGCTCCGGGGCCGTTTGGCCTTCTGGTGTTGGGGGAGGGGCATGGGAGATGTTGCTCGCGCTTACCTCTGCGCCTGCGCGGCGGGGTCCGCGCGGGTAGGAGCGCGTGCGCGGTGACGTGGACGTCCGGTGCGCGCGCAGGCTCTTCAGCTGGAGCGGACAGACCGTGTGCGAACCGAACAGAGTAACCCGCCCCCCGCGGGATATGAAGGACTCCGGGTGAGATCGGCCACGCCCCGCACGGTAACTGTCGGGCCTGGGTGGAGGGCGTCGCTTTAGTATTGGCCCGATTGGAGTTTTTCGAGAGTTTGAAGCTCTTGTGTGTTTGAGCGGCTTGAGCAGCGTTCAACTGAGAGATCTTCGCACGCCCTGGCCAGGCCGGGCCTTGCGCGGGGCCGCCCTTGGCGCGCGCCTATGGTCCATTAAGTGAGGCTGCGCATGTCACCTCGCGCTCGTCCCCGGTCTCACTTCCGCGTCGCGCTGCTTACTAACTGGGAACATCGACGCCAGAGAAGCGGCCACGAGGCGGGCGGGGTGAGAAGCATCCATGGTGCGGCCCTGCCCTCGCGTGCGTGGGGTGCCGTACCGCATGGTATGATCCGCGTGACTATTTCCAGTCCCGCGCCCAGCTCTAGTTTGAGAGCTGTGCTTATTCTGCAATTCGGATTTTAGAGCTCAGGTCGCTGGGTTCCAAAACTCCGAGGGAAACAGTGCCGACGTCGCTTTCTATAAGGAGCTGGGTGCACCGTTTGACACCTGTGCAGACGTCTTTTTTAGCACGCAATTTCTGGTTATATTGAGGGAAGACTGCGAGTTTGATAAGGAGGTTGAGGAAGTGAGTTGTATAGGAGCGGGAACTTTGTAAACAGAGGACCTGTGATTCCTACGTGCAGAAATGAGGGCGGGGAAAACAGGTGGGAAGAGCAGGTGTTATTTTCTTTTTTCCCTTTGTGGAATAGCCTTTGACTAGTTTTTTGTTTGTGGGGCTTCTGTTAAAAAATTGTTAAATTGTGAAGTAGGTTTCTCCCCTCAGTGAAGGGTGAGTTTGGTGCGTTAATAAGCTTCTCTGAGTACCAGTAACTGGAGCTGAGGAATCTGAGTGCGAAGACTTAAAGAGAAGTTAAAGATTATTTTAGGGTGAGACTGGGGGAGAGAAAATTTGTAGTGTCTTGCTGTGAATAATTGTCTTGCCTCTCGATCCCTGGGAATGCCTCCTTCCTCTGGCAAGGTTGGAAGCTGGGAGCGGTGAAGGATGCCTGAAAGGAGGGGTTACTGATGGCCGAACAGCGGGAGATACCAAAGTACAGTACTTCTGAGGGAAAACCACTCTGCTAAGGCTCGCGTCGCCGGAGCAGACACGTGGATCTTGCGAAGTCTCGAGCCCACCCTAGAGTTGCCCGTGCGTGCTGTAGAGCTCGCCAGGCTTATGCAGCAGAGTCCCTTGTACACTTCGCTTGCGCTGCTCGTTTTCGGGTGCGACCCTGCGGCTGGGCTTCAGCGAAGGTGCCTGGGGGCGGTGTGACGGCTGCTGGGAAGAGGGCCGGCTGGGTGGTTGGTTGGGTAGTCTCCACGGTAACAGAATGTGGCTGGGTCCCGCGGTGCGATATCTGGGTTCCGGCCAGCAGCACGTGATCTGTCCGGACTCCTCGTCCCCGGAAGAGCTTTTCTTGCGGCATTTTTTCACGTGGTTCTTGGCCACCTGGCCTCTGCAAGTCGCGGCTGGGTACCCTAGATAGTCGACGGCGACTATTACTGACCCTTTCATTTCCAAGGTTGTTGAATCGCGCTAGAGTTTATTGCAGTCGTAGGATTATGTTTACAGCAGTTGTGTGGGTACAGTAAATTGAGTCCATTTAACAAAAACACAAGCTAAAGACCTGGGGAAATGTAATGCCCTGGGTAATTTTACATACTTTCTCCGAATTTGACTGCTGTCCATTTCTGCCATGAAAGTTTTTTCACATTCTAGTTAGCACCTGTCAGGGGACCTGAGACCTTGCTATTTCTAACTGTGGTTTGGGCTTCATTCCTAGGAATAGAAAATACTCTGAAGCCAACAATAATAGGGGAAGACCAGCGGGTAGGACTACTTTGGACTAGTGCAAATCTTTGCCATGAAACCTAAAAGTGTTTCAGATAATTTTGGTGAAATTTATCCTGTAAGATTGGGACGGTAAAATGCTTAGGCCATTGTCTGTTTCAAAATGAGTGCTTACAGTTTGAAAGTGCCATTTATTTAATAAAATGAACAAGGGTTAAGAGCAATGAAGAAAGTAGTTTGCTATTACTGTCTCTGCCATTATTTACTGTTATATTTAGTGATCATATTTCCGCATTTTTTTATTTAAAATTTTTGGGCCCACTGTACATTGGCAAATACTGAAATTCAAGTGAATTTATTTGTTAAAATTTGAGTTTCACGGCTGGAGTCGTAGGTCAGTGGTAGAGTGCTTGCGTAGCATGTGTGAGGCACCAAATTCGATCCTCAGCACCACATAAAAATAAATGAAGGCATTGTGTCCATATACAACTAAAAATATATATATATATATAAATTTTTTTTGAGTTTCAGTGCCAGGCGCGGTGGCGTATGCCTGTAAGGAGGCTGAGGCAGAAGGATCTGGAGTTCAAAGGGAGCCTCAGCCAAAGTGAGGCGCTAAGCAACTCAGTGAGACCCTGTCTCTCAATAAAATATAAAAAATAAGGCTCAGTGGTTGAGTGCTCTGAGTTTAATCCTTGGGGACCCCCCCCCCCAAAAAAAATGAGTTTCAAAAATGTGATTTAACTTAATTTCCTTGGAGGGCCTGCTCTACAGTAAAGCATTTATCGTGTGAAGGTTGTGGTTAATGTATAGCAATTCAGCAAACACTGAGAATGTGTTGAGCATCATTTGAATATATTTGTTTTAAAAAGTAATAGGATTGATTTGACACCCCCCACTCCCAATGCAGGTGCTTTATCACTGAGCTACATCCCCAGTTGTGATGTGGAATTTTGGATTTGACGTATATTTTTAAATTATTTCGGCACATTTTGTAAAAAAAAAAACAAACCAAAAAACTGGTAATTCAACCCAGGAGAGAGTCACTGAGCTACATTGCCTTTTTTAAAAAAGACCCCGGTCTCATTAAGTTGCCCAGGCTAGCCTGGAATTTGCCATCCCCCTCCCTCAACTTCCCAGGTAGCTGAGATTACAGGAGTAAACTGGGATTACAGGAGTTTGCCACCATGCCGAGTTTGTAAATCATTGAATTAGCATATTTGGGGGGTTGTATAAGTGTTATTAGTAGTTAATGATTTCTCAGAGGTCACTGGTGAAAAGACGGTTAGAAGAGGGACTCTGAAATTATAACAGTTTATGAAATTTGCCCCATTATTTTAAAAGAATTGTGCTATGAAAGATTGTATTCTGATGTGGCATTTCAGGACATTAGAATATTTTTCATCCCACAACTAAATATCTTCTTGCCTCCCCCTCTGATCTCAAGTACTGGGGATTGAAACTAGGAGTGCTCCACCACTAAGCTACTTTCCCAGCTCTATTTTTTAGTTTTGAGACAGTTTGGCTAAATTGCCCAGGCTGGCCTCAAACTTTCCACCCTGTCTCAGCCTTCTGAGTAGCTGGGATTACAGGTGAATGCTACCACAATCCTCTTTTTTGGACTCTTTATAGTGGTTACATCTAGATAAATGCTTGATGTTGAAAAGCTGCACTGAAGTTTTCTTTTCTGGGGAGTAGCAGGGGTGTACGTGAGGTGTTGGGGATTGAAGCTTGGACCTTGCATTATAGGCAAGTCCTTTACTGAACTGAAAAATTTTTTGAACATAAAGGAATGTGTATGTACTAAACTGGTCTTTATTAAAGGTTTTAGAGAGCCAAATACAGTATTTTTAGAATCTTGTTATAAAGAGAGATTTCTTCCTGAGTACCCTAGCCTTCCAAAGTGCTTTTGATTTTTTGCAATAGAGTGGTCTTTATGTGTTTGAAACAATGGAATCCCCTGAATTGATTACCTTTTGGTTAAAAAAAATTCAGAGCAGTAGCCCCAAAGAATAGGCGCATGCTCATGGTGAATGAAATACGTGCTCAGATTGATGTGGAATAAGAATTTAATTCCATCTTTTTAAACCAGTAGCCATTATAGCTTAAGGTAGAGAAAGGTTTTGGTCCTAAATCAGGTCTTTGATTTTATACTTTTTATTTTTTTTATTTTTATTTTTTGCTGTACTGGGAATTGAACCCAGGGCTTCCTACATGTTTGGGAAAATGCTCCACCCCTGAACTACGTCCCAGCTCCTGCTTTTATGCATTTTGAATAACTAATGGGATACCTTAATTGGTTTAGCTTTTTTAAAAGACATTTTTTAAAAAGACATTATAAGTTTGAAAGTTCTAACTTCTGTCTTTCTGGCATATTTTAACTGCTTTTTTTTTTTTTTTTTTTTTAAATTGCTGCTTGTGTACCAAGTTGGGATAGAGCAATCTCTTATTTCCGCTGTTAATTTTTTTTTTTGTTTAGGCTATAGGAAAAACTAAATACATGTATATCTAAAGCTAGTGTAAAATTTAGTTCAAGTGCAGTGTGTAATTTTCTGTCTTTGGGATCTTTGACATTTCATAGATTAATATTTATTTATTTATTTTTTGAACCAGGGATTGAACTCAGGGACACTCAGCCACTGAGCCACATCCCCAGCCCTATTTCGTATTTTATTTAGAGACAGGGTCTCACCCAGTTGCTTAGGGCCTCGCTAAGTTGCTGAGGCTGACTTTGAACTCGCGATCCTCCCGCCTCAGCCTCCCAAGTCGCTTGGATTACAGGCGTGTGCCACCACGCCCGGCCATAGATTAATATTTAAAAAGACAGAGATTTTAAAGTATTGGTTAAGACATTTCTGTACTGGCTTTACCTGTAATGATCTAAAGACAACGACTTTAATATTATAGAAGATAATGTTTGAGAAATTTCAAACCTTTTCATATATTTTATAGGTTTGGGATAACTAAAAAATTGTACTTTGCTTTCTTAGTCATATTTAAATGCACTTAATGTTGTCCATATTTTCTCACAAAATAGTACTTTGTAACAAAACCTTGTGCTTTATGGATAAATACAAGGTTAGAGGTTTGCATTGTGTAAATTATACATCATTGAAGGAATGTATAACTGAAACATTATATGGTCATTTACTATGTAACTTTTGGCAGTTTTCTTAGCTTAATTATTTTACAAGGTCATCTTATTTGTGACTTCCAAATCTGTTTAATTTTATTTTACTGATTTCTCATAGGTTTTGCTTCAGCATATTAGTTTTAGAAAACCTGTCAGGTTTATAGGTACAAGCCTGAGATTTTTTTTGTGTGTGTGTGTGTTTTTTGGTTACTGAAGATTGAACCCAGGAGTGCTTAACCACTGAGCTACATCCCCAGCCCTTATTTTTATTTGGAGACATGGTCTCGCATAGTTACTTAGGGGCTTGCTAATTTGTTGAGGCTAACTTTGAACTTGTGATCTTCCTGCCTTAGCCTCCAGAGTTACTAGGATTACAGGCATTGTGCCACCATGCCTGGCTCTGATATCTTTTTGAAAAGAATCACCTTATATCTTACCTACATCTTAAGAATAAACTCCAGGGACTGAGGATGTAGCTTTAGTGGTAGAGTGCTTGCCTAGCATGCACAAAGCTCAGTTTCATCAGTACCAAGAAACAAATATCCATCTACCCACTCTAGATGTGAGGAGAGAAATACTCTCCCCACCCCTTTCCTGGATACCAGTGCTTTTAATATGGTAATAGGTTTCTATTTTTATTTTAATCATGATAGAGGACACAGTATCCAACCTTCTTTTTTTTTTTTAATATTTTTTAGTTGTAGATGGACAGAATATCTTTTATTTCATTTATTCATTTTTATGTGGTGCTGAGAATCGAACCCAGTGCCTCACACATGCCAGGTGAGCGCTCTACTACTGAGCCACAACCCCAGCCCAGTACCCAACCTTTTGAAGTCTTCAATTTTAAAATGTTTGTTATCCTCAGGCTAACAAATAGTGTAAGTATTGGAGGCTTCATGCCCCACCCCTCTTTGGCCAGTCCTACAGAAAGAGTAAAAATTCAGATAAGGAACTTTTACTGTTGGTCAGTAGTGCTGATGAAAGATAAAATTAAACCTAACTAAAAGGAAGAAGACCAATAAGTGACTGTATTTGTTTTATAAAAATACTGACCCACTTACACAAGAGTATTGTATCCTCGTTGTACAAAAACTAGAAGTGATAGCTTTGATTTAGGATATCAGTTCAATTGTATTTAACAGTCTGAGATTTTTTTAACATATTTTAGTTGTAGGTGACACAATTGCTTTATTTTTTTATTTTTATGTGGTGCTGAGGTTTGAACCCAGGGCCTCATGCATGCAGGCAAGCGCTTTACCACTGAGCTACAATCCCAGTCCCTGAGATTTCCTTTTTAATTTTTTTTTTTTTTTTTTTTTTTTTGTCGGTGCTGGGGATTGAACTCAGGGCCTTGTGCTTTCGGGGCAGGCACTCTACCAACTGAGCTATATCCCCAGCCCCACATTTTTTATTTTGAATTAGGGTTTTACTAAGCCTTGTTAAGTTGCTGAGGAGTTTGGTCTTGAATTTGTAGTCCTCCTGCCTCAACCTCCTGAGTTGCTAGGATTACAGGCATGCACCATCACATCTGACCTTTTAACTTTTTGAGATATAAGTCACTTAGTATAAAATTCATCATTTAAAAGTATGTGTACCAGAAAGAAACCCTATCTATATACGTTAGCATTTAATGCCAGTTCTCTCTCCCCTCTACCAGAAACCAACCACTAAGCTACTTTGTCTTTATATGGATTTACCTATTGTGGACACTTCATATAAATGGAATCATAGAATATACATGATCTTTTTTTCTTTCTAACAGTCTTGAAGAATTAATTGGCAACTTTAACTTTGTTTTGAATAAGTTGTATCTTCAAAAGGCAAAAAATTTAGAAAGTGTCAAAGGGTATGTATTTACTAAGCCACCCAGTTTTCCTTGGTTATAGCTAATACTACCAGTTGCTTTTCTGTCTTTCCAGAGATAATTTATCCTAAGCAAATATTTTTTCTTTTTCTTTGGCTTGGAAAAAATTTTTAAAGAAGTCCAGAATGATTAGCTTGGTATGGTGGCACATGCCTGTAATTCCAGCTACTTGGGAAGCTGAGGCTGGAGGATCAGAAGTTCAAAGGTGGCCTCAGCAATTAGGCTAACCCTCAGCAGCATAGTGAGACCCTATCTCAAAATAAAAAAAGGGACTGAGGATGTAACTTAGTCATAGAGCACTCCTGGGTTCAGTCCCCAGTATTGCCCCCACCAATTGTCTAGCATAATCTACAACTCTTTTGAACTCTGTATTAGTTTATCTGTGGATGAAGTTTATACATTCTTCTGTGGCTGTATAGAATTCTATTCTTTGGATGTACTTTATTGTTTAATCAATTTCTATTCATGGGTGACCCCCATCCTGGTCTTTTGCTGTTATAAATGGGAATGCAGGGGACAATTTTGTATATATCATTTATCACAAGTGTGTATATTTAGGATAAAGTCATGGTAGAACTACTGTGTCATAGAATGTATGCATTGTACTTTTGATATTTTCAAGTTGCCCTCTATCCAAAATTCTGTCATGGTGAGAATGCTGGTTGACCTAAACTCTTTCTTAAACCCTTTCCAACAGCTCTACCAAACTTTGATTTTTGCCAGTCTGATAATTAAAAAAGTATTTAAGTGTGGCTTTAATTTGCATTTCTCTTATTTTGAAACTTTTTTAATAGCTTCTTGCTCTTCTTATTCTTAGTCCTTTTTCTTAGTTAATTGTTCTTGATCTATACTAACCCTTTTTCCTGTTATGGAATGAGTTATTTATGATGTAAATTGCAAGTTCTCTCTGCCAGTTATTCAATTGCTTTCTGATTTTTCTTTACCTTTTTTTTTTTTTTTTTTTTTTTTTGGGCCGGATTTTAAAATTTGTATAATGAATTTGTCAAAAAGTATTTTTATCTTACTGGTTTTTGGTTTTGTGTCTTTAAAAAAGCCTTTGTCAGAATTTCTTTAAGAATTAAAAAATTGTTGACCGTGGTGGTGCATGCCTATAATCCCAGCAGCTGAGGAGGCTGAGGCAGGAGGATTGCAAGTGTAAAGCCAGCCTTGGGAATTTATCGAAACCCAGTCTCAAAATAAATAAAAATGGGTTGGGATATGGCCCAGTGGTTAAGAGCCCCTGGGTTCAATCCCTGGTACCCGCCCCAAGCAAAAAGCCCCCAAAATTAATCTTGGAATGTAGCTCAGTGGTAAAGTGCTGTGGGAGGTGGTTTAAAAAATTAAATATTAGACCTATCCAATTTAATATTAGACCTAATACAATTAAATATTAGACCTATCCAGTTTTCCAGTAAAACCAATAATTTATCATAGCCTCTTTAGATGTAAATATTAATGTTAAGATAGCATTTTATTTATTTATAAATCCATGTCAGTGACATTGGGGATTGAACCTAGGGCTTCAAGCTTCTTAGGTTAGCATTCTACCACTGAACTATTTATATATACTCACAGCCTGTTAACTTGTTTTTTTCACTCATTCCAAAAAAACTTGCTGTGTAAGCTATATTTTGGCATATCAATTCATGAAGTGTTGGAATCATTTTAAAATTTATCTCCTTAAATTTGTATATTTTTTATAGTTTTCCTAAAATGAGTGTGCCTTTGTGTTTTTGTGTGAGATTAGGATTTATGGTGAATTTTTATAGGGCTGGAAATATTTTTAATTTTTGTAACTTGATTAAAGTGAACTAAAATATGATCAGAATGATTAGATATTCTGGAATGAATATCCTTGTAGTGATGAAAAGAATGGTATAAGCAGTGTCTTAGAAGAATTTAGGAATATTTTGAGGATGGCATAATCATTGTATTCTTGTTTGTACAATAAATATTTACTTGGTTAAAAGTTTATTTGGTTTTGTTTTTTGTTTTTTGCTGTTTTTAGGATGGAAAGGCCATTGTGATTGTGTGATAACTACAGTTATCATACTACTGAGTTTCCCACTGGAATCATGGAGGAGAAACAACAGATTATATTGGCTAATCAAGATGGTGGGACAGTGGCAGGAACAGCACCTACCTTCTTTGTCATCCTAAAACAGCCAGGAAATGGCAAAACTGACCAAGGAATTTTGGTTACTAATCGGGATGCCTGTACTTTGGCTAGTAGGGTATCACCACCAGGAAAATCTAAAGGGAAGATTTGCCTTCCAGCTGATTGTACTGTGGGAAGAATCACTGTCACACTTGATAACAATAGTATGTGGAATGAGTTCCACAATCGAAGCACAGAGATGATTCTGACCAAGCAGGGAAGACGCATGTTTCCTTATTGTCGATATTGGATAACAGGTTTAGATTCAAATTTAAAGTATATTCTTGTCATGGATATATCTCCTGTGGATAACCATCGTTATAAGTGGAATGGCCGTTGGTGGGAACCCAGTGGGAAGGCTGAGCCCCATGTTTTGGGGAGGGTTTTCATTCATCCAGAATCTCCTTCTACAGGTCATTACTGGATGCATCAACCGGTTTCTTTCTATAAACTCAAACTCACCAACAATACACTGGACCAAGAAGGGCATATTATCTTGCACTCTATGCATCGCTACCTGCCAAGACTTCATTTAGTACCTGCAGAAAAGGCTACAGAAGTGATACAATTAAATGGTCCTGGTGTCCACACTTTTACCTTCCCACAGACTGAATTCTTTGCAGTAACAGCTTATCAGAACATTCAGATTACCCAGTTGAAAATAGATTACAACCCATTTGCAAAAGGCTTTCGGGAAGATGGTCTGAATAGTAAGCCCCAGAGAGATGGAAAACAAAAGAACAACTCTGACCAAGAGGGTAATAGTGTTCCCAGTTCTCCTGGTCATCGGGTTCGTCTTACAGAAGGTGAGGGGTCAGAGATACAGCCAGTTGATTTTGATCCATCAGGAAACTGTTTGGAGAAGCCTCCCCTTAATATAAAACAAGACTTTCTTGGTTTCATGGATACTGATTCAGCACTTGAAGTTCCTCAATTGAAACAAGAGATTTCTGAAAGGTAGGTAATAGGTTTTTTAAATTATTATTATTTTTTTATTTTTAGAAATAAAAGGAAGTTAAGATGGGCCAGATTTTTGATTTGACACATTGATTTTGTAGAATGCTATAAATATTGATAAATGTGAGACACTGTAAAATAGACTACAACTGTTTACATTCTGTGATATGACAGTTCATTTTTCTGTAATGACTATCAGTTGGGTTTAGGATCCAGAATTGAAGGCAAATTGAATAATTTATCAGAATGGAGGTGTTTTATTTGTTTATATTTAGAATATTTGCTTGCTAACAGAACTAATGATAATTGAAGAGTAAAAAGCCCAAGTCATAATTGAAATGAAATTTATCCAAATGAGGCACAAAATGGGTTCAAAGTAAACTTATTTATGTCTGATGTTTATGGATTTGCGGCCTTATGGATTACCTAGTCTATAAATTGTCCAACTGAAAAACCAAACTAAAGATTATTACATATTAAAATAGCATGATGTACTTGTTC
Source organism: Glaucomys volans (assembly GCA_020662805.1). Classification (NCBI taxonomy): domain Eukaryota; kingdom Metazoa; phylum Chordata; class Mammalia; order Rodentia; family Sciuridae; genus Glaucomys; species Glaucomys volans. The sequence goes on along the minus strand of JAJEJO010048572.1, from coordinate 134,397 downwards.
TTTTAAAAAATTTCATACTGTATAACTTAACCTGTGCCCTTTGATGCTCAGTGGTTGAGTAATCTTGGGTTCAATCCCTGGTACCAAAAAAACACAAAAAACAAAAACCAAAACAAAACCCAAAGAAACCCTTGGGGAACTGAGGAATGCTAGTTAGCTCAGTGGAGCATTTGCTTAGCAAGGCTCTGTCTTCAGTCTTCAGTAAAGGGTATCTTTGGAGGCTACTGAAGGAGTTCTGATAGGTGAAAGGATCAGGTGTAATTCTTTGTTATAACAGCAGCTGATGGATGGGATTATGTATGGTTGAACTTTTGATCTAATGGGTTGAGATGATGGTTCAGATTAATGACTGAGCCTCTTTATTGTTGAAGGGGAAAAAATAACTTGCATCGTGCGCCAAGAAATAACATCTTTATATGTGAAAATGGCATTTAGCTGTATGTAAACTTTGTCTCCAAATGGCCTGGTTTATGATTTGATTATTTTAAGGCAAGAGTTGGCTACATCTAGTCTATAGCCTGTTTTTTTTTGTGTATAAGAATATGTGACATATCATATGATGATTGCAAGACCTAAAATACATACTCTTTTTTACCCCTTTACAGGAAATTACCAACTTTTTATTTAAGGCTTTAAAAAAATATATGTATGCATATATAAATTTTTGCTTCCACAATTTCTCATTTTCTATTCAGTTAGCTGAAATATGACTGCTGTGTTATATTCTTTGATTTAGCTAATGATGTCACTGTTGTCTTTTTTTTAAGATGGCTCAGAGTGGGCACCAATCAGATTCTCTCTCTCTTTTTTTTTTTTTGGTACCAGGGATTGAACCCAGGGGCACTTAACCACCAAGCTACATCCCCTGCCCTCCAGTCATATTCTTTATTTGTAAATACACTCATCTTTATCCAGGCTTTGTTTGCTAAGTGTGCTATTTAGCCATTTCTTCCTACTCTTAATTTTTCTTCCTTGACCTTTACCATACTATTCACTTGATTCTTCTAACTCTTGATCCTTTCAGTCATTTTCACTGACTCCTTGTAATGTATTCAGCCATTTATTAAATGATGATTATTTAGTTCTTGGTATTATGCTCTTGTAGTATTATCTATGATTTTGAGCTTTGCTTTCATGTAAGATGATTATTATTATTATTTATTAATTAATTTTTTCTTTTTGAAACGGGATATTGCTGTTACCCAGGCTGGTTTTAAACTCCTGGGCTTATGTGATCCTCCCACTCCAGCCTCTTAAGTAGTTGGGACTATAGAATTTGCCACCATATTCCTCATAGATTATTTTTAAAGCTAATAATGTCCTCAGCTTAGATTTTTCAGTTTTCTTCATGCTACCCCTGTAGATCAAACTGATCCCTGAAATTTTTAATCTTTTCTTTTTTTTTTTTTTTGGTACTGGGGATTGAACCCAGGGGCACTACACCACTGAGCCACATCCCCAGACCTATTTTGTATTTTATTTAGAGGCAGGGTCTCACTGAGTTGCTTAGCGCCTTGCTAAATTGCTGAGGCTGGCTTTGAACTCTCGATCCTCCTGCCTCAACCTCCCAAGTGCTGGGATTACAGGCGTGCGCCACCACACCCGGCTAAGAATGACATTATTATAGAACCCCTTTGGTTTAAAAGAAAAAAAATAAAGAATTCACATATATGAAAATAGTTTTGCAAAAATAAGGTTTCTGTAGTCTGGAATCCTTTTTATCTGAACAATATACATTGTATGCCAGTCTTGTTTAAGAGACTACATCCTATAAAATGGATTTGATCTCTCACCTGTGGATGGATGTTGAGACTATTTCAGATTTTTAGCCCTTACAATTATAGCTTCAGTAAAGTTCCTTATGCACATTTTCTTATACATTTTTGTGGATACAAAGATTGGTCTTAAGAGTGGAATTGCTTGGGTCAGAGGGTACACACAGATTTAAATTTTGGTTAATTGCTAAATGACATTGGGAAAGGTTGTAACCATTTATATCCCCTCTCATAGTATCTGAGTCTACTGATTTTTGTGTCATTTTTGCTTCTTTTGTGGTCCAAACTCCCACTGTAGAGCACTTAAGTGGTTTCCCAGGTAGACATTATGCTTTCATTTTTCTGTAATCCAATGCTCTACTTAGAATGATCTCTTCAAATATGAATCAGGTTATGTCACTCTGAGTGAAAATCCTTCAGTCACTTTCAGTTTTTTTTTTTTTTTTTTTGAAACCAGGGATTGAACTCAAGGGCACTTGGCCATTGAGCCACATCCCAACCTGATTTTGTGTGTTATTTAGAGACAGGGTCTCACTGTGTTGTTTAGTGCCTTGGCCTTGCTGAGGCTGGCTTTGAACTCGGGATCCTCCTGCCTCAGCCTCCCAAGCCCCTGGGATTATAAGCGTGCGCCACCACGCTCTGCTCCTTCAGTCACTTTGAATTGAAAAAAATTTTTTATGTGATAAATAGGACTTATTGACCATCTGGGCACTTGAATTCATCATCTCAGCTCATGTCATAGCATCTGTGAAGCAAGTGCTACTACCGTTACACCAATTCATTGCTTAAACCAAAAAGCTCAGGAAAATTAAGTCACTTTTACCCAAACAACAATCGGTGGAGCTGGAACTGGAACCCAGTTCTAGGTTTTGCACTCTTGACCAAATACTTGAGCTGAGCTGAGCTTCTTCCTGAGAGTGGACTGCTCTTGGGAGACTGGGAGAGGGAAAAGAGAAAAATAGGTTTGCTGAATCAGTTGCCACTGATCAAGGGCAAGGCCCCTGTCCCTGGCATCACAACAGGTGAAGGCTGTGAGTCTGTAGTGGTTCTTGAGGCCAGGCTCCTGTATGTGTGTGATCTCAGGATGTGTCCCAGTTCCTCCAGGACCTGTAACACCATCTTTCTTTCCAGGGTATGTCTCCTAATCAAAGGGGTGTCCTCCATCTGAAAGGTTCTAAAGGAAAGTCATGACTTGACTTCTTGGGGGTGGAGCAGTAAGAGGGTATATAATACCCAGGAACATTGTCTCCTCTTAAACCCTCTTTCTCTGGATTCCTTGATGTTCTCTTTCCATTGCACTTACAGGCTGCTTACCTTTTGCTTTGGTCTTGTACCGTACTTTCCAGAGCTGCTTGTACCGAAGCCATGTAATGGAATTTCCACTTTTGACATTTTCCTCTTCATATCTCTCCTACCTTTAATGCCATCAGTGCACTTGTTGCTGTATAGTATTGGTGGCATTGTATAATCTTTTAGGTCTAGTTTCATGTCTATTTTATCCATTATTTTTCTTTGTATGTTTAGGCTTTTTAGCATCTATGAAACTGTCTTATTTGTTGACTGGTTTGTACTCTCATTTCCCCACTTCGTTATAGGATTCATGAAAGTAAAGATCTTGTTTCCACTTGGTACTGATGGTTCAACCCTAGGATAATCACTGAGTGATACTTAGATTTATGTATTTTAACCAAAACCTGAATAGTGTTGATAAATACAATCTTTGGAGTATCAGAAATACCATTTATAAACATGCATTTGATTTTTCATCGCCTTGAGTGAGAGTAAATCTTCAACTTGTTATTTAGTCTGACATATTTTTATACATGGCTATTATATATTTCAGTGTAATTTTTAGGGGAGACTCTTTTGCCTTTTAGAAATAAGACTTATTAAGCAGCAAGGGAAGCTGTTTTTCCATTATGCTTTTTCCAGGATTTTCAGTTTCTTTCTGCTTTGCAAAACCCCCCCCCCCCCTTTTTTTTTTTTTAGATCGGAGAAACAAGAAATTTTCAAGGTCTTGTTTCTTTTTCCTTCATGGCCTTTCTTCTTTTTCCCTAGTTCTTTTATTTGTTGGTAACATTCTTTCAGAAGTAGTTTTCATTCATTACCTAAATTTTCTGTTTCTTTTCCTTTCCCTTCCCCTCCCACTCCCTGCTTCCTCTCTCTCGCTCCCTTGTTTTCTTTGTTGTGTTGGGGATCAAACTCTGGGCCTTGCTCAAGCTAAGCAGGTACATTGTAATACTTAACTATATCTCCAGCCCTAATTATTTCTTCTTGTCTCCTATGGTCTGTCTCCCTTAGCCAAAATACTGTATTCTCTTAAAAGTCATGTGTGACACACTGAAGAGATCAGTCAGTTTTTGTCCTTATTGTCAGTATTCTGAAATTATTTGACCAATAAAACACTTCATCCTTTTAAGATATTACCATCCTAATTCTGTTTCCTCCTCAGAATATTATCTTTTTTTTTTTTTTTTTTGCGGTGCTGGGGATTGAACCCAGGGCCTTGTGTTTATGAGGCAGGCACTCTACCAACTGAGCTTTATCCCCATCCCAGAATATTATCTTTTTAGCTATCACTTTGGGCATCTTTTAAGATTAGTCTTTCATTCTGTCTACATCACATTCTCAGTCGCATCCTGTCTTAGGAGTCCAGGTACCATCTCCACTGAGATTTCCAAAAGGATTACAGTGTAGTTTTTTTGTCTAGGCCTAATATTTAGTTATATAAAACTTCTTTCTTAAACATGAGAGTCATCCTTGGTTATTTTTTCCCCCATTTTATTATTTTTCCACTCTGCCATCAAATCTTTTTAATTCTACCTCCTGGTATGTTATTTATAACCATTTTACTTCTTATGACCACCTTTAGTCACATTCCCATCACTTCATTCCTAAATTTTTTGCCATTATCTTGCCATTATTTTCTTCAGTCTCCCCCTGCATAGTGTCACCAAATTGAATTACGTGATACTGGAGATTGAGCCCAGGGCCTCATGGATTCTAGGCAAGTGCCCTACCACTGAGCTATATCCCCATCCCTTTTTTTATTTTCAGAAAAGGAAGGTCCTGTTAAAATTTTATTTTTGCCCAGGCTGGCCTTGATCTTATAATCTTCTTGTCTCAGTCTCCCAAGCTACTGGAATTCCAGATGTGCACCATTGTTCCTTGACATACTTATTTTTTTAAACATTTTTTTCTCGTCATCCCTCTATTAAAGTATCCTTTATTTATTTATTTATTTATTTTTTATTTTTATTTTTTGGAACCAGGGATTGAACTCAGGGACACTCGGCCACTGAGCCACATCCCCAGCCCTATTTTTGTATTTTATTTAGAGACAGGGTCTCACTGAGTTGCTAAGGGCCTCACTAAGTTGCTGAGGCTGGCTTTGAACTCGCGATCCTCCTGACTCAGCCTCCCAAGTCGCTTGGATTACAGGCGTGCGCCACCGCGCCCGGCTTTCTCAAGTATCCTTTAAAAGGCTGCTTGTGTAGCTCAGTGGTAGAGTACCTGCTTAGTATATGCAAGGGCCTGAGTTTAATCCCCTGCACTATGCTACCGCCCACAAAAAAAGGCTCTGCTTTACCCTCTTGAATTAGTGTCCAACTTACTAAATTGAAAATATAGGGGTTGAGGGGTATAGCTCAGTTGGTAGAGTGCCTGCCTTGCAAGCACAAAGCCCTGGGTTCAATCCCCAGCACCATAAAAAAAAAAAAGAAAAGAAAAAATATAGAACAAATTACAGATGGATCAGTTTTACAAATTGAACACAATTATAACCAATGTTCATGTCAAAGAAAAAAATACACCAGCCCTACAGAAACCTCAATAGTTTTTTTTCCTCCTTCTCTAGTTCACCCACAAGATAGCCATTATAATTTCTACATTATAGGTTATTTTTGCCCTTTTTATGGATATGGAATAATAATACCCTTCTGTGTTGAGATTTTTAGCTCAATGTTGTGCCATGTATTTGTATTGTCATATGTTGTAGATTGCTTTGTTCTCATTGCTGTATGGTATTTTTCTTTCTTTTTTTTTGGTGATGTTGTTCATACTTAGTCTAGTGCATACTAGTTAAGAATTCTCCCACTGAGCCAAACTGTAGCCAATCCACTTTTTCAGATTTTATTAATTGCCATTTAGTTAGTTTCCAGTCTTCTGGGCATCATGAATAGGGCATTCATGAACATTCTAGTTTTGGTTCACATGTGAGTGCATTTTTTTTGGTCTTCCTACCTCATTTTCTCAAGTAGCTGAGACTAAAGGTGTGTACTACCATATTGGGCATGTTGAATGCATTTCTGTTGAGCATATGCCTAGACATGGAATTGCTCAGTCATAGGTTATACAAGCATTGAGTAGATTTCTAAAGTAATTTTTCCAATTTAATTTTCCCTGTCTGTGAATAAGGAGTTGAAGTTGTTCTGCATTCTTGTCAGAACTTCGTGTGTGTGTATGCATGTGTGTTATATTTGTGAATGTTTGTTTCTCAGCTGTTTGTTATATTCCATTGGTCTATGTTTATCTTTAGGCCAGTACCACACTGGTTTGATTGTAGTAAGTTTTGAAATTGGGCAGTTGTGATTTCATCAGCTTCTTATTTCTCAAGCTTGTGTTTGGCTATTTGGGATCACTTGAGATTCCATATAATTTCAGCATCAGTTTTTGTACTTACTGAAAAAAGGCCCTTTGGATTTTAATAAGGATTACATTGAATCTCTTATCACTTTCAGTACTTTTCCAATCCATGAATATGAGATATCTCTCCATTTAAAAAATCTTTTGAACATTTTTCAGTAATGCTTTTATAGTTTCAGTATAAGAGCTTTACCTCTTCAGAAAGCTGTTTTATGATGATGATGATGATGATGTAGTAGTATGTGGTTTTGGTGTTGGAGATTGAATTCAGGCTGTTTTGGATGCTAGGCAAGTACTCTGCCATCAGCCACCCCAGTCCTGTGTTATTTATTTATTTTTTCCTGTGTTATTTTTGATGCTATTATATATTGAATGATAGTTTTCATAATTTCCTTTTAGTATTGCCCATTGCTGTTTTATGCTGCATATTGTTCATTATATAGAACTGACTTTTTGAAAAATTATTTTTGTTGCAAATGGACACAATACCTTTCTATTATTTATTTTTTTTAATGTTGTGCTGAGAATTGAACCCAGGGCCTCACACATGCTCGGCAAGTACTCTTGCACTGAGCTACAACCCCAGCCCTAGAACTGATTTTTATGTGTTGATTTTTATATTGTTCAGTTTTGCTGAAATTGTTTAAGTGAAAGTATATATGAAAGCAAATTTTGGGGGGAATTTTTTGGTTTTTTTTTTTTTTTTTTTTTTCTTCTCTGTTGTACTGGAAATTGAATGAACCTAGGGCACTTTACTACTGGGCTACATCCCAGTTCTTTATTTTATTTTATTTTTATTGCTTATTTTGAGGCAGGGTCTCAAGTTGCTGAGACTGATCTTGAATTTTTGACTCTTCTGCCTCATGAGTCTCTGGCTAGTGTTGATTCTTTTAAAGTTTTTGGCCTACAATCCCAGCTCCTTAGGAGGCTGAGATAAGGGAATCATAAGTTCAAGGTCAGCCTCCAGCCTAAGCAAGATCCTGCTTAAAATAAAAAATAAAAAAAGGGCTAGAGGCTGGGATTGTGGCTCAGTGGTAGCGTGCTTGCCTAGCATGTGTGAGGTCCTGGGTTTGATCCTCAGGACCACATAAAAATAAAATAAAGGTACTGTGTCAACCTATAACTAAAGATATATTTAAATAAAGGGCTGGGAATGCAGCTGAGTATTAGAGTGCTCTTAGTAGATTGTACCATCTGTGAATAGAGATAGCTTTACTTACTCCTTTCTGACTTGAATTCTCCTTATAGCAGTGTCCCCTTACCTATATTTTCACTCCCTGTGATTTTAGTTACCCATGGTTATGTGTCTGAAAGTATTCAAAGGAAAGTTCCAGAATAAATAAAATTTGGTCTGGGGATATAGCTCCATGATAGAGCACTTGACTAGTGTGCGCCAGGCCCCTGGTTTCAGTCTAGTGCCCAGCACTGGTGGGGGGGGAAGGGGGAAGCGGTAAGTTTTAAATTGTATAGTGTTCTAAGTATTGTGATGAAATTTTTAAAATTTTAATTGGTTTGTGATGAAGTTTTGTGGTATCTTGCTCTGTTCCACTCAAAATATGAACCCCTTTTTCCAGCATATCCTTGCTATATATGCTCTCTACCCCTTTGTAGTCATCTCATATATCAGATTGTGCAGGTATTGCAGTGCTTGTGTTCAGTTAACTTTTACATAGTATTCTGATGCTACTTACATGAAGCCTAAGTCATTCAACTCCCTTCATTTCATCATGTAGGCATTGTGTCATCTCATGGCATTGTAAGAAAGATGATTACAGTATAGTAAGATACCTCTAGAGAAAGAGGCAAACATTTCACATAACTTTTATAATAGTATATTCTCTACCACTGAGCCACAACTCCAGCCCTATCTATCTATTTATTTATTTATTTATTTATTTATTTATTGTAGACCTTTATTTTTATTCATTTATTTATACATGGTGCTGAGAATCGAACCCAGTGCCTCACACATGCTTGGCAAGCGCTCTACCACTGAGCCACAACCCCAGTCCCCTATTTATTTATTTTTATGTGGTGCTGAGGATTGAACCCAGTGTGTTACCCATGCCAGGCAAGTATTCCACCACTGAGCCACAACCCCAGCCCAACCTATGAGAATGATAGTGAAGTTTTCCTTCAGTTTCTGGATGTAATTGTTGGCTGATTTTTTTGTCTTGTTGTAAGCACACCTGGTTTTTCAGAAGCATTAGCTTTCCACAGATGAATGTTCATTGAATCAGACCTACACATAATGTATTTGCTGTTAGAAGTCCACTTTATACATAAAAAATGTTGCCTTCGTTTTGTGTGGGACTTCCCTGCTTCAACTTGGATCAACAGTAGAGATTTGAATAGATGTATCAAAACTAGCAGACAAACTCTTCCCCAGTCAGGGAGTAAACCACATCAAGCACTGCAGATCGATTATCCATGTGGACCATTACGGGAATGTCCAGGGCATACATATCAAAAGTATATAAGTTGTAATCTTCATTTGTTGCAGTAAAAGTAGAAGCTTCTGCAGGGTCCCAACAGATTGTATTTGTTCTCATATCTAAGATAACCTTTTTCAGAATAGTAGCTTGCCTCATACCATATTGTACTATATTTCTGTCAATACAACCTCCCAAGAGAAATGTCTCATTTGGGTTAAATTTAACACTCTCTATACTGTCAAATCCCCAGGTCATTGAACATATAAAATTGATTCTTTATTCATTCCATATGTCTACTTGCCATCCACTTGTGGCAAAAGCAGGTTCTTTGCAGTGGTGATCAATTCCGGTATACTCTGTCTAAGATTGTATGCAGTGCTTCTTCCTCTTCTTCATAAGCTGGTCCATCTGTTTTCCCATTGCTTCACAGTTTTGTCATCACCAGCAATTAAAAAAAAAAAAAAGTCCCACAAAAGTGAGTACATGTTCCTCATATAAAACCTTCATGTGCTTGAACTTATTGGACAGATACATTTTTGTTTAGTCAGGTTCCAAATTCTAACCTATTTGTTAAGTCCAATGTGGTTTCACATATGTAGTTGTTTGGGTTCTGGCTCAGCATATTCACCTTCATCTTGGCGACTCTTTGTCCTGTGCTTTGTGAGCCTTTCTCTCCTGTTAGGCTAACCATTATCTCCTCCCACACACTCTACTTCCAGCTCTCCACAATATGGTTTTAATTTGTATTTTTATAATAATAGATAAAAGTTGATCACCTTTTTGACCATCGAGGTCACTCAAGTGGTATTATATGGGAGCATCTTTTCTAGGTCATTGTTTTCTTCCCTTGGTAGTTTGTCTGCTCTTAAAGCTAGAACCACATTGTTTTAATTAGTTTAGAATTATAATATTAACTGCCTGTGTTCTTTTCATAGTGTACCTCTGTGGTAAGGCTTTTTTTTTTTTTTGGTACTGGGTGTTGAACCCAGGGGCACTACACCACTGAGCCACATCCCCAGCCCTATTTTGTATTTTATTTAGAGACAGGGTCTCACTGAGTTGCTAAGGTCCTTGCTAAGTTGCTGAGGCTGGCTTTGAACTCACGATCCTCCTGACTCAGCCTCCCAAGTCGCTTGGATTACAGGCGTGTGCCACCACGCCCGGCTGCCTGAAACTTTTGATAGTCAAACCCTGTATATATAAACTATGTTTTTTCTTGTACATACATAACTAAAATGAAACAACTTCTAAGTCAGGCTCAGTAAGAGATTAACAATAATAATAATGAAATGGAACAATTGTAGTAATAGGCTATAAAAAAGTTATTTAGCCGGGCATGGTGGCGCACGCCTGTAATCCAGGCGACTCGGGAGGCTGAGCCAGGAGGATCGTGAGTTCAAAGCCAGCCTCAGCAATTTAGTGAGGCCCTAAGCAACTCAGTGAGACCCTGTCTCTAAATAAAATACAAAATAGGGCTGGGGATGTGGTTCAGTGGCCAAGTGCCCCTGAGTTCAATCCCCGGTTCAAAAAAAAAGTTATTTAAATTTAACCTTAAAATTATTTCTGGAATTTTCTATCAGTTATTTTTGGACTTGGTTGACTAGTGGTTAACTGAAACTCTGGAAAGTAAAAACCATCCATAAGGGGAGACTGCTGTATTCTGTTTCAACCATATACAGTATACTGCAGTTCTGTTCTGACACTGACAACCTAGGGTTAGTCTTAGACTCCATAGATTTATTTGTAAGGTCCCCAAGAAGACTGCTCCTACTTCTGACCCTGGGCTACTTGCATTTTTGACCAACGGTCTGTACATCTGAAGATTGTCTTAGACTGACTGATTTACTAGAGTGACTCTTCAGACAGAAATCCGAAAAAGCACTGTGTTCAGAATTACAGTTTTATTATAAAGAATACAGATTAGGACCAGCCAAATGAAAAGATGCATAGAGTAAGGTTTGGGAGGGTCTAAAATGCATAGTGTCCATTCCCTATTCTCATGGAAACACATTGAGTGCATTACCCTTCTGTCATATTGGTGTGTTCAGTCAGGAAGCTCTGTTGAGTTTAGTGTGCAGGATTTTTGTTGGGGTTTTATTTTGTAGGTACCATGGATAAAATCATTGCCCATGTGATTGAATTCAGTCTCCCGTTACCTTCCCCTCTCTAAAGGTTGAGTTGGTTGAAAGTCCCATTCCTCTAATTATAGTGTTGGTCTTTTTGGTGAAGAGATAGTCTCCATGATTCAATTCATTATCATCAACTCAGGTGTGAGCCACTAGGCTCACAAATAACAGACACTTTTATCACTAAGGAAATTCCAAATATTTTAGAAGCCCTATGCCAGGAACCCTGAACAAAGACCAGACAAATTCTTTATTGCACAGTAAGTACATACACATAATTGTTAAGGTTAAATAAAACCACTCAGAAGGAAAAATATAGTCACCTGCTTTACCTCCCATTTTCTTCCTAGAAAAACTTATTTTTCCTTTTAGCTGCCTCGTTTTTACCACTGTCTAAATCATATGCTTAATGCTATCAATTTTGCGTTATCCAGTTTTACTATTTTTCTAGTACAATGTCTTAGTACATTTTCACAGGTTATAAAAGGGTAATTTATAAAGAACAGAAGCTTGTTTGTTTCATGGTTCAGGAGTCTTGGAAGGCCAAGAGTATAGCACTAGCATCTTTTTGGCATTGGTGAGAAAGCCTTCTTGCTGCATGATAACATGGTAGAGGGTATTGTAAGGTGAGACAGGAAGTATGCTAGTGTGCTTCTCTCTTCCTCTTGTATAGCCACAAATGCCATCATGAGAGGGTATACTCTTATGACCTCATCTAATTCTTATTACCTCCTAAAGTCCACCCTTCCATGTATCACTAAATGACTTTGGGGATTAAGTTTCTTTTGCATGAACTTCTGGAGGGCATATTCAAACCATAACATACAGTGCATGAGCCTTTGAGGTACTATTCTTTTCTTTTCCTTTTAGTATAGTTATTTGGCCAAATAAGTGTCTGTATAGTATACTATGAATGCCTTTACTCTATTTTTTCTTTCTTTCTTTTTTTTTTTTTTTTGTGGTGCTGGGGATTGAACCCAGGACTTTGTGCATGCCTTGCATGCACACTCCTCCAGCTGAGCTATATCCCTAGCCCCCTAGCCCCGTTTATTTTAATTTAATTTTTTTTAAATTATTTTTTATTTTTTTTGCGGTGCTAGGGATTGAACTCAGGGCCTTGTGCTTGCAAAGCAAGCACTGTACCAACTGAGGTATATCCCCAGCCCTATTTTTTAAATCTACTGTAGTTCTCTGTGTACATAGTACTAATTCTTCTAAATTCTTTAGTAAAAGCTGAAATATCTTGCTCATTCCTACTCACACATTCTCTCATCTGTCAACAATAAAATTTTATTTGCTGCCTCTATATAGTTACTTTGGGGAGCTTTTTATCTTCCTTTGTCAATCTGTTCTAGTTCTTTAGGCCCCTACCAGGCTGCCATACTGTGGTTTCCCCTTCCTGTCATCTGGCTCACTTTTCTTTTTCCCTTTTCACAAAGGTCCTCGTGTTTTCCTGCCGTCTTAAGTCTTTCTTCGTGTATGTGTATGTGTGGGTGTTTAATTTTTCATTAATTTCCTCAGAAAAGGACTATATGGAACTTAGAATTTAAAAATGTTTAAATAGAGACTGGGGATATAACTCAGTTGACAAAATGCTTGCCTAGCATGATTAAGGCCCTGGATTCTACCCCTAGCACCATGGGGGGAAATTTTTTTTTTTTTTTAATAAAACTGGATATGATGAAAACAGTAGTCCCCTGTTTCACTAATCATCACCCATCCTTGATTTTCTTCTTGTGTTTTAGAAAATGACCTCTATTTTGCCCTTAGTCTTTTTTTTTTTTTTTTCTTGGAACCAGGGATTGAACTCAGGGACACTCGGCCACTGAGCCACATCCCCAGCCCTATTTTGTATTTTATTTAGAGACAGGATCTCACTGAGTTACTTAGGGCCTAGCTAAGTTGCTGAGGCTGGCTTTGAACTCACGATCCTCCTGCCTCAGCCTCCCGAGTCGCTTGGATTACAGGCGTGCGCCACCACGCCCGGCTTGCCCTTAGTCTTTATAATTTGGTTTGTAATAGAATTTTATGCTGAAAATGTGTTGTCACCTTCCAGTTTCCTCTTGAGAAATTTGATGTCTTTTTTTTTTTTTTAATTTGAATGTAACCTCTCTCTTTTTGGAACACTTAGGATCTTGTGTTGATCCTTTATGTTATGAAATGTCACAAGACTGAATTTTGGCGTGGTGGTTTCTCATCAGTGTGCTGTGCTTTTTCAGCAAAGAAATTCACGTTCTTTAATTCCAGGAAAATTTTTAGTAGTATTTCTTTAATCATTTTTTACTTCCATTTTGTATGTTGTCTTTTTGAAACCCCTAATAGTTGGATGTCACATCTCTGGATTGACACTCTTCTTTTATAAATTTTCCCCTATTTTTGTTTTACATTATGTACAATTCCCTTGCTTTAACTAAAAAGATTTTTATTGGGCTATCAGATTTTGATTCTCAAGAGCTCATTTATTCTCTTTTGTTCTCTATTTCCTTTTCCTAGGGGATTTCTTTTTTCTGTTAATTTAGGCACCAGTTTATTATAGTTGTTATTTTAATATATACTTTTAGTACCTGTATACATCTTTGTTATGGGAGATATTAAATTGCATTGTATTTTCTCCTTTCTCTTACATTAGCCATTAAATTCCTTGACCATAGGGATTGTGTGTTATTTATTTGGCAATCTCTTTGTTCTTCAAAAATGACCAATACTAGTAGGTGCTCCATTGTTTTCCAAATGGTTTTATCAGTAGCTCTTAAAGCTTGCTTTCTTTCTTTCTTTCTTTTCTTTCTTTCTTTCTTTCTTTCTTTCTTTCTTTCTTTCTTTCTTTCTTTCTTTTTTTTTTTTTTTGGTACTGGGGATTGAACCCAGGGGCACTCCATCACTGAGCCACATCCCCAGCCCTATTTTGCATTTTATTTAGTGACAGGGTCTCACTGAGTTGCTTAGGGCCTCACTGAGTTGCTGAGGCTGGCTTTGAACTCGCGATCCTCCTGCTTCAGCCTCCCAAGTGCTGGGATTACAGGCGTGTGCCACCGCGCCCGGCTTAAAGCTTTCTTGATGTGCTTCAGAGTAGTTGCTAATATCACATATTAATAAATATTAGGGCTTTTTGTTGCATTGATATGTACTGACAAAAATTATCCTGACCTTCAAATTTACTGGTGTATATATAGTTCATTAGTTTTTGCTCATATTCTTGCTTAGGTATTCTTCTACCTAATTTATTTGAATAGATGTGACTTCTTTTTAAAATTTCTTCAGTACTTGGGGTTGAATCAGTACTGACCTACATCTTCAGCCCTTTTAATTTTTTGAAACAGGGTCTTGCTAAGTTGTTGAGTTGTGGCGTCACCATGCCTAGCCACCAGGAAAGACTCCTTAGAAAAAATGAAATTTAGAAATTGTGTTTAGAAACTCCCACCATGCAAAGTTTTATGCTTGATGTATGTATTTAAAACTCTCCTTTCTGACAGTTTTTTATCTAGCTTGTTTTATTACCCGAGAAATTGTGAAAGTAGTTAAGTGCTGTAGCAGTCAAGATCTGGTCTCATGAAGTTCTCAACTACTGCAGACAAAACTGAAGTCATATGCTAAATGATAAAATGCTAAATTCAGAAAAGTACATTTTGGAAGTTATGTCTTGAAATGTGACCATATTAAGAAAGCTTACCATTATGCATGAATACTACATTACTTGATACGATATTTGTATGTGATAAACCTAAGAACCAAAATAATTGGGAAAGGGAAGAAAGAGGGCTTGTTTCTGGAGCTACAGGTGGTGTCATGTGTCTTTTTAATTCCGGGGACATGGGAGGCTGAGGCAAGAGGATCACAAGTTCCAGGCCAGCCTCTGTAACTTAAACCCCAACCAACTGAAAGAGACCCTGTCTCAAAATAAAATGGGCCTGGGATGAAGCTCAGTATAATGTGCCCTAGAGTTCAAATCCCCCAAGTACCCTAAAAAAGGTGAGGCGGGGGGGACTTGAGACTGTTCTTTGGTTTTTGATGACTTACCCTTAAAAAACAGATAAAAGGGAAACTGGATTGTGGCTGTGGCCACATACTACAAAATTAATAAAATCTTTTGAGTTGTTACCAAAAATGGATGCCTTTTATGTTATGCAACATATAAAAAGTTGTAAAAAAGAACAAATAAAGATAGGTTTTCACCAGTTACATGGAGTTTTTGAATAAGAGGATGTTATTTGATGTTGTTTTAGCTTTCACGTTTAAGTCTGTGATTCATTCTGAATTAATTTTTGTGTGTGGTATGAAGGATCAAGGTTTATAATTTTCCAGGTGCTCTGTTATCATTTATTGAAAAGGGTTTACCCATTAAACTGCACTGGTGCTTTGGAAAAACAGTGCCTATACACATAGGTGGGTCCATTTTTTGACTGAATTCTGTTTGACTAAGTTGTCTGTTTTTTGCCAGTACCAGACTGTCCTCTTGACAGTAGGTTTATAATAAGTTTTAGAATCAGACAATCTTCCACTACTCCAAGATTATCTTGGTTATTCTTGGTTCTTTTTTTCTGTTTTGCATTACTGGGAATTGTACTCAGGAATTCTCTACTAATGAGCTACATCCCCATCCCTTTTGATTTTTTTTTAGACAGGATCTCCCTAAATTGCTCAGGTTGGCCATGAATTTGTAATTGTCCTGCCTCTTTCTCCTGAGTAGCTGGGATTACAGGCACGTGCCACCTTATCTTGTTTGTTTTCAGTCTTTTTTCCTCTAAGTGTTTAATTTTTTTATGATACTTATAATTACTATTTAATTTCCTTTTTTGATAATATAGAAATGCAATCAGTTTTTAGATATTGACCTTGTACCTGGTGACCTTTCTGAATTCACTTACTACAGTAGTTTATAAGATTCTTTTGGATTTTCTATGTAGTCATCCTACCCGAACAGTTTGTTTTGCTTCTTTTTTTGCAGTCTTTGACCTTGTGTCCCTCCTCTCTCTTACTCTCCTTTTTGTCCTTTCTTTCACCTTCTCCCCTATCCTTCCCTCTAGTTGTACTAAATGGACTTCCGGTATTGTGGTCAAATAGATATTATGATTTTTTTTTGTAGTATGTTTTATCAGATTGAGAAATTTTCTTTTATTCGCCATTTTCCTGAGAGTTATTAAGAATGAGTATTGAGTGTCATCAAATGATTTCCTTGTATCTATTAAAATTTCTTAACCCCCCCCGCCCCATATTTTGCTAATATGGTGAATCACATTTATTTTGAGGTACAAGATCTGCTATTATATGAGCATTGCATTCTTGGACTAAATGTTGCCCAGTTGTGATAATATCATTCTTTTTTAATATTGCTGGATTCAATATACTGAAAATTTCCTGAGGTTTTTCCACCTAAATTCATGGGAGATATTTATTTGCAGTTTTCTTTCTGATGTGTTGGTACCAGGATTGTACTTTCCTTAATAAACAGGTTGTGAAGTATTCCATTCTTTTGAGTTTTCCAAGTTTGTGCAAGATTGTTATGTTTTCATTATGTGCTTGATAGAATTCATCACATGAACCCACTGAGTTTTCTTTGTTGGCAAGTTTCACAAATTCATCTTCTTGATTGTTTTCTATTTCATTGATTTTTTTTAATCTTTATCATGTGTGATCCACTTGCTTTTCCTTTAGTTTGCCTCATATCAGGGTTTGGCAGGGTCCATTTGTTGGAACACAGCTATGCTTATTTGTTTATTATCTAGCTTTTGGTTATACTGGCAAAGTTGCAAGAAACATGGTATCATCTTGAAAAATATTTACAGTTTAGCTCTTTACAGAAAAAAAATATTGATTTCTGACTTAGAGAATTGATTTTAGCCCTTTTCCTTGACATATGTATTCAAACCTATAAATTTACCTTTGAGCACTTTTCTCGGTGCTTTGTACACATTTCAGTATGTTATGTTGGTGTTTGTGATTGATTTGTAGTTTGATTCTCTTGTTGTCCAGAACACATGACTGAAAACCTTTGAAATTAATAGGGATTTGCTTTATTGACCAACAGAGTCTGTTTTGATCGATACTTCCTACATATTTTAATGTGTATATTGTATAGTTCTTGGATATAGTAGTGTTTTGATTTGTTTTGTACTGGAGATTGAACCCAGGGATGCTTTTCCACTGAGCTATGTGCTCAGTCCTGTTTATTTTTTTTATTTTAAGATAGGGTCTCACAATATCATGCTAAGTGAATTAAGCCAATCCCAAAAAATCAAAGGCCAAATGTTTTCTCTGATAAGGGGATGCCGATTCATAGTTGCGGGGTGGGTAGGGAAGAATGAAGGAACTTTTCATTGTACAGAGGGGAGTGAGGGAAGGGGTGGGGTATGTGGGATGGGAAGGACGGTAGATTGAGATAGACATTATTACCCTGTATACTGTTGTAGGGTACAACTTAAGAACAGACCGATTGCCCCTGAGAAGTCCAAATTTGAGAATCTTTATTAGCCAGCCGGCTGATTGTTTCACACAACGCCCAAAATGGCTATTGGGAGAACAGTCCCAAGTGTAAGGTTGCAGGGATTTTTATTCCATAAGTAAAGCATGTCAGTATATTAATCATAAGTGTCTCTTGCTATGATTCAAAACTGCAAACTAACATGAGATCTAAAATCATAAGCAGAATGAGAAGTGGGTCAATATGACCTTAGTTGGATACAAATTAAAAAATGGTTACTAACATCTATACATTCGTTCTCTTATGGGGTACATTGTCCAAGAAAAATAGGAACCAAAAAGAGAACAATTTTACATTATGTACGAATTGCATTTTGTGTTGCCAACGTGCTATGCTAAGCAACTGTTGATGGATGCAGAGGCATGGTGTTCCCACGGGAGAAGTATTTCCTACATGACATGGAGTCTCAGGGTAAAATGGAGTCTGTTTGCTCATTGCCCATATAGCCTGGCCTATAACAATACATGTATGAAAAAAAAAAAAAAGTTCTAGCTGTGTTGCTGAGTCTGGCTTTAGCCTCCAAAATCGCTACGTTTATAGCCGTTTGCCACTGTGCTTGGCTTTAGGTATGACTTTAAAAAAAAGTTGTCCCCATTGGTGTTTGATGAGCTTCTTCGGCCTGTGGTTTCAAATCTTTCATTATTAGAAGGTTTTCCCTTCAACTATTTCTCTGCTTTATCTTATTGAAACTGCAGTTGTTAATACATTCAATCTTTTGGTGTTATTCTACAAATCTCTGACATCCTCTGCCACTTTTTCTGTCCTTCAGTCTAGGTGATTTACTGCTTTAGAAAATGTCATCTCACCTCTGATTTCAGCCTTATTAAGGGGCTTCTTTCTCTCTCAAGATCTTGGGAACTAAGACCTGGAAGAATACAAGTGCTCTCTGCTTTCAGGCTGCCTTTCTGTCATTACTATTGCTTATTCTATAGAAGTTCTTTGAAGGATAAGTGAACAGTAGTGAAGACTGGTTTTCTGCTTGGGGGTCTTACAGATTCTGTTCTGCTCATGCTCAGGCATTGAAAGTTTGGCTGATTTCTCTGCATTCCGTGGAGGATCTTTGCCTAAAGCTGCATTTTTTCTTTACGTGTTTAGGTAATATAAATGCTATTATGGGTTGAAAGCAATAGTAATTTCTGGTCAACTGGAGAAGGCTGGTCCTTCTCCAAACTTCAGTTCATTTAGACTTATGTCCAGAAGTCGTCAATGGATTTTAAGAAAAATAATTTATTTAGTGTTTCTCATTATTATTGCAGAAGTGATGGCTTTTTGTGATCTTGCATATTCTAATTGAAAGTGGAAGTCCTCCATTGATGGATTTCTAATTAAGGTTAAAATCTTATGTTGTTCAGGAACCATTCATGTAATGGTTGCTTGTGCATATTTTGAGATAAATTTTTATAAAGACAGTGACTTTAATTGAGTAAGTAGTGAAAAATTAGTGCTTCATTAATGATGGATTTGTGTTGCAGATGTATTCTTTTGGAATTAGATACAAAAGTGAAGGTTTGTGTGAAATCATGTTAAATAACAAATAGGTTTTTGTTTAAGGTGAGCCTGAAAGGGTTTAGGATAGATTATATTTGGGCTTTGAAAAGCATACCAGGTGTTTACACTTTTCCAAAGCCTTTGAAATGCATTTGAACAGGGAAATAGCATTAACACAGTTGACTATTTTAGAAAGATAGCTTCAATAATGAAGATAATAATGTAAAAGTGCCTTAATTATTGGGTATCTAATTAGATTGCCTTGTTTCCTTCCCCTTGAGTCCTTGCTGCCTTGCTGTTTTTTTGATGTCTTCAAATGGATTTTTAAAAATATTTGGGGAAAAAAAACTTTGAAGTCTGGTTTTTCTAGTTTCAAATGGAGACTTACTCTGCTTTGAGTGACTCTGCTATGAGCTAATCTACTTGTGAAAATGGAAACTTACCTATTTTATTTTAAAGTGATTGATTGGACCAGAATATTATGGTTGCATAAATGCTGTGTGTGCATGGGGGAGGGGTGGTTGTTGGAGATAGAAACTAGGTTCTTGCCCTTGCTAGACAAATGTTCTACCACTGAACGACACCCCCAGCCATAAGTGCCATCTTCAGTGATAGACTTTGGAGTGAAGAAAATATGCCCACAGTTCTACTTGATTATGTATTATTTGTTAGTGAAAGTGTGTTTTGGATATATGTAGTTTTTCTCACAGCAATTTTGGATTTCCTTTATCTGAGAATTCTAATTCCTGCCTTACCACTTTAATAGAATCTTTAGATAATTCTTGAGTCTGGCCATGTCTTCAAGATATGTTGATATAATTTTTATCCTTTTAATGGCTAATTGAAATGAAGGGGAAATAGTTATTAATAGTGGTGGTTTTTTTTTTTTTTTTTTTTGTGGTGCTGGGGATTGAACCCAGGCCTTGTGCTTGCAAGGCAAACACTCTACCAACTGAGCTATATCCCCAGCCCATTAATAGTGTTTTTTAAATGGATTTTACGCATTCTATCTGGATCATATGTACTTTTCCTTCAGCAATCCTACCCTTTTATTTGAAAAAATTAGTGACAAAATCTTTACATTGGTGAGTTTTTAAGTTTAAAGTTGAAAAATCATCTTGGGACAATTTTGTAAATATTCTAAAAACACGGTATACTTTAACATGGTTAAGGTGTCTCAAAATAAAAAGGTTTGGAGATGTAGTTCAGTGGCTAAGCACCTCTGGGTTCAATCACCAGTACCAAAAAAATAAAAAGGACTGGGAATGTAGCTTCGTAGGAGAGTGCTCTGGGTGCCATCCCCACTCCCACAAACAAACAAAAAATGATATTAGGTGTTATGTTATATGAATTTTACCTCAAACACAGATCAGCTGGCAATTTGTAAAACCTTTCTTAGTTTGTTGCAATTCCTAGTTGTGAAGGTATATTTTTTTCTTACTAGAAATTATTAGTGTGTCAATGTTTGTATAATTTTAGGATCAGTGCCAGCTGACTTTCAAAGTTCCTTTGAAAATACCTAAAGGAAAATAAGTGTTACAATATATCCTGCATTTTAATTTAACAATAAGAGGAAACTTTGCTCTTTGTATTTTTTAAAATGAAAATTGACAAGAAATAAAGTGTAATCTGTTGATGCACTGCTTTTGAGATCTTGTTAGGTTATACAGAGTGTTTGGAGGAATGGTAAATAAAACCTGATGTGTTACTTGGTTTCAAAACCATTTTTCCTATTTTAGCCTTGTTTATGGATAGTTTTGTACTTTTTGTCCCTCCCTCCCTTATCTTTTCAGCCTTGTCGCCAACAATTTTGAAGATAGTTCCCGTATTGCCTCACCATTAGACCCAAATGGAAACTTCAATGTTGTCGTTAAAGAGGAACCTCTAGATGATTATGACTATGAACTTGGTGGATGCCCAGAAGGGATCACTATAAAACAGGAGGACACAGATGAAGAAACAGATGTATACTCAAACAGTGATGATGATCCTATTTTAGAGAAACAACTGAAAAGGCACAATAAAGTTGATAACCTAGAAGCTGATCATCCATCTTCTAAATGGCTACCAAACAGCCCATCAGGTGTTGCGAAAGCTAAAATGTTCAAATTAGACACTGGAAAGATGCCTGTAGTCTATTTGGAACCTTGTGCTGTCACCAAAAGCACAGTGAAGATTTCTGAACTGCCTGATAACATACTTTCCACATCTCGAAAGGATAAATCTCCTGTGTTGGCAGAATTAGAATATTTGCCTACATATATTGAAAATTCTAATGGGACTGGTTTCTGCTTAGGAAAGGAATCAGAAAATGGTCTTAGAAAACATTCACCTGATCTCAGAGTAGTACAAAAATATCCCTTACTTAAGGAGCCTCAATGGAAATATCCTGATATATTTGACAGCATTAGCTCAGAAAGAATACTTGATAGTTCAAAGGGTTCAAACGGGGACTCATTTTCAGGAAAAGAGGACCTGAGCCGAAAGCGAACAACTATGCTTAAAATCTCAGGAGCCTCAAAGTCTGTAAATGCTCATCAGAATGCCTCTCCAAATGTCCCTGGAAAAAGAGGAAGGCCTCGAAAATTGAAATTTTCTAAGGCAGGGCGACCACCTAAAAACACAGGAAAGACTTTAACTTCTTCCAAGAATACCCCTATAGGCCCTGGTGGTACCTTTCCTGATGTGAAGCCTGATCTTGAAGATGTGGATGGTGTTCTCTTTGTTTCCTTTGAATCCAAGGTAAGATTGTAATTTTCAGGATTCTTTACAAGGCCTGTTAGTCATTCTTCATGGGTATATTGGCTGATAACTAAGAATCTAGTTTTGTGAATGTATACATTTGCAAGGGTGTGACTGGGGGAAGTGTCTTTCCATAGTGTTTGATTTAGTAAGCAGGCATCACTTAAGGTATTTTGTTTGAATAAACTTTAAAAAAATTATGTCTGGGCATGGTGACACACATAACCTATAAATCTCAGCTAGTTGGGAGGTTAAGGCAAAAGGATAGCAAACTCCAGGCTAGCCTGGGCAATTTAGGGAGACCCTGTCTCAAAAAATAAAAAGGGGTTTGGGGTTGTGGCTTAGTGGTAGAGTGCTTGCCTAGCTTGTGTGAGGCACTGGGTTCACTTCTTACCACCACATATAAATAAGTGAATAACATAAAGGTTCATCAACAACTAAAAAAAAATTTATAAAAATAAAAAGGGCTGGGAATGTATCAGTGGTAGAGCATCACAACTCTTTTCAGTACTTAGATGATGCTGTTGTATTTTTCAGAACTTTGAGTCTCCCTGGAATTTTCATCATTATGTACTTTTAAAAGGCATAAGAAATAAGAAACCAGGTGTGGTAGTGCAAGCCTGTATCCCAGCTACTTAGGAAGCTGAGGCTTGAGGATCCCAAGTTCAAGGCCAGTCTACACAACTTAGACCTTATCTCAAAATTAAAAACTGAGCTGGGGATGTAACTCAGTGGTTGCCTAGCATGCTTTGATTTCCATTATGGCCAAAAAAGGAGGCATAAAAAGTTAATTGACTCTGGATATGAGGGTGCATGCCTGTAATCCCAGCAATTTAAGTGGTTGAGGCAGGAGGATTGCGAGTTCAAAGCCAGCCTTAGCAAGGCCCTAAGCAACTCTCTAAATAAAAAATATAAAAGGGCTTGAGTTGGGGCTCAGTAGTAAAGTGCCCCTGAGTTCAAACCCTGGCACCCCTCCCCCCCAACAAAAAGTTCACTAATGCTTTTGGGACACCCCACCCTGCCCTTTCACCCCTAATCCCTGGTCAGTATTAGTGGAGTACTCTTGGGGAACCAAATGTTCATGTTTTTAATTCTGCTATCATACACATTAATAACATTTCTTTTTGGTACTGAGAATTGAACCCAGAGGTGCTTAATCACTGAGCCATATCCCCAGCTCTTTTTATATTTTATTTAGAGACAGGGTCTTCCTGAGTTGCTAAGTGCCTCAGTAAATTGCTGAGGTTGGCTTTGAACTCGAGGTCCTTCTGCCTCAGGTCCTTCTGCCTTCCCTTTGAGCCACTGGGATTACAGGTGTGGGCCACCAAGCCTGGTAATATCATTTCTTCTTAATTCTGTTTCACCTTTCCAACCCAGATTATTTTTCTTCTAGATTTTCATGTAGTAACTGTCTAAGTTGGCTAAACAGATGTTGGATGTTTAATTCTTTCTTCTTTTCCTCCCTCGTTTGTTGTTGAGTAAGTTATTTTTATTTAGGCTCTAAGCAGTAAATATGCAAATTAGCATAGGTTTGAGTTTAGCTGAGTATAATATTTGTATATATATAGTTTTCGTTTTCTTTTTCTTCATTTTTGGGATCAAACCCAGGGCCTCACATGTGTCAGGCAAGTGTTATGCCAGTGAACTACATTCCCAGCTCCTGATTATTAAGTAATATTAGTGTAGAACATTTAAAAAATACCAAAATTATAAAAAAAAAATTGCTCTAGTTCTGTGAATTTGGAGTTAAGACTGTATACATGGTGGTATTTTCCTTTAGGTTTTAAAATGCCAGTTTGCTTTTAAATTTTTAGAAGTGATACTAATTGCATTTTATTTTCATTTTTAATATGTAGGAAGCTCTAGACATTCATGCAGTTGATGGGATAACAGAAGAACCATCTAATCTCCAGCCATCAACCACAAATGACCCAGGTATTATATAATAGTATAAAATGAGGTGTATTTGTGGTTTCATCTCCAGTAGTGAAATATACAACATCATTCTTCTGTGTTATACAATATTTTTGGGTTTGTTTTGTGAGTAGGTTGCAGAGAAAGAATTTCACAGTTGGAAAAGGAGTTGATAGAAGATTTGAAGTCCTTGAGGCACAAACAGGTGATCCATCCCGGTCTTCAAGAAGGTAATGTTCTCTAAAACATACACACGTCAATTTTTTCTTTTTCTTCTCTCCCCAGCTTTGCTTCTTCTTGCTCCCTCTGGCCCCCTCTGTGTTTTAGTCCTTTCTTTCATCTTTAAATACAATATTAGGGCATGTGTACCAAGGGCTGTACACATGCTATACAAGTACTTTGCCACTGAGCCATGTACCCAGCCCCTTGAGTTTATTTCTCAGTTTTCTTTTTTTGCTTCCACAGTTTTTCCTTTAACATAAAAACATGTCTAGGTCTTCTTTATCTTAATGGTTTATGTATGGAAAAATGTATATGGTAAGAAAGTGGTATTTTCTCTGTTCATTTTTTTTTTTTTTTTTGGAACTCAGGGACACTCGGCCACTGAGCCACATCCCCAGCCCTATTTTGTATTTTATTTAGAGACAGGGTCTCACTGAATTGCTTAGGGCCTCGCTAAGTTGCTGAGGCTGGCTTTGAACTCGCGATCCTCCTGACTCAGCCTCCCAAGTCGCTTGGATTATAGGCGTGTCTCTGTTCATTCTTGTAGCCCAGTATCTTCCCTCTGCCCCCATCTCATTGCTTGTTTGTTTTTGTTTGCATACTTATTTTTCTTTTGTGGGGGAGCGTCCTACTTGTACTTATATACTTAGTAATATATTTAGGTCTGTCAATAGAAAAATACTTTTCTTGTTCAATTTTGTGACTGTAAACATACATTTTATATTTTCGATGTATCCCTGGGTCTTTAATTTAAAATTTTAATTATTATCTTTATTACAATAGATTATCTTGGCCTTGATTATGTTGCTTAATCCTTTTTTTCTGATCATGAAATCTGTAGTTACTATAATCATGTTAATACTTCCACTTCCCTGTTTACATTATAATGAAAGACTGTGGGAGATGCCACAATTTTTAGTCTACTATGTCCTGGATTTTAGGTAGAGTTCCTAGAGTAGCTTACTGGTTTTTTGTTTTGTTTTGTTTTTTTCTTTTTTTAACTCTTAGCAATTTCAGATTACTGTTTATCTTATATACATTATATTGTGATTATTTACCTGAGAGTTTAAACATTACAAATTGTCAAACAAAAGATTGATTTACAAAATGATTATTTAATTACTAAATCAATCAGTAATACTTGCATCAGTTTTGCCTTAATGGGAGACAGTTTTTGTCATTGGGTTTTTTTTTTTTTTTTTTTTTTTTTTTTTTGATGTGCTGGGGATGGAACTCGGCCTTATGCTTGCGAGGCAAATACTCTACCAACTAAGCTATATCCCAGCCCTGTGTCAGTGTTATTTAAAGTATGGAAATCCTAATTTCCACCTAAGTGATGAGGATCGAGTGCAGTAGATATTGTAGTGGACAGTCACATCATTGTAGTTTTGCCATTATCAGTGTTTGCTCTCGTTTATGGTCAGCTTTCACTTCTATTTTATTTATATTCTCACTTTCCCTTATCAGTTAACCTGCTTATCTTTTAAACTCCATCTACTTTTTTTATACTATACTTTAGTAGTGAAAATTTAGTAGTGAAATACCATGACATTAATATTGTGTTCTTTTGACTTAATACTCATGTTTGTTTTAATTTTGGTTCAGAATTAAATACATTCAGTGTTCATAGCCAGTCTTTTTGCTCTGATTGCCTGTTGCTTCCTGATTGGCTAAGATTTGCCTTTTTATTGTAGCCATTTTTGTCAAAACTGTGACCTCTTCACGTAATGGGGAATTTAAAGTCAAATACTTAGGAAATCTTAAGAGGGTAACAAAGGGAAATTAGTGCGAATTTGAGGGGTAAAAGCATCTTTTATTTATTTATTTATTTATTTTAAAGGAATGTGAATGAAAATTTTTATTTGCTCATTTCTTGCATTTGAAGTACTCTTCGATGACATCCTTGGCCTGAGATTCTTTGCCATAGTCCTTAACCACTACACAACTGCAACCAACCACTTTACGGGGTTTGCCTTCTCGGTCAGTTTTACAAAGGCCTACCCATTCTCCTAGTTTCTTGTTGTCATCAACCTTAATTAGGTTGATTTGGTGCTCAGCACAAAGGGCCTCGACCAACTTGACATACATAGGCTCATTACAGTTGGATGCAAGCACACAAAAATGGGCCTGGTGCACAATTGCTCTCAAAGTCCAGATGCTTCTGCAACAAACATAAGTAAAAACATCTTTTAAAAGGAAGGCCACATCAGTGAATTGTTTTAATAGGGAAATTTGGGCCCAATGTTCTTAGGTCTTCTGTTTTTCATTTGAAATTAGAGTGAGTCAGTTACGTGAGGTCCCTCAATTTTTACATGGCGGCAGCTAAAATTAGTTTTTTTGGCATCTAACTTTAAGTATTTAAAGCCAAATAAAACATTCTTATGATCCATCACTTTGCACTTTCTTTACAAGATTCACCATTTAGTTGAAGTCTGTACTTAATCCTAAAGTTAAAATTTATTCAGCTGTAAGTTGAGCACTTTGGGTACACCTGTAGTTCCAGTTAATTGGGAGTCTGAGGTGTGGGAGGATGCTTTTGAGCCCAAGGAGTTTGGCACCCGTCTAGGCAGTCTATCAGATTCCATCTCAAGTAAAAGTAGTTGGATGTGGTAGCACATTCCTGTAATACCAAGCTACCTGGAAGGCTGAGGCAAGAGGCTGGCAAGTTCAAAGACGGAGCAATTTGGGGAGACCATCTCAAAATAATATCAAAAGAGCTGGGGAGGTAAATCTGTGGTAGAATGATTGCCTAGTATGACTAGGATCCTGGGTTCTATCTCCAACTCTGGGGGCTGTGTGGGTGTGGGGGGGTCCAGCTGGATTCTTCTTTGTTTTTTTTTTTTTTGTACTGGGGATTGAACTCAGGAACCCTTAACCACTGAGCCAGGTCCCCAACCTTTTTTTTTTCTTTTTGTATTTTATTTAGAGACAGGTTCTCACTGAATTGCAAGATGGCCTTGCTAAGTTGCTGAGGCTGATTTTGAACTGGTGATCCTCCTGTCTCAGTCTCCTGAGCCACTAGAATTACAGGCATGTGCCACAATGCCTGGCAGCTGGATTCTTTTTTTTTTTTTTTTTTTTTTCTTTTCTTTTCTTTGACCGTGCTGGGGATTGAATCCAGGCCTGTGCTTGCAATGCAAGCACTGTACCAACTAAGCTATATTCCCAGCCGGCAGCTGGATTCTTAACAGTTTTATTTTCGTAAATGATTAAGTCTGTGAATCCAAGTAGTACTTAACTTTTCAAGGTGTGAGGTAGTTCTTTTATGGAGTTCTTCCCTTTATTTTCAATTTTGTAACATTCTCTTCTCTGGTCTTTGCTTTCTTTATATTGCTAGATTTATAGTTTCAAAAAAAATTAAGCCCTGTGTGGTGGTGCATGTCATAATTCCAGCAGCTCAGGAGGTTGAGGCAGGAGGATTGCAAGCTCGAGGCCTCCCTAAGCAACTCAGCGCGACCCTGTCTCAAAATAAAAAGTGAGGGCTGGGGATATGGCTCAGTTGGTAGAATGCTTGCCTATCAAGCACACGGCCCGGGGTTCAATCCCCAGCACTGCAAAAAAATAAAAAGTGAAAGCACATGGGGCTTTAGCTCTGTGGTAGAGCACTCGGGTTCTATCCATAGTATTGTGGGAAAAAAAATAATTTCCTTTGGTCCTTTTCATTTGTTCTTAGGACAGTACCACTTGGAGGGCAGTTCAAAATATATGGGTAAATATAGACAAGATAATATGTAGGAAACAGACTCTAAATTTGTATGTCTAGATTTGGCTCATTTTGCCAAAATGAGCACGTTTTAAAAGCTTTATTTTCTTCTTTTGCTATAGGCAGGTGTTCTGGCCTTTTTTTGTTTGTTTGATTTGGGTATTGGGGGTTGAACAAAAGGGCCTAATACATGCCAGGCAACTGCTCTATCACTGAACTGCATTCCCAGTCCTTTTTAATTATTTGAAGCAGTATCTCACTGAATTGCCCAGGCTGATCTTGAATTTGAGATTGAGATCCTCCTTAAATAGTTGGGATTACAGGCGAGTGCCACCACACATGGCTTGTTCTGGCAATTTTTATTTTTACTAATGAATAATATTTTTCTTTTTTCAGAGAACTATAATATCTTCTTTGATTTTTTTTTTTTTGTTTAGGATTCATCTCTCACTTAAATTTCTACTGTACCTTCATGTTTTCTGGTTTTACTCTTGTTTTTTCCTTCCTACCTTTCTTAATTTCTCTTTTCGTAATACTGCCAGAATTACAAAAAAATTCCCTCGGGCTCTTTGGTCTTCCTTCCTCCCTCCCTCCCCTAATGGGACTTACTTACTTTATTGTAATTACTAATGAATCCGCTGGAAAATGTAACCCTACAGTTCCTTGAAGTCTGGAAAATGTCATGTGTCTAAGATGATTTGTATTACAGGAAAGGTAAATTCACAAAGCATATAGCCAATGTGGTTGATTGATGTTCATTTTACCCTTGAGGAAACTATAACCAAAGAGAGGTTTAGCCCAAGTTTCATAATTAATGAACAGTGAAGACAAGAAACCAGTTGTTGGGACTCATAATCTTTTTTTTTTTTTTTAAACCAGGGATTGAACCCAGGGACACTTGGCCACTGAGCCACATCCCCAGCCCTATTTTTGTATTTTATTTAGAGACAGGGTCTCACTGAGTTGCTTAGGGCCTCGCTAAGTTGCTGAGGCTGGCTTTGAACTCGCGATCCTCCTGACTCAGCCTCCCAAGTTGCGTGGATTACAGGCGTGCGCCACCACGCCCGGCGGGACTCATAATCTTATGTTCCCCTTAATTGACTTGAAATCCGAGCAAAGAAAATTTTATTTTATTAATGTTTGTGGTAATTACTTTGTGTGTTTAAATAAATGTGATGAAGTAAAAATACTTATTTTAGAGAGCTAGAATTGCAAATAGATTCTGTGTGGATAATACACAAATTAGCCATATGAATTGTGGCCCATAATCTATCTAATGTCTTCACCTTTTAGAGAATCAGCACTATGAAGTTTTTATTGGAAGAACATACCTGTGACTTTTAATAGTTTTGCTATAATGATAAATTCCTTTTTGGTTTCCATTTTGTTAAATTTTAAATACTCTACTTTCCTAAAAGATTGCTTTGTAACATACATTTAAAGGAGTTATATTGGGCTCAGTTAATCATAATGTCATTAGTAATAGCAATAATCAGACTGAAAACTGTTGATGGCAGGTTCTGTTTGGAGGCCCTAGAAAGTCTCTGGAGTACCAGGGCCATAAAAGATCTGAATTCTGTCATTTTGATTTATTAGTTACCTATTGTTTCTTAAGGAATTACCACAAATTTAACAATTTAATACAACATTTGCTGTTTCATGTTTTCTTTGTATCACAAAATGACTTTCTTGGGTCTTTTGTCTAAGGTCCCAGAAGGCTGTAATCAAGACATTGGCTAGACCTGTTTTTTCATCAGATTCCAGACTGAGGAGGGATCTGTTTCCAGATTCCCTCAGCATGTTGGAAGAATTTATTTCCTTGCAACTATAACATGAGGGATACTATACTCTTCATTTTATCACATACACATAATCATGTATATCCTCATCCCCTTTGCTGCATTCCATTAGTTAGAAACAAATCACAGATCTTACTCAAATGAGTAATACTAGAAGATATGGATTATCAGGTCACCTTAAAACAATTCTGTCACTATTGTTGTTTTTAATATATCAATTTGGTTTCACCATCTCCTTTTTCTCAGTTAACTCATCCCTTCCCCAGCCAAAGGTAAAGAAAAGGGAGATAATATAATTTGTGGTCTTTTTTTCTTATAGTGGGTTTAAAGTTGAATTCAGTGGATCCAACAATGAGCATTGATCTTAAATACTTGGGAGTACAGTTACCTTTGGCTCCAGCTACTAGCTTTCCATTTTGGAACCTTGTGGGAACCAACCCTGCTTCTCCTGGTGAGTGTATAGTTTTTATAAGTCAAATGCTATTTTTTAAAATTAAAGGTTAGGTTATTTGTGATAAAAATAAAATGCTATCTTTGTTGGATACATTTAGGATAGGTGGATGTTTTGTCTCTTGGCAGAGTATTAATAAGTGATTTATACATTTTAAATAAAGACAATATTTTGATGTATGATGTTGACTCGCTGGAATTTGGTCATCTCTCTTTCTTTTATAGATGCTGGATTTCCCTTTGTTTCTAGGACTGGGAAGACCAATGACTTCACTAAGATCAAAGGATGGAGGGGAAAGTTTCATAGTGCTTCTTCATCTAGGAATGAAGGTAGTTTTTAAAAAAATCCTATATATGTTCTGAAATATGTAGTACAAATTTTTGTTAAAAGTCTTTTAACCATTTTTCTGCATTCCTTCTCTGTATACTTTAAACTGAACTGAATAATTGTCTTGTTAATTTTTGTTTTCCCTATAACCACAATACTTGAAGGTGCAGTCCCTAATTCCTGCATTTTAAAAAATTTCCTGCATTTTTTTAAATTGCATTTTCTTCTGTTTTTTTTTTTCCCCCTTACAATTACAAAAAGGATCATTCCCAAGTGATATTTCAGAACTGTGTACCTTAGAGCTGTATAGTAATTCCTGGTAGTCTTTTACTTGAAAGTACACTTCTAATCCAAGCATTTTGACTGTGTGCCTGTTGGTCTAGTGCTTTTTCTTTTGCACTAAACTTATTTGCTGTTTATACTCTAACCAGATAAATTTATCTTTTGTCCAAAATAGTCTTTTTTACCTTTGAATCTTTGTATAGTGTTAAAACAGTATAATCCTTGACTCTCTCCTAAACTTACTCTTTTCTTCCTTAAAAGCTAAATGTTGGAATCAGGCATGGTTCCATATACCTGTAATCCCAAGTACTTGTGAGGCTGAGGCAGGAGGATCACAAGTTTGAGGCCAGCCTGGGCAATTTAGCAAAACCCTGTCTCAAAATAAATTCTTACAAAAATGTGGTAGGGGGACTGGGGCTGTAGCTCAGTGGCAGAGCACTTGCCTAACATGTGTGAGCCACTGGGTTCAATCCTTAGTACCCCATAAAAATAAATAAAATAAAGGTATCATGTCCATCAGCAATGACAACAACAACAAAATGGGGTGGGATATAACTCTCTGGTAGTGTTCTTGGCTAGCATGTATAAGGCCCTTGGATTAATTTCCAGTATTGGTGGGGGGGGAGTCCTAAATAGTATGCTCTAGTCTTGTGACTTTAACTCTTCCTTAGCACTTCATATCAGATTCTAGTTGCTCCAGTCCAGTTTTTCTTTGTTTGTTTTTGTGGTGCTGGGGATTGAATCCAGGGCCTTGTGCTTGCGAGGCAAACACTCTACCAACTGAGCTATATCCCCAGCCGCCCTGCTCCAGTCTTTTAAATAATCCCTTGATACTTTGTTGAGGTTTGCCTTGATTTATTTCAGTTTTTTTTTTCTGTTATGTTTTCTACTTATCTGTGATTTCTGTAGTTAGGTCAAAAGTTGTTAAAAGTTTGATGACTTAATGACTTTGCAAAAATCATTGCTCATTAAGAAATGTAATTTGGTAATTTTAAGGTGTGGCATTATTTTAGAAAATATAATGGAGAGCACAGAGTGGATTTTCATGTAATTAGTATCTCAGACTGAGTCTCATCACTTGATTCTATTTTTCATTCATTCTGAGGAGAGAGAGTTTAGAAGTCTCAGTAGCTTGTAGCTCATATTCCTGGCCTTTTTGAGTTGTTTCTAGGGAACTAAGGATCTGCCCTAGATTTCTTCAAGTATTTTTTTCTCCTTATTTTTAGGTGGAAATTCAGAAGGTTCATTGAAAAA
Source organism: Glaucomys volans (assembly GCA_020662805.1). Lineage (NCBI taxonomy): Eukaryota > Metazoa > Chordata > Mammalia > Rodentia > Sciuridae > Glaucomys > Glaucomys volans. Next base: position 102,760 of record JAJEJO010048572.1, on the reverse strand, counting down.
CCGTTCTGCTTTCTGTAGTGATAAACTAGATGAATACTTGGAAAATGAAGGGAAGCTGATGGAAACAAGCATGGGTTTCTCTTCCAATGCTCCCACATCTCCTGTGGTATACCAGCTTCCCACCAAGAGTACCAGCTATGTACGAACGCTTGATAGTGTACTAAAGAAGCAATCTACCATTTCCCCTTCTACCTCTTATTCTTTGAAGCCTCATTCTGTACCCACTGTCTCTCGAAAGGCAAAGTCTCAAAATAAACAGGCAACACTCAGTGGCCGAACTAAATCATCTTATAAATCCATTTTACCATATCCTGTTTCACCAAAGCAGAAACACCCTCCTGTGATTCCAGGAGATAAGACTGCCAAGAATACTTCGAGCACCATCTCAGATAATCAGGTGAATAACTATGCTGTGCCAACTTTAGATGAAAATGTATTTCCAAAGCAGATTAGTTTGAGGCAGGCACAGCAGCAGCAGCAGCAGCAGCAGCAACAGGGAACTCGCCCTCCAGGGTTGTCTAAATCTCAGGTGAAGCTAATGGACCTGGAAGACTGTGCACTTTGGGAAGGAAAACCAAGGACCTATATCACCGAAGAGCGAGCAGATGTATCCTTGACAACTCTGCTTACAGCTCAGGTATGTGTTTGCTGCTTTCTGGAAGTATACTGTTGCTTGGTTAGAAAGGGAATGGGGCCTTTTGGCAGTAGAATCAGGAAGTTTTTTTTATTTGTTTGTTTGTTTGTTTTGGTACTGGGGATTGAACTCAGGGGCACTCCACCACCACTGAGCCACATCCCCAGCCCTATTTTGTATTTTAGCAACTCAGGTCTCACTGAGTTGCTTAGGGCCTCACTAAGTTGCTGAGGCTGGCTTTGAACTCACAATCCTCCTGCCTCAGCCTCCCAAGCTGCTGGTATTACAGGTGTGCGCCACCGCACCCGGCGAATCAGGAAGTTTTAAGTCACCTGGGTGACAACTAAGATGTCTTTCTCAGTTTTTTACCAACCAATTATTCAAGTGTAGATCCCTCCTGCTAAGAGGGAAATAGTTCAGTTTGAATAACACCCTCGGCTATATAAAGGTAGCTGGCCACTCTCATAATTTCTTTCTTTAAAAAATTTTTTTTTATAGTTGTAGATATTCAGCATGCCTTTATTTTCTTTGCTTATTTTTGTATGCAGTGCTAAGGATCAAACCCAGTGCCTCACACATGCTAGGCAAGTGCTCTGTCACTGAGTCGCAGCCTCAGCCCCCATTCTCATAATTTCTGATTCCATTCTCCCTCATGTGAACAAGCTAATCTTGTTAGGATAACTGAAAATTCTGCTTAAAAGGTACCAAATCCCAGAAAATCCAAAACAGTTGTTAACCTATGGGAAAAAATCTTATGTCTTTTATAACATTTTTAATTAAGAATTTTTAATGTATTAGTGATACACTTAATCTAAGAAGTCTCTATGCATTGAAATGACAGAATAGCATGTGGATAAGGTTTTAGTTTTGAAGTTTTATACCTTATCTTCCATTTAAATATTCTCAACTGAACCGTGGGGGTGTAGCTCAGTGGTAGACCATGTACTTTGCACTCACAAGGCCCTGGATTCATTCCTCAACACTGAAAAAAATTTCTATACTGAATTCTAGAGCTGAATATTGTCAGATCTTGGTACTCAGTGCAGATTGTGGCCTTTATTATCAATCATTCATAGACTTGCACAAGTATAATTCTCTTCTGTTGTTATTAATTAGTCTAGAGCAGATGCCAGCTGAATTTTTCTATAAAGAGTGAGGTAGTAAGTATTTTGGAGTTTGCAGACCATGTACTCTGTTGTAGTTATTTTAACTCCACTCTTGTGCCATAGACAGTATGTGAATGAATAAACCTGGCTGTATTCTAGTGAGACTTTATGAAACATAATGGGATTTGGCCCATGATCCTTAGGTTTATCAACCCCTGCTAAAGAACATTGTGTTTAAGAAATATTTAATAAGATTCATCCTTGATTTTTTGCTTATAATTAAAATATCTATTCTCTTGATTACCTGTGCTATATATTAGAATGGGAGAGAACCCTTGTTATCTTATTTCTGTTCTTTTGAATTTGTGTTACACTTATGCTGTTAGTGCTCAGAAGAAAGCAGATCAGTACATGACTGTAAGTATATTGTTGATGGTATCAGGATGATTATGAGTATAACTTTCTGCTTTAACTTTAGGCATCTCTCAAAACTAAACCTATCCACACAATCATAAGGAAACGAGCCCCTCCCTGCAACAACGATTTCTGTCGCCTGGGTTGTGTCTGTTCCAGTCTGGCTTTAGAGAAGCGCCAGCCTGCCCACTGCCGTCGACCAGATTGCATGTTTGGCTGCACTTGTTTGAAAAGAAAGGTTGTACTTGTTAAAGGAGGATCCAAAACTAAGCATTTCCAGAGGAAGGCTGTTCATCGCGAGCCAGTATTTTATGATGCTCCAGGAGAGGAGTCAAGGGAAGAAGAAGGAGTCAGGGAGGAGGAAGAACTACTCAAAGAAAAAAAGAAGAGAAAGAAGCTGGAATACAGTGAGTATTAATTGAGAGTTAAATGTGTAATATTATGTTTTGGAAAAGTATGGTTATTTAAAAAGAGTATTACCTACCTTTATTTTGATTGTTATGAATTTTGAGAATTTTCATTATCCTTACGTGCTCTTTATGACATGTTCACACATTTTTAAAATTTAGTTTTTCTTTGGAAATGACTTTTTTGTGTGTGCTGAATTTGAATTCTACTCTTAGACTTCCAGGATGCTTTTGAAACCGAGTTTCCTCCATTTTCTGTAATTCTCTCCCTGCCCCTCCACAAAGGTTCAGACGTTCCTTGGAAATCATATAGCTAATATCTATGTAATTTATCATATTGTCTAAATGGAAAATTTGTAATAAAGGCCTCTCTCTGGTTATGGTTGGAGCAATTCTCTAAATGGCTGGAGTTTTGGGGACAAAAGATGGGTATAGTAGGTGTCAGCATCATATAGTCTTTTGAAAAGATTTTTTTTTTTTTTGGTACCAGGGATTGAACCCAGGGGCGCTTTACCACTGAGCCATATCCCCAACTCTCCCCCTTTATGTGGTGCTGAGGATTGAACACAGTACCTCTCATGTGTTAGGCAGGCATTCTACCACTGAGCTACAGTCCCAGGCCCCCCACCCCTTTTTTCATATTTTATTTTGAGACATGGTCTTGCTGAGTTGCTTAGGGCCTCACTAAGTTGCTGAGTCTGGCTTTGAACGTGAAGTCTTCCTGCCTCAGCCTCCTGAGCCATTGGATTACATGTGTGCACCAATGTGCCTAGATGAAAAGCTAATTTTTCATTTTGAATAAATATGGTGTAGACCCAAGTTAGATTTTATTTTATTTAACTTTTTACTTCCTGTGGTCTCTTTGTATTTGTCCAATATATTATTATATATGGTTTCAGTATGTAAAGGGTTTCTTGCTTCTTAATTTACCAGGGTTAATATACCTTTTTGGGGGCAGTTTATATTTATATTTCTTATTGTTTACTATGTACTCATTTCAATCAGAGATGATGACTAATATTTCAGTGTATATTCTTTGGGGTTGGGTAGTGCTTGGTATTGAACCCAGGGCCTGTGCAAGTTAGGCAAGCCCTTTACCACTAAGCTACATCCCCAGTCCTTTTTATTTTCTATTTTGGTACAGTCTCCCTAAGTTGCTCAGACTGGCCTCAAACTTGTGATCCTCTTGTCTCTTTGAATGGCTTTTTTTTTTTTTTTTTTGGCTCCACTTGTGTGTGTTAATATATATTTATGGAAGTAGACTATACATATGTGGTATTATAAACATTTTAAGGTCATAAGATCACATTCTTTATCAAGAATTGACATACATAACTGGTTTTAATGATGTCCTTTTGGTTGGACATTTAGCGTTTGAGGGTTTTATTTGTTATAAATTATATAGTGATTAATATCCATGTTTAGAATAGCCAGGTTTAGGATTTAATTGCTGGCAAATCTTTGAAAAAAAAGTGAAATTTCTGTGGCAATGACTGTCTTGAAACATTTATAGCTGTTGCTAGACACATATTAACTTACATGTATGCTAGTTGTGCCAATTTTTCTATACTTTTAAAACTGGGTATTTAAAAAAAAATTAAAACCTGTCAAACTGGTAGGTAGAAATTGGGATCTTGTTTTAAATTTGTACTTCTTCAGTCATAGATTTATTGACCATTTCTCATAAATCTGAGAAATGTCTTTTTGAATTTTTCCTTTTACTGTACTAATTTGCTTGAGCTTTATTTTTCCCAAGTTTTAATTTTTTGATTTGTGTTTTAATTTTAAGATTTATGTTTTAATGTTGTTCAAACATAAATCGTAAATAAAGGTTAAACAGGGATGGTTAAATCTCTTAGCCTTTTCCTTTTGGTTTCTGTCTTTGGGATTTTACTAAAAATGTGTTTCTCTCTCTTAAGATTATAAAATTAAAGCTGGGCTTGGTGGTGCACGCCTGTAATCCCAGTGGCTGGGGAACCTGAGGCAGGAGATCCATGTATTCAAAGCCAACCTTCAGCAATTTACTGAGGCCCTAAGCAACTCAGTGAGACTCTAAATAAAATATAAAAAAGGGGCTGGGAATGTGGCTCAGTGGTGAAGTGCCCTTGGGTTCAATTCCTAGTACCCACCACTCCCTCAAAAAAAAAAAAAAAAAAATTTTGTTTAATTGTATTTCTTTAATATATGTATGGACTTAAAAAATTGTTACTATGTCTGGAATTTTTTTGATATGAGATTTGTCCATGAGAAAGTTTCTTCCCCAAATGGCTCAGTTGTACCATTACTTGCTGAAAGTACATACTTTTAAAATGTCACCTATAATGTAATAGCATTAACATGCTATTTTTGGATCTCTCTTTGGTTTCTGCTGTTTGCAATCAGTACCAGGCTTTTCTAATTACTGTTTTAGTGTATAAATAAGATATTGTCTTCATATATCTGATCTTTATATTAAGGTTTTAAAGGTTTAAAATGAAAGATGTTTCATTTCTTCTTGTTGAGTTTGTTCCTATCTTACATTTAAAGCAATACATTTTTATTTCAAAGGAACAAAAAAAAGTATAAAAGCCACAGAAGCAGGAATAATGTTTATTTGTTAGACTTAGTGCTTTCTTGATTATTGTGTTTTTTACCCTTGATCAGAATCAGTTCTGGAGATCAGCCAATTATCAGATTATAGTTTGGTTTTCTTGCTGGTAAATCTCTTATAAAAAATGTGACCTTCTCTTTACCTTCCTAGGAACCTTCAGTTTTCTTATACTGTTAGGAAATAATGAATAAAGGAGGGAAGATATTTTTGTTACAATTGTTGTATAAAAGGAGAAATAGGGAAGAGTTCTTAGAGGGGAAAGTGTTAAGTTCAAAAATAAATACAAAAACTGGAAAAATATGAAATCCTATTGTATGTTTTACAAAAGTGGAAACTGAGGAAAAAAATTTGAATTATATGGAGCTTGAAGAAAGGAAGAACAGAACAAAGTGAAAGGGATAAAGATACTCAAAGGATGAAAGAAGCAGAGACAGTGTTGCATACCTGTAATCCTATTTTGGGAAGCTGAGGCAGGAGGATTGTGAGTGTGAGGCCAACCTATGCAGTTTAGAAAGACCCTATCTCAACTCAAAATATTAAGTGAAAGGACTGGGTATATAGCTCAGAGGTACAAATGCCCCTGGGTTCAATCCCCATAATTCCCAGTACCACCAAAAAATAATTAAGTAAATAAATGGTGAAAGAAAATTTCTTTGAGCCAAAGGACACAAAATTTCAGATTAAATGGGCCCACTGGACATCTGACAATAAAATTTTAAGAAGATCCCCATTTGGACACATTCTTCTGATTTTTCAGAACATTAAGAATAAAGAATATATCTGAATACTTTTTTGGGGATTGGGGACAGTACTGGGGATTGAACCTGGGGATACTCTATTCCTGAACTATATCCCTAGGCCTGCCTATCTATCTATCTATCTATCTATCTATCTATCTATCTATCTATCTATCTATCTAGAAACCAGGGATTGAACTCAGGGACACTCAGCCACTGAGCCACATCCCCAACCCTATTTTTTTGTATTTCATTTTAGAGACAGGGTCTCACTGAGTTGCTAAGGGCCTCGCTAAGTTGCTGAGGCTGGCTTTGAACTCATGATCCTCCTGACTCAGCCTCCCAAGTCGCTTGGATTACAGGCGTGCGCCACCACGCCCGGCTGGCTTTTTTATTTTGAGACAGGATTTTACTGAATTGCCCAGGCTGGCTTTGACTTCAAATCCTCCTGCCTCAGCCTCCCTAGTAGCTGGGATTATAGGTGTGTGCCACTGTACCTGCTTAATCTAATGTTTTAAAGAGAAATGATTTTGTATAGGAAGGATTTAAAATTCAGTTTGATCTTAAAAAAAAGATCAATAATACTGGATTTTTGAGTTGTTTTGATTCTTATTTCTAAAATCAAGGGGAGTAGTTGGGAACAAGGATACATCAACCTAGCTAGTCAACCAAATTATCAAGTGTGTGCATAAAATAATGATACTAATGCATGCAGTAAGGTGGAAAGTTTACATCATGCAAACTCTTGGTGATTTCTTGAGATTGTGCTCTAGAAAATTAAAAGGAATTCAAGAAGCAGTAGACATCTACTAATAAAAAGTGAATTTAGCCCAAAGGTAGGGGGAGGAGTAAAATCTTAGAATGTTATCTACATTGTAGTACTATAAAGCAGCATATTATTAAACTGGAAACTCAGAAGGTGCAAATAAGAATATCTTCAGGAAACTATTCAGGGATGGGTTGTGACTCAGTGGTAGAGCACTTGCCTAGCATGTGTGAGGTACTGGGTTCAATTCTCAGCACCAACATAAATAAATAAAAAAAAAAATAAAGGTCTATCAACATCTTAAAACATATTTAAAGAAAAGGTATTCAGTGTATTTTAAGAACGTGATTAAGAACCTGGATGATCTCTCTAAGAAAAATAGCCGGGCGTGGTGGCGCATGCCTGTAATCCAAGCGACTTGGGAGGCTGAGTCAGGAGGATCGTGAGTTCAAAGCCAGCCTCAGCAACTTAGTGAGGCCCTAAGCAACTCAGTGAGACCCTGTCTCTAAATAAAATACAAAATAGGGCTGGGAATGTGGCTCAGTGGCCAAGAATCCCTGAGTTCAATCCCTGGTTCAAAAAAAAAAAAGCAAAAACAGCTGGGTGCGGTGGCACATGCTCTTAATCCCAGTGGCTTGGGAGGCTGAGGCAGGAGGATCTTGAGTTTAAGCCAGCCTCAGCAACTTAGTGAAGACCTAAGCAACTCGGTGAGACCCTGTCTAAATAAAATGTAAAAAGGGCTGGGGATGTGGCTCAGTGGTTAACAGCTCTGGGTTCAATCCCTAGTACAAAAAACAAGAACAGTGGAAAGGCAAACATTTGTATAGGAACATTATACTAGAACTATGAATAAAAAATTTTGGTAAAATTTTGACTAGTAAGTAAAAACAAAACTGAATAAATGAAAGTTTTTTGTAAAATTTTGATCAGTAAGTAAAAATAAAAAGTGAATAAATTTACTTTATTAATTAGTGATATAGTATTACATTTCTTCCTCTAAAGGGTCATTCATGTTAACTGGTTCTACAAGTATTAATCACATAAGCATATATGAAATGCTAATGACTTGGATGTAATTATAGAATAGAAATAAGTCATATGAACCTTGACAGTGTGAAAATAGCAATAGCTGATAGAAGTGGAGAGTTGGAGCAAGCTTATGATGCTGATTTCCTTCTCATTATATGGAGTTCTTAGCTACTGCTAAAGTATGAAATCGAAATTCATTTTATTTAGGATGATTGAGGTAACCACTAAAATTAAACACAAATGATTAAAAGTAGTTACTTGGGGGCTGTGACACTGGCTATGGTAGAAGACTTTATAGGTTTATTTTTTACATGTTTATTATTTATTATATAGTTAAAACAAAAGTTTTCTGAGTATATGAAATTTAGGCATTTAATAATCACACATTTTTATCTAGGGATAGTGGTAAGGCTGAGGTAGGAGGATTCTGTTCAAGGCCATCCTAGGCAACTTAGTAACCCCTATCTCAAAAATAAAAATAAAGCTGGGCTCAGTGGCACATGCCTGTAATCCCAGGGGCTCAGGAGGCAGAAGCAGGAGGATCGCAAGTTCAAAGCCAACCTCAGCAACTTGGCGAGGGCCTAAGCAACTCAGCAAGATCCTATCTCTAAATAAAATATAAAAAAGTGGTGGGGATGTGACTCAGTGCACCTCTGGGTTCAATCACTGGTACCATAAATGAAAATAAAAATAAAATAGAAAGGACTGGGTATACAGCTCAATGGTAGAGTACTTGCCTATCGTGCTTGAGGTCCTGGATTCAATAGCCAGTTCTGCAGTAAATAAATTAATAAGTAAATTTTTTGTGATGCTAATAGTCTTAAAGCTTTCCTATAATTAATGACTCATTAATCCTTTGGTGTGAACAGAGGAGTACTAACATTTTTGAACACTATGCAGAGCACCCTGTGAGGGCAATGTCATTTCAGTCTTATAATCTTATCTAATAAGGCAGCTTTATTCTCCACTTTACAAATGACCCTGTTGAATTTATAAGGATTTAACTTGTTCTCAACATCATGTAGATACTAAATAAAAGGGATTCATAGCTAAGTTTTTCTGACTTCCAAGTCCCTGCGTTTTTTCTAGTATGTAAGGTGTGATTTCTGGAATTTTAGTCCCTTTTCCTTGTTGTATTCCTTTTTGAACATCACTCTTACCACCTGTTTGTCCTTTGGTTTGTCAAAAAATACTGCTGTCTGTGTAAAGGCACTGTGCTTACCTGCCATGACCCAATACCAAGAGAAAGGATAAAACTTGGCATTTCTGTTTTCTTAACCCCCTTGAGTTTTGTTAAGCATAGGACGTATACCTTCAAGGTAACTCACAGTGTAAGGAAAAGATCAGTAAAATTGATACCTGTAACCATATTGATTGGAAAAATGAGAACATACAAATTACCAGTATTAGGAATAGAGGTGACTTCACATAGAAATTAAAAGAACAAGGGAATGATATGAATTTAGTGCTGATAAATTGGACAACTCAAATTAAATGGACAAATTCTTTGAAAGACTCAAAGGCATCCAATTTACTGAAGAAGAAACAGATAACTGCTTAGTTTTGTTAAAGAATTTTAATTTTCAGTGAAAACCCCCCCAGTGTTAACTCTAGGTCCAGGTGGCTTCACTGATGAATTTTGTAAAACATTAAGGAATACGTAATGCCCATTATATTACAAACTATTCCATAGAAAGGTCTTGTTCTCTGAGACCAGTTAACCTCAGACTCAGTAGAGAAAATTACAAGAAAACTATAGACCAATATCCTTTAGGAAAATAGATTTAAAAAAAAAAATCTAAGCAAAGTTTTAGCAAATCAAATCCAACAATATACTTAAAGGACAATGCATGGTAATACACTTACCAAGACACCAAGACATAAAAACATTTTTTTAGGATGATTGAGGTAACCACTAAAATACAAATAGGTAAAAAAGTAGTCATTGTGGAGCTGTGATACTGGGTATGGTAGAAGACTTATTTTTTCTTCACTTGTTTCTTATACATAGTAAGTGTTTTTGGTCTGAAGTTGCTTTAACACCGGAAAATCTGTCAGTGTAGTTTTCTGTGTTCTGGGGATTGAACCCAGGAACACTTCACCACTGGATCACATCCCCACCCCTCTTACCCCCTTTATTTTTTAATTTTGAGACAGGCTAAGTTGACTGGCCTAGAACTTGTGATCCTCCTGCCTTAGTCTCCTGAGTCACTAGGATTACAGGTATACACTACTGCACCTGACTTATAGTTTTTCATTATCACAGTAGACTATAAAAAGAAAAACCATATAATTATCTCAATAGATATTTTTGCAGAAATGACAAAATCCATTTCTTGTAAAAATTCGGAGCACTTCAGGAATAGAAAGGAGCTTTCTCAATCTGATAAGCCCATCTATGAAAAACTTTACAGTTGACATATTAATAGTGGAAGGATTGAGTGCTTTCCCTCATACTGGGAATGGAGAAAGAATGTGTGCTTTCATCACTGAGAGCTGTGTACAGTCACATGTGTCTATAGTTCCAGCAACCAGTAGCCGGAAGACTGAGTCAGGAGGGTTACTTGAGCCCAGTAGGTTGAGAAGACTAGCCTGGGTAGCATAGCACGACTACCTCAAAAAACAAAAACAAGGTAATATAGTCCCTAAAGCAACAGACTGAAGATCCCAGCCAGTGTGGTAAGGATTGAAAAGGAAAGACATTCAGTCTGAGAAGGAAGAGTTAAAATTGGCTTTCTTCATAGATAGGAAGATCCTGAGGAATCTAAAACAGCTAGTAAAACCATTAGTTTAGTAAGGTTGTAGCACATGCTCTTAATATACAATACAGAAGCAACAAATAACTGGCAATTGAAATTTTTAGAAATGTCACTTGAAGGAACATCCAAAGAGATGAGATATGTAAGGATAAATTTAACAAAAGATGCATAAGGTGCATATACTGAGAACTTCGTTTCATTCCTATGTTCACTCTAGTGCCTAAAATGGATAGTAGATATTGATTAATAGATGAATAAATTAAGGTAATGGGAGTAATTAGAGGTTTTTAGGAAGCATCTATTTGATTGTTGTTTTGAGTTACTCTCTTTGTGAGGGAGTAAGTTTTGTTTTGGCATTGTTTCGGTGTTGAACTTCTGTTGCCTAATGCACCTAAAATCTTATTATTCTTTTTTGTTAAGCTATATGTGAAACAGAGCCTGAACAGCCTGTTCGACATTACCCATTGTGGGTGAAAGTTGAAGGTGAAATAGATCCAGAGCCAGTTTATATCCCAACACCCTCAGTCATTGAGCCTATGAAACCTTTATTGTTGCCTCAGCCAGAAGTATTATCTACTTCTGTGAAGGGCAAACTGCTCACTGGAATTAAACCTTCACGGGCATATACTCCCAAGCCCAATCCTGTGGTAAGTAAACTTTGAGTTTCTTTTTTTATTGCAAGTTACAAAAGTCATTTGTAAAAGTGATGGATTTCAACCAGATTTTTGGTTTATATTCTGTAAGCAATTTTTGCTTTTTAATGGGTTTGTAAGACTTCTTCCTTGAATGTCATAAAAATAGAGGTGAGTCATAGTAATTCTTAAAGATAGCCAAATCTTGAAGAAGTTCATAGAAAGATGGGCTTTTTACCTGACTTGCAAAGCCTTTTAAAGGTACTGTTATTCCAGTAGTAAAAAACTGTTGAGTAATTGAGACACATAGTGCTTATTATTAGTAGAAAAACATTAAGAAAAGCCTTTTAAAAGCAAAAATTTAAACAGTAATAGAAGTTCCAGATTCAAAGTAACAGTTGATACATTGTGTAACTGTGAAGATGGATAGGGAAAAGTAAGAATTGATTCTTTAGTTGTGTCAGATAAGTTTAAGCAAATCTGATTATGAACCATTTCAGTCTTTCCAGTCCACTCATTTGAAGAAGAATTCTCTACAGTGCAACACAGTGTGCATGGTTTCTGTACCAGTGATGGTCTAAAACTTTATTACTGGTCTGTGATGAAATAAATATAAAAAGTAAGAACACATGTTTAAGCCATGCATGCCTGTAATCCCAGTGACTCAGGAGACTGAGACAGTAGAATTGCAAGTTTGAGGCCATCCTCAGCAACCTAGTGAGACCCTCACTCAAAATAAAATGGACTGGGGTTGTGGCTCAGTACTAAAGCACTTCTGAGTACAATCCCCAGTTCTAAAGTGGGGGAAATAAACAACTTCTACAGCAAGTTGATTCAAGTAAATCTATTATATTAAAAAACTTAACCTTGCAGTAATTTTACATGTCTTTTATTTTTCTGGTAACTTATTTTATTGTACTTTACCAAAGAATCAGTCTGTGATACACTGGTAATTAACAAATGTGTCTTTCAGCACAGATGATTTGAGAAGCACTGCTCTGGTGTAATCTGAAATTTCCTGATAGTGAACCAAATCTTTCTGGCTACCCCAAGTTTTAGCACATACAAAATGTACTGTTTAATTTTAAAGCTTGCATTTAAAAATTTCAGCTGTTGGAATGGAAACAAAGATTAAACATCTCTCTTCATTTAGAGTATAGGAGACTTCTTTTCACCATTGTATGAGATATTTTGTTATATAAAACTTGCAGATAAGGGAAGAGGACAAAGATCCAGTCTATCTGTACTTTGAAAGTATGATGACTTGTGCCCGAGTTCGAGTATATGAACGAAAAAAAGAGGAACAGAGACAACCATCCTTGTCTCCCTCCCTGTCTCCATCACTTCAACAGCAGAACTCATGTCATTCTAGTCCTAGGAACCATAGTTCAAAGGTGATTACTTGATGCAGAGTTATTTTTTAATTTCCAATTCCTTGTTGCTGGTGTAGGAATTTGAATTACTGTCAGAGTGATTAGAATTTTCATACTATAAGAATAATTAATGTACTGTAGAGTTTATTTCTCTCCATACTTACTCTAGTGCTCTATACCTTAGGGTTACTAAAAGTATTATTTTTTCTGACCTACTCTTTCTGACCTTGGAGTATTAAAACAAAACAAATACTTCTACGTTTAATTAAGTTACTTTTCTATAATTAGTAAGATTTACATCTTCCCACATTGATGAATTTTGTAAGTAACTGAAGCTTGTTCAGTTAAACATCAAATATTTTCCTTCCTCACTAGAATAACTATGGGATATAATATAAATGATGGTGATGATTTTTTTTTTCTTTTTTTTGGTCGTGGTGGTGGTGGTGGTGGTGGTGGTACTGGGATATGAACCGAGGGCTTCGAAGGTGCTATACCACTGAGCAGCATTCCCAGCCCCTGTTAATTATTTTCTTAATGACTTAGTCATTATTAAGAACATTAGAGTTGGGTGTGGTGGCGCACGCCTGTAATCCCAGCACTTGGGAAGCTTAGACAGGAGGATTGGGAGTTCAAAGCCAGCCTTAGCAATTTAGCGAGGCCCTAAGCAACTCAGTGAGATCCTGTCTCTAAATAAAATACAAAATGGGGCTGGGGGTGTGGCTCAGTGGTGGAGTGCTCCTGGGTTCCATCCCCAGTACCAAAAAAAAAAAAAAAATTAGAGAACAAAACTAGTTGTTTTTTCCCCCAAGAATCTGTGTGATAGTAATATAGTTGTGTGTTCTGATGGGAAGCTGTCGATTATTTATTCTACTAATTTAATTTCTGCGAGAGGTTTAATGTTTAGGTTTTACTTTTTGTAGATACTAAATATATTAAAGTATTTCTTTATTATTTCCTTCTTTAGGAACCTGATTCTGAACAGCAACCCTTAAAACAACTAATTTGTGACTTGGAGGATGATTCTGACAAATCACAAGGTTAGAATCTTGACATTTAGTAGTAATTATTGTATGTCTGGATTATATAATGGCAGAAAACCAAAACTAGCAATCTAGAGTATGTCACTTACCCTTTTTCTAGCTTCTGCCAGAAATAGACATAATACATAAACATTTTTTTCTGTTACTTGATTTGTTTAATAATCCTGAAAAATATTAGAAAATTTATTCATATTGGAGACTTTTAGGGATGAGGTCAGTAAAAAATTTTTAAAATCTCTTTTCCAAACTTCAGGAATATTGGCATATTATTAGCTATTGAAATTTGCCTCAGGTCTTCCTTACCTGCCACCGTTAGGGAAATGCAGAGGAAAAGAAAGAATATCACTGATTTATCTAGTATAAAATACTTCCTGAATTACTGTGATAAGAGATAATAACCAAGCTGGGCGCGGTGGTGCACGCCTGTAATCCCAGCACTTGGGAGGCTGAGGCAGGAGGATCGCGAGTTCAAAGCCAGCCTCAGCAACTTAGCGAGGCCCTAAGCAACTCAGTGAGACCCTGTCTCTAAATAAAATACAAAATAGGGGCTGGGGATGTGGCTCAGTGGCCGAGTGTCCCTGAGTTCAATCCCTGGTACCAAAAAAAAAAGAAAACAAAAAAGAAAAAAAAAGAGAGAGAGAGAATAACCAGGGATTTACCTCTATTTTGGGTGACTATGCTTTTTAAGATTTATGATTTTTATGCAGCAGTGCTTCCTGTCTTTAAACAGTGTCTTGGTATGCACAAAGTACATTGCCATAGCAAAAGGAATTTTGAGGAAGTTGCTTGGGTAGAGGGGGGGATGAGAGCATGAGCACCCTGGGGGCCATGAAGACCAGTATCCTTGACATACTTATAATTGTAGCATATTGGTTAGGAAACTGTTGTAGAAATCTCAGTATCTAATGAAATATATAGTTCTCAACATATCACCATGGATAGAAATACATTGGGGAGTTGACTTTGACATGTTTCAGAGCAAAGTTGAAAGTATTTTTGCTTTGCCCATATGAATAGCAGAACAATAACCCAAACCAAATAAGTTTAACCTTGGTATTAGGTCATACTTTGTTTGCAAACTAGCACTTTCTTAGATAATAGTTAAGGCCTCAGAGTAGTGTTAAGAGAACTTCCTTTTTATCAGAGAACTCAGTCAGTAGGATACTGAAGACAATTTTGTGAGATCTTTCTTCTTTCTGGAAAATTCCCAAATTATGAATGTTAAGCTTACATATTGGGTTACCACTGAAAAGTGTATGGGAATGAAACATTGAGAAACTGTTGAATTTCTTTTGAAGTCCAGTACAGAATGGCTATGATTCAGAAACATTTTTCAATTTTTTATCAGAAAAGAGCTGGAAGTCTTCCTGCAATGAAGGGGAATCCTCTTCTACCTCTTATGTGCATCAGAGGTCACCTGGTGGTCCCACCAAACTGATAGAGATCATCTCAGACTGCAACTGGGAGGAAGATCGGAACAAGATTTTGAGCATCTTATCCCAGCACATCAATAGCAACATGCCACAATCACTTAAGGTGGGCAGCTTCATCATTGAGTTGGCTTCTCAACGAAAGAGCCGGGGTGAGAAGAACCCTCCTGTTTATTCTTCTCGTGTCAAAATCTCTATGCCATCATGTCAAGATCAAGATGATATGGCTGATAAATCTGGATCAGAGACTCCTGATGGTCCATTGTCCCCTGGGAAAATGGATGATATCTCTCCTGTGCAGACAGATGCCCTGGATTCAGTGAGGGAAAGATTACATGGAGGCAAAGGTCTGCCTTTTTATGCAGGGCTTACTCCTGCAGGGAAGCTTGTGGCCTATAAACGTAAACCCAGTTCAAGCACATCTGGGCTTATCCAGGTGAGAATTATCTTTAATCTGGGCATAGCTTCTTTTTGTACTTAGGTGACATCTTTATTTTTTTCAGAGCCCTTAGTGGGCCTTAAGTCATTTATCTTCACATTTCCTGGTAACTGGGTAACAAAATCATCATCCCTTTTTTTAATAGGTCAGTTAGATGCATACCGAGAGTGAATTTTTGGAACATTTATAACAGAAATACAGAGCCTTGTATTAGCTTGCTCTTTCTAGTCTTTCCAGAAAGTTTCTCTTCTTAAACTTTATTACCTGGGTTCTTGTGATATTTTGACAACCAAAGGTAGGAATTTAGTCTGGTGTTTAGAATTTATTATTAGCATACAGCTTTCAGTACTTAGAATGTTAAGGCTAGTAAAGGAAAGATGAATTTGACTTTGAGATAGGAAGTTGGCAATATATATTTAGAAACTTGGAGATATTTTATCTTATTTTTGTGGTATTGGGGATTGAATTTGCTCTATCAGTGAGTTATGTCTCTACTCCTGGGGAAAATTTTAATTTATAAGAAATTCAAATACACAAAATTTTTAAAAATTGAGTCATTTTTTTCTTTGATTTGTGAGATTTTGCCAGTGTAGTCATTGTAGGACAAATATCTCTATCCTTGCTGTTCAATAATTCATGCAGATTATATTTGTAAAATTACATGAACATCTAGAAAATCCTTGGAAAGAGAAGTTCCAAATGAAAATATTAGTCATAGTCAAAGGTTTTCTTCTTACTCAGTGTTATAAAATCTATTTTTATAAGGAATAGCAAATGTGTTCAAGTGTCCCGTGTTATTGCCAAGGTTACTTAACTTTTATAAGATTAACCTCTTATTTGAACTAGGACCACTCCATTAATATATGACTGATGTACTTTAAAAAACTTTTTATTGTAGTTTACTCTTGCTGGTGCTATGTCATTGCTTCTGTTGGTATTTTTTAAACTGTTGATGAAGAGAACAATGTTTCTCTTCATTCATTGATTGAAACTTTGGGGAAATAGTGACTTAACTGAGATTTCTAATAAGACTCCGTGAAATATAGACATAGAAATTTTGTGTTCTCTCCTGATAGGGACTCCTTAAGCCACCATCAATTGTAGTTTGCATAAGTAATCAGGCAGTTTGTAATACATGTTGAACATCCTTAATCCAAAAAATATGAAATTTTAAAAAAATGATCCGAAAGTCAGAACTTTGTGAGCACTGCCATGACCCCACAAATAGAAAATTCCATACCTGACTTCATGTGATAAGAGTGCAAGCACACTAAAAATACTGTATAAAATTACCTTCAGACTATGAACATATTTTAAGGTATATATGAAGCATAGATCAATTTTTTGTTTAGATTTGGGTTTCATCCCCAAGATATCTCATTACATATATATGCAAATATTTTAAAGTCCAAAATTCAAAAACACTCCTGGTCCCAAGAGTTTTGGATAAGGAAGAGTCAATATATATAGACTTTGGGGAAGCTGCTGAGTAGTCTTCAGTGGTCCCAAGGAATAGGCAGGGCTATCTGACCTAGATTCCACATAGCCTAAAAATCTGTAGTAAAATCTACTTTTGGATGGAGAGATCATATTTTTTTTTTGTACTAAACTTCGGTTAAAGATATTCTTGATCTCTCTGGGAATAATCACAATTTACCTAAGTAGCAAAGAGTAATTTTGTATCTCGGAAGATGGAGTGGCTTGTTTAGCTATTCTCCTTACTAACTTTCTATTCAGAGAGTAGATTCTACCTCACTTCACCCCCTACCCCCCACTTTTTTTTGTTCCAGGGGTGCTTAACCACTGAGTCATATCCCTCCCTTTTTTTTTTTTTTTTTTCTTTTTCTTTTCTTTTTTTGAGACAGGGTCTCACTAAGTTGTTTAGGGTCTCCCTAAACTGGTGAGGCTGGCTTTGAACTTGGAATCCTCCGGCCTCAGCCTCCTTAACCACTGGGTTTATGGTGTATGCCACTGTGTCCTGTCCCCTACTTTATGAAAAGAAGTCATAGAAAAGGTTATTTTCTCTAGAGTCACCAGCAATATGACCTAGAGAACATGGGTAAGAAATGTGGATGGTTTTTGTTTTCTTTCCTTTCAAAATAAAAAAGGGCCAGATCCAGTGGTGTGTGCCTGTAATCCCAGCAGCTTGGGAGTCTGAGGCAGAAGGATTTCAAGTTCAAAGCCAGCCTCAGCAATTCAGCAAGACTCTAAGCAATTAGGAAGACCCTGTCTTCGAAATTAAAAAAAAAAAAAAAAGGTCTGGGGATGTAGTTCAGTGGTAAAGTGCCTCTGGGTTAATTCCCCAGTACCAAAAAAGAAAGAAAGAAAAATAAAAAAGAAAGGAAGCAAAAGAAAACTATATTTCTGCTTGAGAAGGGCAGTATAGTCAACCTAGACGGAAGAGAAAATTTATGCCTTATTTGACTTGTTGGTTCACCACTTTTGACAGTTTACTGACTGTGTCTAGAATTAAATTGAGTTTTTACCAGCGTTTGTTTTGAGCCCATATTTTGTCCAAGATATGAAGACAACATCTTCAAAATTGAGCCTTTTGAAAACCAAAAACTGAAGTGAATTTGTAGCTTAGTTTATTGTAACAGTGGTTGTCTTAACAACTAAAGTTGATTTATCATATATATATTTGAAATATATGTATTTCTATATGCGTATTTAGAAATATATATATTTCAAATAAAAAGGATGCTGGAAAACGACCTTTGTTTCAGGGCCTCATTGTGCTTCTCTGGTCTTACCAGAATGAGGATTCTGTGGAAGATAGTCACTCATTTTTGCTGATGATTGTTAATAACTTAACTGAAAATTTTTTTATTAAAAAACAATTGCATTATTCCTTGGACACATTCATGTGATTTTCCAATATCTGTGATGCAGAAATGATGAGTTTCTAAGATTCTGTTTCCAAACTCCAAAATGAAGAAGATGGAATTAGTTCTGAATATCAGATGATCGCATTTTTTTCAGCTCCTTATTACTCAGATTATCTGGAATAAAAAAAACCCCACTTCTTTTTCCCTTTCACGTCTGAAAAATAGACTTTTAAAACCTTGTAAAAATGAAACCCCTGTCAAGGGAGAAGAGTTAGCAAGAGAATTTTATCTTTACAGAATTTCTCTTTGCCACTTGTTTCAGGTTAATGGTAAGAGTTACCCGCAGGCTAAGTTGCTATTGGGACAGATGGGGGCATTGCATCCAGCCAATAGGCTAGCTGCTTATATCACAGGCAGGTTGCGACCCTCAGTCCTGGACCTCTCAACCCTCAGTACTGTCATCTCCAAGGTAGCATCCAATGCCAAGGTGGCTGCATCCAGGAAACCACGTACCCTGTTGCCTTCAACATCCAACTCCAAAATGGCATCCTCCCCTGGCACTACCACAAATCGTCCTGGGAAGAATCCGAAGGCATTTGTCCCAGCAAAAAGGCCAATTGGTAAGTTAGAGAGTACATATAGCTTGGAAAAGACTATAACTGTGCTTGGTCAGTTACTATAAGTGTGAAGATTGTTAAAATTAGAGAAGGACAGAATTTGGCATTATTATTATTGATATCTGTTCTACCTGAATGTGTTTTTTTGTAAACTCTTCTGTTGGCTTATGGTTCTAGATGAGTTGGACTCTAGTTAGTGTTAAAATTATCTTTGAGACTTCTAGGCTGGTTATATTAATGTAGAAAAGACTTGTGATTTTAATTTTTTAAAGAGGAGACATTTAAAAATATTTTCTCTGGTATTTTTCCTCTGAGGACTAGGGTTTTTGGCACCAACCAGATGCATGTTCCTTGATCTTATGAATCCAAGAAGCTTGAAAAGTTGGTGGGGTGGGTTAGTATAGGCTCAGAGTAGAAGGTTTTTATAAAACATAATTTTCAAAATGTTGCATCATTCCATACATTCCTGTTTTGTGAATGAAAACTTTTCTTTTGCGTAACACTTCATTGCTAGAGTATGTAAGAAATTGCCTTCTAGAAGCTTGTGTTGTAGCATTTGGAAAATCAACAGTTGATTTATTGAATTCCTCTTTCTGTTGTTTCACATCTATTTAGGAATGTTAAGTAAAAGTGTCAATTGTGTCTTCATTCTTATTCCTCTAACAGGAAATTGAAATATCTGGCTGAAGGCTGGAGTTGTTTGAAGATAGAGGATAGGCATTGTATGCCTTAAAAAGAACCTATTTTGCCTCTTTTAAAAAACAGCTTTAATTGTGATTTAAAACAGCAACAACAACATCAAAAAATGCAGCCCTATCCTGCACTCTTTTGAAAAAAATACCTGTGCATTTTAAGAATATGCAATACTTAACTGTCTCATAAGAGACAGCCATAAAGAGGTGGAGGTGCTGGTACAGGAGGAAGTGGTGGAAAATTAGAATTAGGCAAGAAAATCCTCTTCTTTTTACTTTGTTTTAGGTGATAAAGTTTTTACTGCTGTATTGTATCTTTAGTGTCCTGATGATTTGAACATATCGCATAGCCAGAGAATTTTAACAGGAACACTCTATTTTAGTCCCTTTCTTGTTGGAATTATGTGCGATTGTTTTGGATTGAGGGAAGTGTTTTGATTTCTGTGGGTGGAAATTGGCACATATAATGCAGGTAGGTAGTACCTGTAAGAAATTGACCCAGTGGTGCACAGTTACTGTTGATAAGCACAGTCACTAGGAGGGTAAAATAAGAGAACTGAAGATTTTTGACCTGCAAATTTTTATTTGCAGCGGCTCGACCCTCTCCTGGTGGTGTGTTCACACAGTTTGTGATGAGTAAAGTTGGAGCCTTGCAGCAGAAGATACCTGGAGTTAGCACACCCCAACCCCTGACAGGGCCACAGAAGTTCAGTATCAGACCTTCTCCAGTAATGGTCGTCACACCTGTGGTTTCTTCTGAGCCAGTTCAGGTGTGCAGCCCTGTGACTGCTGCTGTCACTACTACCACCCCTCAAGTGTTTTTAGAAAATGTTACTGCTGTGACATCTATGACTGCTATTTCTGACGTGGGAACTAAAGAAACTACTTACTCTTCTGGTGCCACCACTGCAGGGGTTATTGAGGTCTCTGAAACTAATACCAGCACCCCTGTAACATCTACCCAGTCTACAGCCACTGTGAACCTTACCAAAACTACTGGGATAACTACCCCTGTGGCTTCAGTTGGTTTTCCTAAGTCTTTGGTAGCATCTCCTCCAACCATAACTCTTCCTGTTGCTTCCACTGCCTCCACCTCCATAGTCATGGTGACCACAGCTACGTCTTCCTCCATGGTGACCACACCTACTTCATCTCTGGGCTCTGTTCCTATTATACTCTCAGGAATTAATGGGAGTCCTCCAGTGAGCCAGAGATCAGGTAAGGCCTAGTTGTTACTAGTTGTTTAACTGTATAGCTGTTTATATAATGTTGTAGCTGGAGATAGGATCTATCTGTCATCTATCTCAGGGTAACCGTGTAGATATTTTCTGCTATAAAATGATAAGTGTATTCCTGAAAACCTTTGCATTCTGCAAAACCAAACATTTAAAAATAATAGAGCTCATGGTTAATGCAGAGTTAGATCATTGAAAGTATGTCATTCTGTAACCAGAATACTAAAAAAAAAACAAACCCACATTCCTTGGGAGATAATCTAGTAGAGTTTCATAGGCCTGAAGGTTGCCTCAGGAGATAACTAAAAAACTTTCGGAAAACATTAGAATGGAAATGCTGGCTGAAGGACACTGAAATAATGTAGATGGGAGTGGGGCTCTGAGCCATTAGAGCAGCCATTAAGGTGAGCATGGGAGAAAGTGCAACCTTTTTTGTGACATGCTGAGAGCTAGGGGTATACATCTTTAAGAAGGGAATCCCATGTACAGGTGCTCCTTTTTTGGCAGGTGCGGGAGAGTGTGCTGCATTTTAATTAATAATCTTAGATGAAAGGTTTCTGTCTGTGCTTCATCCAAGCTGAGTCAAGGGCTTTTGTTTTTTTCTTTTTGAAGATTAAAATATACTCCTGCCTGGTGTGGTGGCACATGCCTGTACATTCCAGCAATTCAGGAGGCTGAGACAGGAGAATTGAAAGTTTGAGACTATTAGCAATTTAACGAGGCCCTAAGCAACTTAGCAAGACCCTGTCTCAAAATGAAAAAGAAATAGGTTTGGGGATATGGCTGCCCCTAGGTTATACTCCTGCCATTCTAGCTCCTTTTGCCTAGCAAAAATCATTTGTAAATCAGCACCTATTTAATTATTATACATATGAAGTGATTGCAGTAGAAATAAGGAGGCATATTTCTTTGCTTAGTACTCATGTTTTAAATTTTTAACTTTTAAAAATTTTTCTCTTGTTGGCTTTGGTTAAATGAATTCGAAATAGGAATATTATATGCTTTGGTATATTTTATGTCCAAATGTAACTACATAAAAATAATTGATTCTTATAGTATATTCAGAGAAGAATTAATGTAGACAAAAATGAGAGACTTTGCAGAATTCAAGGGAAATAAATACCCAATACCAGTATATTGCTCTGAGCCTCATTTGTGCTGCCATTTTTAAAATGATTATTTATTTAACTACTTTTTAATTTAAATGTGTTTTTAAGAGACAGAGTTGATTGGAAGCCAACATTACTTGACAAAACACATAACCCCATAAATATATTGAATATATTGAACACAATAGTAATAAAATGTATTATAAAATTTAGTTACTGTATGTTCTGAGCTTGATTACTCTCTGTTGTTGAAGAAAGCTAAAAAATGCTGGAGTAATATTAAAGATAAAATATCAAAAACTGGTGTTTTCTTGTGTATATAATCAAAAGATTAAAATTAAAAAGGGAATGGATTTTCTGTCAATATAATACAGTGTTACTTTATATTAATATATCACTTAAAATGTTTAATGCCACTTGAGGAAATAGTGATTTTGTTTATTTATTTTTTTGGTATTGGGTATTGAACTCAGGAACACTTAACCACTGAGCCACATCCCAGACCAAAATAGTGATGTTGCTACATTTTCTTATCTCTTGTATAAATACAGATGACTCAGATAACTGCTACTTCTAAGAAAGTGACATTTTGTTCTCAGTTCATAAAGAGCTTATCAAGTTGGATACTTTGATTGTCTGGCTTTTTCATTTGACTTCTGTTTTTCTCTTTCCCTGCGCTACACTAACATTTAAATAAATTTTCACATTTTCAGTGGGTATTAGAGAGATTGCTTTCATTCTCTAAATTGGAGTAATTTAGATTTTCAATCACTCTCTAAAAATAAATTTGAAAAGTTTGAGAAATTAAGAATGTTAACATTTTCTTAATTTATGTAAGATAGATGAATGTTTTTTGTTTAAACTGCACAATATTATTTTCATGAACAAATTGGTCTTTGTTTCATTTTTAGCATAGTCATAAATTTTCTGTTACAGTTTACCATTTAAATGTTACGCACATGGGGCTGGGTATGGTGGTGCACACCTGTAATCCCCAATCCCAGTGGCTCAGGAGACTGAGTCAGGAGGATCACAAGTTCAAAGCCAGCCCCAGCAACTTAGCAAGGTCCTAAGCAACTCAGTGAGACCCTGTCTCTTAAATAAAATACTAAAAAGGGAAGGGCTGGGGGTGTGGCTTATTGGTTGAATATTGCTGGGTTCAGTCATCAGTACAGAAAATAGTCATGAACCTGACTTTCTTTTAGAAATTTAATGTTTTGTGTGGGCAAAGTGCATGTCTCATAGAAAATCACATTAAACCAAAAATTTTTTTTGTTTTTCTTTTTTGTTTCATTTACTGGCAGACTATTAAATTTTCTTTATTAACAATGTTAAATAAATTTACCAATTTGAATGATGTTAGATCAGTTTAGTTTATGCTATTACTATTTTCCTACCTGTTTATCCTGGGTGCCTTTAAGAAAAAAAAATCTGTTGATTACCCATGTTTTTTCCGCAGGTCTTTAGTATCTCTAAATATTTCTTTCAAACACGAAAGTGTATCTAGTATATCTTTAAGTACTCTTTTGGTTTGAAATCTCTTTTAATTCACATCTTCTGTATTAAATTTCTACTCTTTTCATTTGTTTTAAAACTGTCTTCCCTCTTCTAGTCAGGCTTTATTTGCCTTTCTCTTTGATGTCTCTTAATTTCACATTTTTTTTTAATCATTGTCTTTTGAACTTTAATGTGAATCCAAATTTAGTGGCTTATGTGAAGGTTAATTGGGGTCCAGCTATAAATGTTAAAAGGAGAACTAATAAAGAGGCAAGCACACAGGATGATGAAGAGCAGGAGTGGCCCCCCATGGGAAAGCCTGTCCAGTTTATTATGTGTTCCAGGGTCATATCAAGTTACACTAGGTTACATAGTACAGTTAGCTTTGCACATGTGCAGGTCACATAACTTGCTTGCTTCTTAGAGTCCACTAGTACCAAAGGTTATTATAAGATGATGTCTCCAGGCCTTAAGAGCAGAAGAGAGTTGCAAAGCATTTCTAAGCCATTCAAACAGAGCGCCTATTGTGTCCTGAGTTTTTTGGACTCAAGGACTTTTACTCCACTGTACATTGACTGACCTGAAATCCCTACAGGCTTACCCATGGTTATCATTAGGCAAAAGCATTATCTATCTCTATAAAAGCACCTCTTGACAACTGATACTTTTTTTTTTTATCATTCTGAATGCAAAATTCTACAATGTCTGGTTAGTTGCTTGAGTTTAAAACAAATTCCTCTCAGCCATAAATAATGTATTACAGAGGGACAAGATTTTTCCAGCTTTGTAAATGAAATTAGAAGTTGCTTTTAGTATTGTCAGATCCTATATCTTGTTATAGCCATTTTCCTACATGTGTTGAGGGAGAATTCTGATATTATGTTTCTGTTTTCTTTGTTTTTTAGAAAATGCCCCTCAAATTCCAGTGGCTACTCCACAGATCTCTCCTAACACACTGAAACGTACTGGACCACGATTGTTGTTGATTCCAGTACAGCAGGGTTCTCCTACGCTTAGACCGGTCCCAAATCCACAACTTCAGGGACATCGGATGGTCTTGCAACCTGTTAGGAGTCCAAGTGGAATGAACCTATTCAGGCACCCCAATGGGCAGATTGTCCAACTCCTGCCTTTGCATCAGATTCGTGGCTCTAATACCCAGCCCAGTGTACAGCCTGTCATGTTTCGGAACCCAGGTATAAAGTTAGAGATCTTTCTGATGAATTTTCCTTGTGGTAAATCAGTTGGCTCTATGATTTATTACTACACCAGGATTGTTCCTAGTCTCTGAAGAGTCACCTGTTCAAAAAGAAAAGTACCATAGAAATCCTGATTTGGGCAGTGGTGATTTAGATTTTTCTTTTTCTTTCTTTTAGGGTCTGTGATGGGAATTCGGTTACCTGCTCCTTCCAAACCTTCTGACACTCCACCATCTTCCAGTTCGTCCTCTGCTTTCTCTGTCATGAATCCTGTAATTCAGGCTGTTGGGTCTTCTCCAGCAGTGAATGTTATCACTCAAGCACCATCATTGCTTTCCTCTGGACCTAGTTTTGTCTCTCAGGCTGGCACATTGACCCTGAGGATTTCTCCTCCCGAACCACAAAGCTTTGCAAGTAAATCAGGCTCTGAAACCAAAATAACCTATAGCTCAGGAGGGCAGCCTGTTGGTACAGCCAGTCTTATTCCTCTCCAGTCTGGTAGTTTTGCCTTGTTACAGCTCCCGGGGCAAAAGCCTGTTCCTAGCTCCATTCTTCAGCATGTTGCTTCCCTTCAGATGAAGAAGGAATCCCAGAATATAGATCAAAAGGATGAAATGAACTCTATAAAAAGAGAAAGGGAAAGTAAAAAAGCTCTACACTCAGAAGGAGAAGCTACAGACCCAGAGGCTAATGTAATTAAACAAAATTCAGGAACTGTTGCCTCAGAGGAAACTCTTAGTATTTCCTTGGAAGATGGGGGTGATCATATGGATGAAGATTCTCTTATAGAAGAAGGTCCCACAACTGATAAACCTTCTACACTCTCCTTTATCACTGGGTCACACACAGATGAAGACTATAAAAATACTAATGAAGAGTGTGGGACTATAAATCATAGTACCAAAGAAAAACTGACTCTTCTAAAGGTTAGGACCATTTCTGAAAAAGCCAATATTCTGACAGTACAAAATGTTGGTAAAGTACAGCTACAGAACTGTGCTGTGAAAGTGGAACAGCAGAAGGGATTAGACAATTCAGAGGAAAAACTAAATGAATTTCCAGTCATCTCTAAGGAAGAAAGTAAACTTGAATTATCAAGGAGCAAAATTATGGTGGAGCAGCAGTCTAATCCACAGTCACAGGCCAGGGAGAAAGAATTTGGAGACTCTCGGGAGAAGAACAGTATTAGGGAAAGATGGAGAAAACACCTAAAGGGCCCCTTGACCCGGAAATGTATTGGAACTTTGCAAGAATGTAAGGAGGAGACAGATGAGTTGTTAATTAGAGAAGTAAAGCCATGTCAAGAAAATTCAGATGTGTTTCAAGAACAAGGCATCTCTGACTTACTTGGAAAAAGTGGAACTACTGAGAAAGCCAGAGTTTTAAAAACTGAATGTGATTCTTGGAGTATGATTTCTAATCCTGCAGCCTTCTCCATTGTTCCTAGGAGAGCTACAAAAGGAAGCAGAGGGAATGAACACTTTCAGGGTCACTTATTGCTACCAGGAGAACAGATACAACCAAAGCAAGAGAAGAAGGGTGGGAGAAAAAGTGCTGACTTCAGTGTTTTGGATTTGGAAGAAGAGGATGAAGATGAGAATGAGAAAACCGATGATTCTATTGATGAAATTGTGGATGTTGTTTCTGACTACCAGAGTGAGGAGGTTGATGATGTAGAAAAGGTGGTGAGCCCATTTTTGTTGTGACTGAAACCTCAAGGATTTAAATGATTTATTAGAGACAGTAGCTTTTTCAGAAGATCAGTAAGACCTAATACATTCGTTTGGATACCTAGATTTAGATCATAATTAACAGCTCTGTAGTTGTTAGGATGTATCAGTCAGGCAACATTTATTGGGCTTATACTTATTCTTTGACATTTATCTGTTTTATGGTAAGGCTAGCTTGAAGCTTTAGGGTATAGATCTTGAGAATCCCTAGTAAGTTAAGTTTTAAAAGGAGTGTTTTGAAACCATTACACCCATTTGATCTCAGTTAGTTTCTTTGATATTTGCTATGTAGAATGATTGTAACTTATCTGTTAGATATAATATGTAAGAAACAATGAATGGGTGATCTTTGAACTGGAGGAGAACCCTGTCTACCTGCATTTAGAATGAAGTTTTTGTTCTGGATAAAAACTGGAAAATACCATCTATTATTTTAATATAATTCTACCTTTAATTGCCTTTTAATTGTCCTCTAAATATTTAGTTTCCAGAATTTATATTTTAGATTTAATCATCATCCTTTGTAACATGATTTTTATAATTTAGTTTAAAAAATTTCCTGAAGCATTTCTATAGGCCTCCTATTTAGAGGTGTATTAGCTAAATAATTATGAGTCAGGTATGATACAAGACAGGAGTTAGAAAACCTTCTTCTAAAGGACCAGATAGTAAATATTTTAGACTTTGCAGGTTAGTTGGCTCAGCTGCTATTGTAGAATGGTAGCAGCCACAGACAATATATATGTGAATGATCGTGGCTGTGTTCCCATAAATCTTTGTTTAGAAAAACAGGTGGCAGTCTGTGGTTTGCCAGATCCTGACACAGGGTCTAATGTAAAACATGAGACCATAGCCAACTGTCTATGGAGTGCCCTGAAATTTTAAATTATCTCCCTCTCTTCAGGAGCAGATGACATAGCCCTCTGTACTAATTGTCACGTGGCTGGTTGTTTCAGAATTCCACTTCCTTGAAATTCATTCAGCTCCTGTATTGTTTGGTCTTTCTTTATTAATACCTAATTACCTTATGACATAAAATATAGCAATAAGGTTAGTATTTTGAAACTCTAAAATATTTAAATATTTTAGTATTCCTGATTCATTATTTTTGAACCTCAGTTGTCTGATTTATAAGTGAGGATCTAACTCTAAAATTGGATGATTCTTTATGCATTTGCCTTATACTTTTTCTGTAATCCTTTTTATGGATATATGTCCAGAAATCTGAATTCACTCAGTTTAAAAGTTACATTGCAGAGCTTATGGTGCTTTTTGTGATATCCCATTGTAGTCAATCCAGAGAAAAATCAGACCAAAAAATAGTCCAACTTTAAAACCAGTGAAAACTATTGCTAGTTGTAGAATTGACTTAATAGAACCTTTAAAGTGCCTTAATTGTACAAGGAGATGTTGCTTGAATGTACTAGTAGGGAAGCTCATAGACAATTTACACAGATTTTTTAAAAAGTTAAAACATTATGTTGAATGATCTCTAAAATCTAAATTCTATATCATTTTTATGTACATGTCCCATGCCTAGGTTATCTTTTATACTTGTTATTAGCATTAGATTGAAATGGTGTGAGCAAAGCTGTGAATAGCCACTTTAATGAAGTATTGAGTATTATTTGCAAAGCCTGCAGCTAAAACTATGCAGTAGACAATTCTTCAGTTTAAATATCACAAAGCATATTTCTATATTACTACTGTGTAGATTCTGTTGGGATGCTGTTGATTTTGTGTTGTAGAATTAATTTTTATATACATTGTTTAAATTTAATATACATTAAGTTGTACTTAAATTGGGGTGGGAAATAATTGATAGCTTGTATTTAGTGTCTACTGGTATTATGAAGCCTATAATTTGGGGGTAAGTAATTTTTCCAACAAGTCTTAAACCACCTCTTTTTAAGGTGGTTGGGATGTTTCATTTTTGAGTTGTGTCTCTCTGGTACAGTGTGAGTATATATGAGAGATAATGTATTCTTTATTTAGTTTCTGGCATAGTAAACACTACTTTTAAAGGTGGACTTAAAAATATCTGCTGTCCCAAATATCCATACAATTCTAGTGTTATATCAACTGTTTAGTGAGTTTTTCTGATAGGTGCATATTGGTAAATGCTTGTTTGATTTTTTTTTTTTTTTTTTTTTGGTATAAGAAAGTACAACAATCCTGGGTTTCTTTTGAAACCTGAAATTCCTTTAAAGTTCTCATTCTGTGGGGTTGAGAGTCCTTGACTATTGTCTGGGTTGTATTCTGTTTCCATATCTGCCTTGTGTGTGTTAGTGTATGTTGATTTGTGGGCATATGATATGGTATTTATCATGAAACTCCCTTCAAAAATAGAGTTCTCCTCCTTCCTGTCCATCCTAATTTCTCCTTCTTGCTCCTCCTTCCTCTTCATCCTCCCGATCATCCTCTAGACCTCTTCCCTCCTTCTTCCTCCTTATTGGAACCCAGGGCCTTGTGCATGCTATGCAGTGTTCTTCCACTAAGCTACACTCCCAGGCCCCAAATACAATTTAGTTTTTTACTTCTTCCTTCTTCCCAAATTTTGTTTTACTGGCATTTGATCTTAAGATTGAGGAAGCCTTAGCCAGACAAAGTGGTACGTGCCTTGTAACCCTAGCCACTCAGGAGGCTGAGGCAGGAGGATTACAAGTTCAAGGTCAGCCTTGGCCAGGTAGCAAGATTCTGTCTCAAAAAGGACTGGGGATGTAGCACAGTGATATAGAGTCCCTGGGTTCAACCCCCAGAGTGCGCGTGCACACACACACAAGGGAGAGAGATTTGGGAAGCCTTACTAAAGCCATACCTGAATTGTCTCCTCTAGAAGTAACATTTTGAAGCCTTAGTGCAGCCCATTGGGAACTCTGTCTTCAGCCTAAGGATTAACAATGTCTGTTTAATATATATCTGTGAGTTTTGTAGTTCTTGGTGGTTAACTCTGATCATATGTTGTCTGACAATTCTTTTTTTATGATTAACAAGTTTATGATTGTCATATACTCAAGTGTAAGATCAGTGCTTGGTAGTAGTTGGTTTTATAAACTGAGCATGCAGTTGGAAAGTTTAGGTGTGGGTGCCCCCCAATACTTTATTTACTGTTGAAACAATGTTTTTCAGAATAACTGTGTCGAATATGTTGAGGATGATGAGCAGGTGGACATTGAGACTGTAGAAGAGCTCTCAGAGGAAATTAATGTTACTCAGAAGAAGACCACAGTAGTTCATACACAGTCATTCAAACAGCCGTAAGTCTTAACTTATCTTTGAATTATGTTATAATTGTTGTTCCTGTTAAAATTATTGTTACTTTGTAATCAGCAAAAAACCTGTATGTTCTTTTTAGGACTTTTGGATAATTGACCTGGTCCCCTTTTTCTTTTAACTTTTTTTCTGACTAGTGTAGATGACAAGAGTAGCTGTGATTAGGAGGTGATTAACTTGATCATTGTTCGGAGGCAGGGTGTAAATATGAATAATATAGACTTTTGGAGACTGATAGACTGGTGTTGAAATACTAGTGTTGCTAGCTTTTGGGTATATAACCTTGGGCAAGTCTTTAATCTCTGAATCTCAGATTCTTTACCTATGAAATAAGAAAAATGCCCCCATTTGAAGTGTTAAATAATATATGTAACTGCATAATAACTGACACAGTGGACTTCTCAACAAATGTTAGTTTATCTTTTAAGAATAAGGCATTAAATTATAAATTTGGTTACTTTAGTAGTTGAACAGGTGAGATCAGGTATGAAAATTTTCCTGCCTCTTCAGCTGATAAAATGAAAATATGGAGGATATGAGGACTTGCTCAGGAATATTTCCTTTTCTGTTTTAGTAAACTTTGTATTGATTAGGGACTGGGATATGAGAGAGAAAAGGGAAGGAAGATACGACTTCTTGTTTTCTGCTAGACCTTGTACTTCTCCTGTTACATATGAAGTAGCAATGATCTGAGAAAGTAACTCTTCATCCCTACTGATGCTGAAAAAGTCTGAGGACTAGAAGGTAGGACTAGTAATTATCTTTACACCAGAACTATCTGCAGGCTACTTCAGTTACCTACTGGTTAAGCATGAAAGAGTTTGAGTCCCTTAACTAAATTATAAAACTTAATAAGTTAAAAATTATTGTTGAATAATAAAGTTTCATGTGTTAAAACCGAGTTCCTAAATAGTAACAACAAACATAATCTAAAACATACCATTTAGAAGAGTAACAGAAAAAGAAAGCTTCCTGGGAATATATCTAACAAAAGCTGTGCAAGACTTTTATAAAAAATTATATTAAAAGACTTTAAATAATAAACCAGTCAGTAGTGAGAAAACATATTAGTGGATTGGCATAACAAAGGATCAAGCATAACCAACATAGAAAGAGCACAAACTATAAAGGAACAGATTGAAACTGTAGATTTAGGAGCTGAGGGTATAGCTCAGTGGTAGAGAACATGTTTAGTGTTCCTGAGGCCCTGAGTTCAGTCCCTAGCCCTGCCCGCCCCCCCATAATAAAGATTTAATTTTTAAGTCTAATTAAAAATAAAAATTTGGCTGGCACAGTGGCATAGGAGGCTGAAGCAGGAGGATTGCAAGTTCAAAGCCAGCCTCAGTAACTTAGTAAGGCTCTGAGCAACTCAGCAAGATCCTTTTTCTCTAAATAAACATAAAAAAGGACTGGAGCTATGGCTCAGTGATAAAGTGCTCCTGGGTTCAACCCCTGGTACCTCCCCCCCCACCACCCCAAAGTAAATTTAAAGAACTTCAAAATTCTATAAAAACACCATGAAAATAATGAGAAGTCAGGCTCAGTTTATAAGTATTTGTAGTACATAAAACGGACAAAGGGTTAGTATCAGGATATAAAAATTTGTTACAGTCTGTTAAGATGATTCAAGGCTGTGGTGGTGGGGGTGTAGTTCAGTTACACCACTTGCCTAGCTTGTGCAGGGCTCTGAGTTTGATCTTTAGCACTACAAAAACAAATAAATGATTCATACAAAAGTATGGATATCACAGGCTGAAAGCTTACAGAAGAGGAAACCTAAAAGGCCAGTAAGCACATGCAGAGTTGTTCATCTTCACAAGTAATTAGGGAAATGTAAATTAAACTGCAGTAAGTGTATCAGTTCATACCCAGAAGAGTGTCAAAAATGGAAATTTATGAGCTTCCTTCTAGGACTGTGTGTAGATGGTGAGGCTGAGGGATAGGTAGGGTACCCAAATGAGAACAGAACTCTTGCTAAGCTATGAAGACTCAAAAACCTTAAAAATGATCCCTGTCTTGGGGTTGTGCAAAGAACCAGGCTGTTTAGACATGTGCTGGGCAAGGGCCCCAAAGGGACAGGCCCAAACACCCCCCCCAAAAAAAGAAAGGAAATTTATGATAGTATTATATAAGTATGGAACAATGGGAACTCATACTGGAAGTGTAAATTATTATTACCACTTTGTAGTACAGTTTAACATCTACTAAAGTTGAAGATGTGCATACCTCTTTCTTGGACCTAGTAATTCCACTCTTAGGTTACCTCAGAACAGTTTACAACATGTGTACAAGGGAGCATTGTTTTGCTGTTGTAAAGATTTAGAAATGACCTAATAACAATCTAAATAACTATTAATATTCTTTTAAAAAAAATTGGGAGGGGAGATTCACACTGTGGAATACTATACACTAGTTGAAATAATCACATTAAAACTATGTGTATCAATATATCTTGGGTGTAATGATGAAACAAAGTTGCAGAAAGATGGTATATTTAAAATGGTACATAAAATTTTTTGTTTAGAAATACACATTCCTAGGAAAATTGAAGTTATGCATTGAAACTCAATTCTGCGAGTATTTACCTATGAGAAGGATGGAAGGGAATGTGATTGAGTAGTCTGCACTTAGGGGTTTTTTTGGTTTTGTTTTTTGTGGTACTGGGGATTGACCACTGAGCTACATCCCCCCTTTTTTATTTTTTTAAATTTTGAGACAGGTTGTTGCTTAGTTGCTGAGTATGGCCTCAAATTTGTCATCCTGCCTCATTTCCTGAGTTACTGGGACTGTAGGCATTTCTCATTGTACCCAGACACTTTTCTTAGAGAAATAAAAGTATGCTATTGAATAAATAATGTGGCCCACTATCACACATTGGGGAAAAGAAATTGGTTACAATTTAGACAATTTGGGGTGGTGTGGTTTAATATAGTTGTTAAATAGGTCTTAGATTGTTGAATTCCAACAAGAAATTGAAAAATACTGTATTTATCTAGGTGCCGTACCCATATCTCTGCTGATGAAAAAGCTGCTGAAAGGAATCGAAAGGTATTTAGAACATATTTAATGAAAATTACTCATTTAATGAAATTGGTAATATTTATGTTAGAGTTGAAATAATATTAGCTGTATTAACTAAGATTTTTTTCAAGGATATTTTTATCAGCAAGTTCATATAATCCACTTGTCCCCCTTAATAAAATTGTACTATTGATGTGCTTTTCCCCCTCTTAATTCTGCTCCACCCAGAGGATAAGATAATTGAGCTAAAATGGGTATGAGTTTATGAAAATTTATGTTCTTTATTGAAAACTAATTGTAGACTAATGATTTGATGTGAAACAAGCTGGTATCCATACTTGTAAGCCTAAGCTTATACTTTTCAGTGGTCTAAAATTAAGCCATGAAGTTATAAACCACCTTTAATTTTTTTAATGTATTTAGTAGATGGGTAATATCATGGTAGCATAATTAGGCTATAATTTTTCTTTATTTTAACAATAGAATGGAAGAATTTGGTCATTTTGGCTATTTTCTGTGTTACTGTGTTTTCTTTAAGAGTGAAAGACAGCGATGGGGGTTGGGTTGAGGTGGAGGGTGGCATTTCAGTTCAAGTCCTCTCAAGAACCGCACAGCATGATTGACTGATTTGGGGATCAGATGAAACATTTGCATGATTGTAATTATTTTCCATAAATATCACTGTATTTGGTTATTTTCATTTATTTCAAAACCTGTATTTAGATGGCAGGGCTTTTATAGTAGCTTATTTACATAATCTATTGTTTTGTACCCAAATTATTATAAGCAAATGCTTGCAGTGCTTTGCTTTATTTAAACCTAATTATTTTCTTTCTATCTTGTTGCAGTTTTTATTCTCCCATACTATGTTAATGCACAGTGGGTTCAACCTTAGAAAAATCATGGTTTTTTAAGGGTTTTAGGGCACATAAATGTTATTATGAAGACAAATAGTGTCAGAAAAGATAATTAGCAACCTCCAAAGGGGAATAAAAACAAAAGGAAGAAAGCTGTGTAATATAGGAAATGTAATTATTATTCTTTCTATGAATATTTATAGTGTCAGAATAGTATAAATACCATCAGTGATTTTTTTTATTTGTATAACAGTAAAATATGAAAAACTTAATTTAATTCTTGAAAAATGTGTAAATACACATCACAAATTGTGAGGTGAAAGGGAAGAAAAAAGAGACGGCTATAGATGCTGATACCCTCATTTTACAAAGTGGAAAGGCAAGATATACTACTACTTATTGTTATAAAACAAATTAAGAACTGTATTCAAGTTGCTAAGGGATATAGTAAAGAACTAAAATTAGCGATATAGCTATATTAGAAAAATGGAGTGGCAAGGATAAAGAATGAGGTTGTGGCCTAGCGGTGGAGCGCTTGTCTGGCACACATGAGGCACTGGGTTTCACATTTAAAAAAAAAAAATGAAGGTATTCTGTCCATCTACAAGTAAAAACATAAAAAAAAACAAAACAAGAATGATGTAAGCTAAATCCTTTTCTGCATAGCAAGAAGTCAGTAGATAGCATGAAAATAGATAAGCTCTTCATGTATTTTTGACCTCATGTATTGATAACTTGTTCATAAGAAGTAAATGTTTAAAGTTGAAATAGAATAAAGAAGATAAAGGAGGCGTGAGGGATGATGAGAGTGAAGGCAGACTGCTGGAGAAGTACAAAGTTTTAGTTTTAAGTGTTAAATTTTAAGTGCTATGGAGGATTTGGAGGGAAGAAGGGGAGGGGTCATCAGGTGCATAAAAAAGGGAGGTGTAGGATTGCCTTGTGTGTTTTTGGAATTTCTAGCAGTTAGTAATGGCTGATTACTGAAAGGTGATTTGGAAGAGTGGGCGTTGCTTTTTACCAAATTGTGGAAGGCCTTACAGTATTTAGAACAAAAAATTTTTTAAAATCTTTTCCACTAATCTAGATACTGATTTTTTCCATATAATTTGTATCATGAAAACTAGTTTTGATAATAATAAGTTATATAAATAAGCTTTACAAAAGTTCTATGTTCCAGGCCATGTGCGATTGTGCATGCCTGTAATCCCAGTAATTTGGGAAGCTGAGGCAGGAGGATTGCAGGTTCAAGATAGCCTCAGGAAATTAGGGAGGCCCTAAGGGACTTAGCAAGACCTGTCTCAAAATAAAAACATCTTAAAAAGGGGGATGCTGGGATGTGGCTTAATGGTTAAGTGACCTGGGTTTAATTCTTGATTCCAAAACCAACCCCAACAATAAAAGATCCTATGTTCCTCCTTGCCCTGGATTTTTCTTCGAGAATCACTGAAATTTGAGTTGGAAATTGATACGATTATATTGGCTTGTATTTGAATTTATACTATTGACATTGTTGAAATTAGATTTGGAAGGAGGATATAGACTGGTATTAAGATGAGCAATTGGTAGGCTGTTTTAACAGTCCAGAAAGAAGATGATGGTACGGTACCTGAGATAGAGCAGTACTGTTTGGGATAGTGGAAGAGGGCAGGTAAATGTAAAAGATGTTGAGGAGGCAATCTCGTTTGGACAGGCTCCACAAATTCCTTTAAAACTGAAACCTGATTACTGGAGTGACAAACTACAGAAAGAAGCAGAAGCTTTTGCGTATTATCGCCGGACACATACTGCCAATGAGCGGCGACGACGTGGTGAAATGAGGGACCTCTTTGAAAAATTGAAGATTACATTGGGATTGCTTCATTCTTCAAAGGTTTCCAAAAGTCTTATTCTTACACGGGTGAGTGTCTTACAGTTTGTCTAAGAGAATCTTATAAATACTATAAGAAAAGGGATCCATTGCCATATGATGGAAATCGAAATAGAGCTACTTTTAACAATTGAATGTGGATTACAAATGTTCAATGCATCTCTTATGGGGGAAGTCATTATATTGAATCAGAGTAGGTTTTCATTGAAAGTTAATTTAACTAACAGAGTTATCTTCTTTTAAATAAAATCAGAAACTCTGGTTAACTGTTGTTTACCACATTCTCTCTACACTGTTCCTGTTAGTACTTAGAAGAGTTTGTCATTGTATAAAGCACAGCAAAAGTGATATTTTTAACATACTTTCTAAAGTTGACATTTTTTAAAAAAATTTGAAATATTCACAACTAGCAGAAGTTTTAACTTTGCACAAAGAATAGCTAAGGTAGTTTTGTTTAAATTGCTTTTAAGTAGAAGTTGGAGAAGTAGCTGGGCATGGTGGCACATGCTTGTCATTTCAGCATCCAGGGAGGATGAAGCAGGAGGATCACATGTTCAAAGCCAGCCTCAGCAACTTAATAAGACCTTGTCTCAAAATAAAGCATAAAATGGGCTGGAAGTGGGCTCAGTGGTAGATCTCTTATCTAGCATGTGTGAGGCACTGGGTTTGATTCTCAGCACTGCATATAAATAAATGAGTAAAACAAAGGTCCATCAACAACTTAAAAAAACATTTTATAAAAGGCGGGGCTAGGAATGTGGCTCAGAAGTTGGGAGAAGAAATAGGGTAAGCATTCATATACCTCTCGAACAATGTTCTTTCATGCTAGAAGATTATTTTAAAGTTGATTAAAATCTAAGCTGAACATGAATATTTTGTATCTGTCTTTGTGAAATAGTAGAGCACCTGTTTCCCACTCAAGTGATATTCTTTGAAAATAATCATTATTTACATGCCCTGAAAATATAACCCAGAAAACTTCATGCAGTTTTAACAAAAAAAAATTCTTAAAGAATCATTTTAAATGGTATTATTAAGATCTCTAAATTTTGTCATTAAGAAGCTGGATGTTGGGGCATTATGCCTGTAATCCCAGTGATGTGGGAGGCTAAGGCAAGAGACTCTAAGGTTTGCAGCTAGCCTGGGGAACTTAGGAAGACCCTGTCTCAGAATTAAAAATATAAGATCAGTTGGGGATATATAGCTCAGTGGGAGACTACCTCTGGGTTCAATCCCTAGTTAACACCCCCCCCCCCCATTCATTAAGGAAATTATTAGCCTGCCCTGTTTTTAGCAAAGACTGGATCAATTGACCTAATATTGCTATTTCTTCTCTAGGCATTCAGCAAAATTCCGGGACTTACAGGCCTCCCCTGTTTTTAGCAAAGAATGGATCAATTGATAGAACATTGCTTTTTCTTTTCTAGGCATTCAGTGAAATTCAGGGACTTACAGATCAGGCAGACAAATTGATAGGACAGAAAAATCTCCTGACTCGAAAACGAAATATTCTGATACGGAAGGTATCATCTCTTTCAGGTAAGATAAGTAAATGGTCTCTGATAAAGAGCATAATAGCTTTAGCAAGGAGAAACCTTCAGTAGACCTTTCAGATATTA
Organism: Glaucomys volans; assembly: GCA_020662805.1. Taxonomy (NCBI): domain Eukaryota; kingdom Metazoa; phylum Chordata; class Mammalia; order Rodentia; family Sciuridae; genus Glaucomys; species Glaucomys volans. Next base: position 65,857 of record JAJEJO010048572.1, on the reverse strand, counting down.
CTTAGTTTAAGGCTTGGTGTTCCCTAAATTTTTAGAAGAGTTATCTTTTGACTGGGTGGGACATACTTTCTGGATTATAATCACTCTTGCCTTCCATAGTTTTGGGGAATATAGTTAAATCAACTGGATTTCAGTTGACTCTATTTCTCATTATTATGTGGGGTCATTCAGAGAGTGATAATTTATTCCCTATCAACCTGTAGGTAAGACAGAAGAAGTGGTCCTGAAGAAGCTAGAGTATATTTATGCAAAACAGCAAGCACTAGAGGCACAAAAAAGAAAAAAGAAGATGGGATCAGATGAGTTTGATGTGTCTCCCAGAACTAGCAAACAGCAGGAAGGATCTTCTACATCATCTGTAGATCTCGGACAGATGTTTATAAATAACAGGAGGGGGAAACCTTTGATTCTTTCCAGAAAAAGAGACCAGGCCACAGGTAGGAGGGACATTCTTTGCTTTCCTTAATGTAGATGAACATCAGTTTAGTTAGTGGACTGAATGTCTTCTCTTGGCCATAGTTTTAGTTAAATAAAAATGAACTGTAGGGGCTGGGGTTGTAGCTCAGTGGTGGAGCACTTGCCTCACACATGCAAGGCACTGGGTTCGATCCTCAGCACCACACTGTGTCCATCTACAACTTAAAAAAAAGATAAATATATATATATATCTACTAAATATATATATATTTAATATTAACATTAGATTTTTATTTCCACCTTTACACACACTCAAGCACAACCCTTCAGAAGCTAAAACCAGTTATGGTTAACATATTAGTCTTAATTCTGATAGTAGTCTACAGTTAGGTATTTTTAGTAATTTTTTAAGCTGCTATCTTTTCAGACTTAATATATATAAACTCCACCCCCACTCCCAAGAGATCTGCCAATATCTCTGAGATAAACTGGATTTTTTTTTTTTTTTTTTTTTTAAGAGCTGAACGTGGTGACATGAGCTATTGAGTTAGGAGTTAGGAGAATTGAGTTAGGAGAATTGCTCCTACTTGAGTTAGGAGAATTGCTCCTACTTGAGTTAGGAGAATTGCTTGAGCCTAGGAGCTTAGGGCTGGTTGGGACAACATAGTATGAGATCTTGTCTCTTTAAAAAGAATTTTTGTTGAATCAGGCTCTTTTTCATTAGATCTATTAAGAAACAAGGTAAATTGGTTTTCAGTTCTTCTTTCTATCTTGATTTTGAGAATGATTTCTATCTTTCTATCTTGATCAGTATTTCTATACTGGTTTTATATTATTTGTTTTTAATCCTTAAAACAAACATGTCTGTTTTTACTCTGAGGCTAGGCTAGTGTACAAACCAGAAAGTATGGTTTACTATATCAAACCAGGTGGATACTAAAACACAAGTTAGTTTTAACATTGCAGTATTCAGTGATGTTATCAGGAAAGGAATTTGATGACATTACCTCATTTCACAGATGAGAAAAACTGAGGCCTGGCAACCTTGAAATACTTTTATTAGAGGTGGATAGGAAAGGAAACCTAAGGATAGAATTTTGTCTGCATCCTGATTCACTGTCTAGACTGTCAAAAGCATTCCATTGAAAAACTCCTTCCCTAGTTCTGTTCCTCAATAAAAAATTTCTTTCTCTTAAGGAGAATCTTTGAACAGGTAACCATTACTCAGTGGAAATGGGTTCAAAAATGCAAGCTCCACAAGTTTAGTTTAACTAAATTTGAAATTTTCTTCTTATCCTTCAAGTCAGAGTTGGTTTTGGGAATGTCTCCTAGACGCCTGGACTACACTAGCATTAATTGAACATATTTTATCCATAACTAATTTTTGATTTTCCTTACAGAAAACATCTCATCCTCTAATACTCCACACACTTCTGCCAACCTAGTGATGACCCCACAAGGGCAAGTGCTCACTTTAAAAGGTCCCCTATTCTCAGGACCAGTGGTAACTGTTCCTCCTGCTCTCTTAGAAACTGATCTGAAGCCTCAAGTTGCTGGCAGTACTGTAGCTCAATCAGGTATGTCATGTTGTTTTTTCTATGGGTAGTGAAAAAAAAGTTCTCCCTGGCATCTTACAGTGACAGAGAAAGCCCTTGGTTGTATTCTTGGATAAGATCATAAGAGCTGTTCTGTTGGCATTGTCTTGGTGTAAGAGATAACCCTCTTTTTCTAACATTTTTAGCTTGGTCTTGTGGTATTGATTGGTATGTTTTGCCTGGGATTGGGGACTATTTTGTGAACTCTAATTTTTTCAAAGTAGGAGAAGAATAAAAGATGTCAAAGTAAAAGGAAGATATTGAAAAGTCATTATCTTAGTTCTTGGTGTTAATAAATTTTTATCATAAATTTTGTTATACTCAGAAATCATGCACTCCCATATTACCAGCCTGATTCAGTTTGAGCACCACTCCCTTTAGGGGAAAAGGGCAAAAAGAACGTGTCTTTTTTTTTTTTTTTTTTTTTTTTTTTTTTGGTACTAGGGATTGAACTTGGGTACTTGACCACAGAGTCACATCCCCAGCCCTTTTTTGTATTTTATTTAGAGGCAGGGTCTCACTGAGTTGCCTAGCACCTTGTTATTGATGAGGCTGGCTTTGAGTTGGTGATCCTCCTGTCTCAGAATCCTTTGATGATTTAGGTTTCAGGTGCCTAAATTTCTGTTAAAAAGGAGGGGGGGGATAAAGGATATCCTCATCAATATTAAAATCCTAGTTACTTTGTTTGCCATTTTTAATAATAATTCATTGTCTATAGTGCCAAATTCAGCAGAGAGAATTCATCTGTTTCTTTTACTGTGCTGCCTTTTGGCTTTCATTTTACCCTCAAAGTAGCAGCTAATTGGGTGAACAGAATCAAGATGCATTTCTGTCTTAGGATGAGAAGTAACTTGGTGAGCTTTTCTAAAAAATGATTAAATGGAACTTTTTATTGATGGAATACCAGAGGGTCTTTGATTGGATTTTATTTGACTATTTTATTTCTTTCATCTTCTTGACTAAAGTAGACTGGTGAATTTTGACAGTTCCCTAAGGTGGTCATTTGTATGATTGGTGGGGAATGGATGGGATAATTACCATTGTAAATCTAAATGAATTTTCTTTTTTCTTTTTCTAATTTTTGTTTTTCAGAAAATGATGACTTATTTATGATGCCACGGATTGTTAATGTGACATCCTTGGCCACAGAGGGAGGCTTGGTAGATATGGGTGGCAACAAATATCCTCACGAAGTTACTGATGGGAAGCCACTTGACCACCTGAAAGACACTGTTAGAAATGAAGATAACTCCTTAGAGGAATCGGATAGAATCTCTTCCAGAGGAAGCCATAGAGATGGCAGAATGGCATTGGGTCCAGCACAGGTTTTTCTGACAAATAAAGATTCTGGTTTTCCACACATCATTGATGTTTCCAGTATACAGGAAGCACAGGAGTTCTTACCTAAAAAGATTACTGGTGATATGAGAGGGATTCGGTATAAATGGAAAGAGGGTGAATCAAGAGGGGAGAGACTAAAGTCTAAGGAATCATCTCCATTTCATAAATTAAAGATGAAAGATCTCAAAGACTCAAGCATAGAAATGGAACTGAGGAAAGTAGCATCAGCCATTGAGGAAGCAGCTCTTGATCCCAGTGAACTTCTAACTAGCATGGAAGATGAGGATGATACTGATGAGACACTGACTTCACTGCTCAATGAAATTGCCTTTCTTAATCAGCAACTAAATGATGACTCTGTTAGCCTGGCTGAACTGCCTAGCTCTATGGATACTGATGAATTCCCAGAGGATGCTCGGCAGGCTTTTATCAGTAAGCTGCCCCCGGGGAACAGAGCAACTTTCCAGGTTGGCCACTTGGGAACAGGTTTGAAAGAGTTGCCTGATATTCAAGGGGAGAGTGACTCCGTCAGCCCCCTCCTCTTGCACTTGGAAGATGATGACTTTTCGGAGAATGAAAAACAACTTGTAGAAACAGCTTCTGAGCCAGATGTCCTTAAGATTGTTATTGATCCTGAGATAAAGGATTCCCTTCCTTCCCACAGGAAATCTAATGATGGAGGGAAGAGTACATCTGGCTTCCCTACAGAGCCTGAAAGTATGTCCTCACCACCCATTCTACACATGAAGACTGGCTTGGAGAACAGCAACACAGATACTTTGTGGAGGCCTATGCCGAAGTTGGCACCTTTAGGTTTAAAAGTAGCTAATCCTCCTAGTGATGCAGATGGTCAGAGTCTCAAGGTGATGCCTTGTTTGGCACCTGTAGCTGCCAAAGTTGGGTCAATTGGACACAAAGTGAACTTAACAGGGAATGACCAGGAAGGCCGGGATAGCAAGGTGATGCCTACATTAGCACCGATTGTGGCTAAATTGGGCAACTCTGGGGTCTCACCAGGTTCTGCAGGGAAATGAATTTTTTGTCCTCAGGCTTTGAGGGGAAATTGAATCTCAACTCCTTTCTCTGCAGACATCTGTTTATTTGTGTCATGGACCTATGCTCCTTGACTGTGATGATATGGTAGATAATGATGGAGAAAGGGGGTAGGGGTGCTGGTCCTGGTATAAGAAATACTATGAAATTCTGATCATGTTAAAATGTGTTACCTCACTTGTGGTGCTGGGTTCCCTCATCCTAAGATGTGATCCTTTACTGAACACAAGGTGCCCCTCTTATACAAGGCATAGATAACAAGACTGGCTCCATTGTGGTATCTAATTCTCTTCCCAAAGAGAAAAAGCTGCTTGAGACTTTGGAATTGCTATGGACTGAACTGTAGTGATTGGAATTAGATTATGTCTAAAATCTAAGGAATGTGAATTTGCACTTGTGCAAAGGGATTCAGAAGAGAGTTTTTAGTTGGCATTTGAATAATAGGGAAAGATAGGTACCATGAAATACCAAAGTGAAGGATTTTGTGACTCAGCAAAATTGTTTCTTTCATATTCCAACTAGCTTTCATTCCCTCCCCTCTTCAATCAAAATTACAAATTTAAGCCTTCTGGTAAAGTGGGAATGAGTAACTTTTATTATTTAGATAATTATTTTCAGAGTTAAAGTTCTCCCTTGTTGTCTTGGTGGGTATTGAAGAAATTATTTCATAGTGCCAGGGATTTCTAGGAAATATGTATTTTGGAGGTGGGTATGGAGGGGCCCTTCCCCATTCTCAAATCACATCACTCAAGACAGCTAATGTGAAAAGCATTCTCCCCCCAGACCAGAGACAGTGGCCAAAATTCAAAAAAAAAAAAAAAAAAAATTGTGGGGCTGGATATTTCCTAAATTAGCCTCCTGGTGCTTGAAGGTTTCATTCACTGTTACCTGCACATGATGTAAAGAAAAGTCAAGTCACAGTAGGCACTCTTTACCAGGGAAATTAGGCAGTATTGAATCACAAGATATATTTTTTATCTGCTACCATGGATTCAGTGATCTGTAGAGCTTTTTCACTCATTTGCTGTCAAGGTATGAACTGACAGCCTGTAAAGATAAAGATATTTATATTTTTGTATAGTTGTTTTCATAGATTTCTCAAAGGCTGAAGTTTTCAACCTAGAAGATGAGATTTGTATTGAGTATAGAAATGATGTTTCCTATCTAGTTTGTAAATAATCATGGTGCACTTGAGGGGTCTCTTGGAAACTCCTGGGGGCAAGAATCACTATTCTGAAAATGTATAGACTGGGATTTAGCTGCTGCATTTTGCCTTTCTTAAATGATTATATTTCGGAATGTAACCCCTGTTCTGTCTTCATTGACAGGATTTGCTTGTGTTGTAAAACACTAACTAACACAAGAGCTTCCAGTGCCTGGGCTGTGCCTGGGTTAAGGTATTTCTTCTGTATCCCCTGCCTTCTCTATCCCAAGTCCCATTCAGCATTGTTCAGACCTAGGTTGTGAGACCAACTTTGGAATGGATCTAGCCAGTGAATTATTTACTTCCATATTGATTCCCTTTCTATTAACTCTGGTAATCAACAGATTGAAAAGGATGGGAGAACTTCCTCTGCAAAGTGCCCTGGGGCAAATTCTTTTGTTGGTTTTGTGCTGCTTGCCTTTCTAGACTGCTTATCAGCGCTTAACCTTCCCTCATTGCTGAGGAAGCTTGAAGTAGGTAAAAGAATGCTCAGCTTCTCATTATCCCTTCTACTCTTTACCCAGCAGATTTCATCCAATGCCTTAGCCAAGGAGTCCGCCCCTGTCTTCCTTCCTAAAAATTGTTCTTGGAAATGCCAGTTCTTTAATCTGCTTTAGCAGTTTCCCATTATTTTGTTGTCTCTTCCCCACATTTCCTCCTGACTTCCCAAGGCTCTTGTTCAGTGGCTTTTGAGGGTCAGCCAAGGAGCAAGCAAGGGAGTGACTAATCCTCAGGAAAAGAAGGACCATTTAAGCTTTTGAACACTTTCCCTTCCTTAGAAGAAAATAGGTAAATGGGCCAAGGTCATTCCTGATTGAAGGATGTTTGGCTGTGCTTATATGAGATGAACAAAGATGGAAATGAGGAGTGATTCCAGGTGTTCAGAGAAGACCGCAGATGTCATTACAACTCCCCCTCCCCCCAGATGCATTGTTCCCAAGACAGATCTAGGGTCATCAGGGCTAATTTGAGGAGGGCTCAGTCTTCAGAACAACTCTGCAGTCTTGGCAGCAATCTGAAATCTCCAAAAATGCCTACCCTTTTACCTTACCCTAAGAAAAACTATGAAAATTACACATGTGATTATGAAAGATGAAGTTGAATGAGAAGAGTTGAGAAACCTGGAAGACAGTGAGCTCTCACCCTAACTCTTAAAAGAAGCATGATCTCAGTAGACCAATAATTCGCCTTTTTATACATCTGTAAATAAATGGAATGTTTTTAAGAATATAATTATGTCAGATTTAGCATTTTCTTTTATATATTAAATATATATATCTTTCCTTTTCTGCTTTTGAAAGTGACTATTTTTTTAGAAACAAGAACAGAAGTTGTTTGGCAATTAAAAGGCAGGGTGTGTAAACCTGAAATAAATTTAGTTATACTAATGAAAGCAGCACTTGGTGTTGGGAGGTTTGTGCTGAGTTGGAGTATATAATTCTTAATGCCCTGAGACCTATTTGAGAGCGGGTATCTTTGAGGTAGTTTTATTATAGGAATTCCTTCCCCTTCACAGTTTTTGACATGCCATCTGGGGGAAGTTTTTGGTATTATAATCCTTGTACATGTCATACATGGAAGCTTCAAAATTTTGTACAACCTGATGACAAATATTTGTTTCAGAACTCATTCTACAATGAAGAAAGGCTAGTCTAACACTTTGTGCAAGATAGTTTGTTACCTCGGGGAATAACAGGACATAAAATACAATCTTAAGGGCTGGGGATATAGCTCAGTGGGTAGAGTGCCTGCCTCGCAAGCACAAGGCCCTGGGTTCAATCCCCAGCACCGGAAAAAAAAAAAAAAAAAACTTAATAGCTAAGGACAATAAGTATTCTTGAGGTGCAAGATGTTAAGTACTTTGATAATTTACAAAAAAGTTTTATTAAAGGCATCCTTTAGATGTTGAGCCACATCCCCACCCTATTTTGTATTTTTATTTAGAGACAGGGTCTCACTGAGCTGCTTAGCACCTATCTAAATTGCTGAGGCTGGCTTTGAACTCGAGATCCTCCTGCCTCAGCCTCTCCCAAGTGCTGGGATTACAGGCGTGCACCACTGCGCCTGGCTTGAGCTACTCTTAATCTGTTTAAGAGGTCTCTAACAGGTCAAATTCAGTTATACAAGCTTCATATAGATTACTCACTTTGTATAGTTTTATAGTAAATGCAGTTGGTTTTCCCCAGAATTATGAAAAACTGAGGCTTGATCTTTCTATAACTGGCTTGAAAATATTTTGAATACAGGACAAAGGCAGACGATCCATATGTTATTTTTTTTGCAAGGTGTATCAGTATCGTTTTTTTCCCCCTTAATTGTACTAATTAGATACTTGAAATGGAATGGGGTGAGATGAATTGAGAGATAAATGCACTTTGAAGACAGGTCTAGAAAATAGTGATACCCTTGTCCCTCATTCCCAGAATTAAACAAACAAAAAACAACTATAAACAGTATAGGTAGCACATTTCAGGCACTTCTGTGGAGAATGACTAATAACCAAGAATGAATACTTTTTTTTGCACAAAATTGTTGGGTTTGGAGAAAGTACTGTAAGGATACCAATTTTTACATGGGCATGAATGGATGAGTGCATGGAGAAGCTGAGTTAGACTTACTGTCAGTTGAACAAAAAATACATATTTGAAATAAAAGGAAATTATTTGATACATTATTAAATAGACAACCATAATATGTTAAAAATGATTGAACTGCTCTACAAAGGCACATAAATATTAAGTTATAGTGTGGAGGTGAGTGTGGAGGGTGGTGAGGCTAAACCATTAAATTTTATCATTGTAAATTGTGCTGATAGAAGAGATTTTGTTAAATAGGAAAGCAGCCTTGGAAGCATTGTCTTGAAATCCATCCTTATTCCAACTGCAGTCTTTGGTCTCAGCTGTCTCACAGTGCCTTGCATGTAAAGGTGCTCAATAAATTTGAATTGGTCAGCAAATGTTTAGCTTAAGTTTTCCAGAATCCTTTAATTGCCCCGTTTTTTGCCTACAGTGAATTTAAAACTTGCATCTAAAGAGCATAATGCAAACAAGACAACTGTACATCATCTATTCCCAGACATCTAGAATTTTAGAATCTGATAAACATGTACAGGTTAAGGATATATACAAGGAGAATGAAAAGTTAAATAGTGTATGGAGAATGAAAGACTTTATAAAAGAGACAACTGCATTTTGGAGAGTTGGGATGACAAGTATTTAAGGGGAGAAAAGGGAATAACACTGATATTCACACTTGGCCTGGGAGTGTTATTTTCTAAGGAATTTATGAAGTATGGGGACAACCTATGCCCATTCCCATACTGGCATCTCAGTGGGCAGTATGGTACTGAGGACAATGAGGGTTGGCTTGAATTGTGAAGAATTAAAAATGTGGTTTTGGGCTTTGGAAGTCTCCAAATTCCATCCTCTCATTATGCTGTTCTCAGTTGTATTTCATCTTAAGGATCTTAGTAGATCATCTTAAGAAAAGCAGGAGCTTAGATTTGCGAGCACAGCTTCAATTTAAGATGAGAATTATTCATAGAACCTTTTCTCTCTGGGACTAAACTGAAGTAGTTTTAGATAAGAAATAACCAAAGACATTTGATAAACCCATTTACTTGGCCACGAGAGGGTAGGTGAGAAAGCTGTTAGTGGACACAAAAATGACCTGAAGAAAATTAGGTACGACTGGCCATACTTTTTTTGTTTTATGTATGGAGGTGGAAGTTGCTAGGGTCTGCAGCACACAAGTAAAAACACCAGGTGGCACCATTTTTTAGCACTGTGGAAAAGTCCAAGCATAGACTAGCAAAGGGTTTCTGGAGTCCACCACTTGTTTCTACAGTTAAGACTAATGGCTCTTGCCTCCTTTCTCCAGTTTTGGGTAAGTCCCTTTTTAGTTCCATTAGATCCACAGTGCATGGTTGACGGAGTCCTTAAGCCTTGAGCTATTGCCAGTTGGGGCTTAAAAGGGGGTGACATCTTTGCTGTCCATGTCAACCTGTGAACCTAAAGTTCTTGGTTTTAATATGTGGCCACAGTACACAGCAACTCCCTGCTTTGTCATTTGGCTGTACAAAGTCTGCTCACTGCAGTGTTTAGTGGTCCTTCTTTCTTGCTATGTAAATCTTCCCCAGGGATTCCAAAGATCTGGGTAGGGTGAGGCACTACTACTGAGGGCCCCATGTCTTCTGGCTTAGGCAAACCTTTTTATAAGGTAATTTCTTGAAGTAGTAATCAAGGTGGAGAATTCCAGGGCTTCCAGAGAATAAGTATTTGGCTTACATATCTACGAAATAGGAATATATAATATTTCCATGTGTTCCCCTCACTCCCATGAGTTGGAAAAACAACCACTAAATAGTACAGTACAAGACTAGACCGTGACCTCGGCAATTATCCTTCCTGTGGGGGGCGGTGGGTATTCACAAGTCAAAATTGACAGGACCTAGGGAAACATTTGGAATAACAGTCCTGATTAACTGGATGAGAGAGCACTACAGGACACAGATTTCATAAGCTCATTCACTTGTTTTCAGACTTCGCTTGCCCAAAGCTGTATTCGAAGTTTGTCTCCCTCCCCTTTCTTCCATCATGACCAATCAGGTTGCCCAGATGAAACCCTGTTGTTAACGTTTGAATTGAGATAGAAGAATCTTTTCCACGTGGGCCAACGCGCTAGGCTGGTCGCGATTAGAAACCATTCCAACCGCTTCAAATCCTAGCGTTTGGGGTGGAATGGGAGCCGAGTTTTTTGACTGTCTCTCAACCTTGTAATTCTGAGGTAGGAGTTTTTTCAGCTACGGTCCCTCGGGCCTATCAAATGCCAACCTTAGCACCCTGGGGGCGTGGTTATCGTCTTGGTGCTCTGGGAAGTGCAGTTCTCTGGGGCACCAGGCTGATAATACCATAAAAGGCCCGGATCTCTCAATTCTGAAGCCGTGTTCTGTTGACCTTCTTCTTAGAGCTGTACCCAACAATTATACTGCGCGGAATCTGTAGTTCTCCAGTCGCGGAGTCAAGGCTTCCTAGGTCTTCCATTGACTCCGCCCCCGCAAGCCTCGCTTGTCCAGTCGGGAAACGACCTCCTGGCTACAGACCGCACCTCCTCGCGTCGGCTCCGCCTTCGTAGTCCCTAGCTTGGCCAAAGCGCTAGTTCGCGTTTTGAGCCGCTCGTGCCACCATAGCTGCTGCTGCCGCGGCCGCAGCGGGGCTGAAATCGCCGAGCGCGATGCCTGAGGGCGCTGTGAGCCCGGCAGCCCTAGATCCCCGGGGCTGGTGAGGCTGGGCCCGAGCGGGGGCGCTGACGAGTAGCAGGGGCTTCTGAGGCGGGTGATAGAAAAGTCTTGGTGGGTGTGGAGGGCGGAGAGCGAGCTCCCGAGGGTCGGGGGTGGGGGAGGGAGGCTCCCATAGCAGAACGAGTTTGCAGGGCCATAGCGAGCCCAGCCACACCGAGTCTTCGAAGCCGCCAGCGCGGTCTCCCGCGGACCTCCCAGTGGCCTCCTCCCTTGGACACTGCAGTTACCATGGGAACAGTTGGACATTAACGGAGACCAGACCTGACACCAGTTCTACTAGAATCTATCCCATTCTTCAGTTAAACGCCTCTCGCAGGCGTGGGCCTGGCATTTGTTCGCAGTTCAGGGTCCCCCCACTCCCTTTCGTGGATCTCCTTCCCACGTTGTAAGAAACCACGCAGGTCTTAAAGGCGGGGATGAAGGGAAAGGGGAGGGCAATACCTAGGGATGAGAGTGGCAGGCAGGTAGGCAGAGGACACCTACTGTGATACTAAGGTGGTCTCTGCCATCTCAGGCCAGTGAGAGGTCATTTTGGAAAGCCGTGTGGAGTGGGAAGGCAGTGCCACTATTAAGACAGGTCCCAAGACTGGGCCAGGGACTGTCCCAACGGGCTCCTCATCATGATGGCTGTGGACGGGTCAACCATTACCAGCCGGATCAAGAATCTGCTGCGGTCCCCATCCATCAAACTACGCAGGAGTAAGGCAGGAAACAGGCGAGAGGACCTCAGCTCCAAGGTGAGTCAGAGCCACCTCTTTCCATCCCTTTACCTTGCTCCATATTCCTGTTTCACTTTCCTCTTTCTTGGGAAAGAAGAGAGCTAGACGTTCCTTTGGCTCTAAAAGATCAAATATTCAGGTCTCTGCCTCTCAAACAGGCAGTGACTTGGTTTTAGGTTGAAGGGAAAAGGGCAGCATGGAGGGCGGTAGTGAGATTCATCCATTAGAAGAGGTGAATAGGAGGAAGGTGAGTCCAACTGTGACCTCACTACAAACTAAGTATTTGCTTGGGGAAGCCAGTTTATATACTATGACTCAGTTTCCCTTCTTGGAAGGGGATAATGGGACTACATACCCTGTGCAACTTCTGTGGTTGCAAATGTTGACAACTGGATTTATATAAGACTGTAGTAGTAGAAAGAAATAGCTTAACATTTTAAACACCTTGTCTGAAATATTGGCCTGGTAATTGCTCTTGCCTGGGGTCAAAATAAATTTGTTTCTTTAAGAGATCTCAATTAATTTAACTGGAGCTTTTTGGCCTTCTAAGGAGTGATAACATGCAAGAAGCCACATATGTGCCAGCAAAAACAGTTCTCTTAGTTTGCCCTTGAGCACTGCTTATCCCATTCACTGTATGCCAAGAACCATGTCTTTCCCAGAGGAAAAGTCCTTTATCCATCCCTTCACTTGTCTGGGTTTTGATCCTTATGCTTTATTCAACTTTGTTAAACCCCACAACTTTGGTAATACAAAAATAGACTAAATTTATTTACTCCCTCAAGGGAATCTATGACTTTGGTCCCACAGGATCAGATTAGATTGTGTGTCTTATTAGCAGCCTGTAAACACAATAGGCTTGTGTGGTACAGGATTGCTACAGGGAGAGTCATTTGAGACAGCAGCATTTTATTGCCTTGCCTGACTCTTGAGAGGTGAGTAAACCTGGTGAATGATCTAGAGCGCAACATGACAGGGTTCTGAGAAGACTTAGTTCAGATCCCTGTCCCTTAGCAGAAACTTAATTGGATTTGATGAGAAGGTGAACAGCTTTTCTTTCTTTTTTTTCCCCTTTTTTTATTGGTTCTTTTTAATTATACATGACAGTAGAACCCATTTTGATATAATTATACAGCAATTATACAGGAATATATCTTTTTTTTCACAATGTAGATTCACACAATTCATATAATCTTACATATACATAGGGTAATACTGTCTTAGTCTACTATCTTTCCTTGCCCCTGAACAGCTTTTCTTTATGTTTCCCCAGGCGATATATTGAATCAGAATTTGCTCAAGGTTCCATGGTGGTGTAGATAGTGACACTTCCAAGGACTCTTTTTTTTTTTTTTTTTTTTTTTATAAGATGGGTTCTCATGCAGGACATGATAGTGCATGCTTGTAATCCCAGCTGCTTGGGAGGCTAAGGCAGGAGGATCGTAAGTTCAAAGCCAGCCTCAAAAATTTAGCAAGACCCTGTCTCAAAATAAAAAGGGCTGGGGATGTACTCAGTGGTTAAGCACCCTTGGGTTCAATCTCTGGTACAAAAACAAAAAAATGGGTTCTAGTTTTGTTCCCCAATCTGGTCTCTCATTCCTGTACTCAAACAGTTCTCCTGTCTTAGCCTCTTGAGTAGCTGGAACTGTGGTGCAGACCACCATGCTTTGATTTTTAAAGAACTCTTAATAGTTCCTATTTTCTAGAGGCTGGAGAATGAAAGTTAGAAATTGTCTTAGATATGACATTTTTTACTCATTCTTAGTACTGTAGATGCTCATATTCATGGCCAGTAACTTGGCAGTGATCAGCACTATTACAACAATCTTTTCATTTATTTACGCCCTTTTTTTGTCCAGGAATGGTATACATGGCAGAAATGTATAATGAGAGTTTAGTTTTCAGTGTGAATACTTTACTGCAGTTTTTGTCTGGAATCTAAAAAGTACCATCACCATTGTTTAAAACTATCAGTCAGTCATTCATCATTAATGCAGTCAATAAGTGTTTATTTAGTCCTTATTAGGTAAGGAGTCAGTGATGAATAAAATACTATCCTTACCATCAGAGAACTTGTGGCTATTCAAACATGTAAAAAATAATTAGAACATGGTGGTATAAGTGCTGTTCTAGAAGTGTGCAGTAAGTTTTTAATGGAATCACAGGGGAGGGACCATAAGTCAGTTTAGGGAAATTAGGAAAGACATCGCAGAGGAAGGGTGCTTGAACTGTGAGACCTCAGTCAAGAGAAGAGCTTTCCATAAAAACTGAAAAACAGGGGCATCCCTGTCATCATTGAACATCTCAGTTTCTAAGAGAAGTTCAGTACGTCAGACTGCTTTAAAGGTTTTTTTCTGTCCCAAAGCTAAGTGTAAAGGAAAATTTATGTAAAGTTGAATGACCCTTGCATGATATGACAAAGGAAGAGTGCTATCTTCAATGCCCAAGAGTATTAACTGTCTTTGGTATCTAGTACCCAAGAGATGTCTCACTCCCCACACTCCTTACTGAAGGCTCTCTAAAATTATTCTAAAAAGCCTGCCTTGTGGTAACCCACATAGGACCTAGTTTTTTTGACTTCGTCAGTTGCTCTAATGTATGGTGGCTGTGGGTAATTGGTAACAAAACTTGTGGCTCAAGGTTAGCTAATTCTGAAATAAAATTTGAAGACAAAAAGACAAGCCTCTTTTGTGGGGGCAAAGAAGGAAGTGTCAACACATTTATGTAGCTCTTACCTCCGATGGTCTCCTGCTTTGAATAATGCTGTTCTAAGGTTGCTTTCCCACTCCTTTTCACCAAATTCTGTATTTTTAGAGTCATCTCCATATTTTCCAAAGACACAAGGCCTTTTTGGACTAGCTTCATTACCTTGAAATCAGTCTCCTCTCATTCTTTTATGTATGTCTTCATTTGCTAAGGTCAGAGGTCATGTGCTTTATTTCTTTTATATCACACTGTTTAGGACAGTCTATAGTTTGTACAGTATGTAGTAAATACTAAAGGGGTAAATGAATGAGAATAGTTTAAACATGTCTAATAAGTCCAAAGGAATAAAAAATGATCAGGAGGATTTGTGACCTTTTAAGAAGAGAAATGAAAACTAGGAATAATAAAATAGTGAAAAAGAAGTAAGAGATGCAGCCTATTTAGTTGAAAAGGGTTTAAGAGGGAAGGGAAGTTCATGTATATAGAAATTGCTCATTAATGGCTTTTTAATTTTGGAGAGATCTAGTTAAAAGTACCATTAAGGGGCTGGAGTTGTAGAGCACTTGCCTAGCATGCATGAGGTCCTGGGTTCAATCCCCAGCCCTGCAGGAAAAAAAAAAAAGGATGGTTAAATTATGATTAAACTGAGCAGGCAGCACTCACCTGTAATCCCAGAGGCTTGGGAGGCTGAGGCAGGAAGATACCAAGTTCAAAGCCAGCCTCAGCAACTTAGCAAGACCCTGTCTCAATATAAAAAGGGCTGAGGATGTGTCTCAGTGGTAAAGCACCCCTGAGTACAATCCCTGGTACCAAAATTAAAAAAAAAAAAAATATATATATATATATATATAAATAAATATATATATAAATATAAATATATATATAATAAATATATATATAAATATATATATTTTTTACTTTTTTATTTTTATTTTTTAATTTATTTTTTAATTTTTTTTTTAGTTGTCAGTGGACCTTTTTATTTTTTTATATGTGGTGCTGAGGATCAAACCCAGGGCCTCACACATGCCAGGCAAGTGCTCTACCACTGAGCTACAACTCCAGTCCTATATATATATATTTTTTAAATTAAATATATAATTAAAGTGAGAGCGCCAGTAGAGGTGGGGATTTAAACTAATACAGAGAAAACAGATGAGAGCTTTTGAAAGGGAGAAGAGTCTCTTCAGTGGAATAAATTGAAAAAGAGTGATTCGAGGTTTTATGCCAGATCTGCTGAGTCTTGATGAAGTATAGCTGGAAGTTATCAGTTGTAAATACCCTTCAAGTTTAAATCTGTACATTTGTCAGTTCTTGCCTCTCATCTCAGTTGAGGCTGTTTTCTTTAATACACAAATGTGTGTACTCTTGGTAACTAACCTTCTCCCTCTTTTCCTAAAGTTTCTGAAAGATTTTTGTATGGAGAGAGCTGAGTTGTTTTTCTATTTTAACAAAGGACAGAAATGGACTGAAGCAGAGCAGGCAAGGTTTAAGTTAGGGATACAATAGGATTTGTTAAATTTGCTGGAGATTTGTTAAATTTTGAAAAAATAAGTGAAGGAGGTTTTGAAATCTTCCTTCTCAATGGCTATTAATCTGATCTGGGTTGTATATTATTTCTCTGGAAACAAAGGGCAGGGTGACGTTCTTTTAGTTCTGTTTTTCTGATTGTAAATTTAATCCTTCCTTCCTCACTGTCAGCGTGCACTCTTGTGCTCTAGTGCAAATGTGCTTCCCTCCCCTGCCCCCCTCCCACCTTTCCTTCCCTCTCTTTCTCCTTCTGTCCTTCTCTCCCTCTCTCCCTCTCTCCCCAACCCCCCACATGATTATATGGTGGTGCTTTGAGCCTTTTAATATGTGGCTGTAAGAAGAGTTTGTGTAGGTGGGTTTCATGAAGGAGATAAGACTGGCAGTAATCTAATTTCAGCTTTTGTTCAATGTTTACGCCTAGATGTTAGTATTGAAACTCTTTAATCTTTGGTAGGGGAAAACATACTCATTTTCAAAGCATGTGTGAATCATTAGCTCTAGCTTAATGACTCTCAACTTGGGAGAGGGGTAGAAAGGCCATGAGGCATCAGAGTATCTGGGTAACATTTTAAAATACACATTCCTGGGACCCATCCTATCTCTCTGGAATTGGAACTTTTGAGGATGGTGTTTGGTAGTTTTGTAAAATATTAAATTCCTTCTGATGCCCACTGCTGGTTATGAAACCCTGGACTAGGTCCTAGGATCCTGAGATCTGTTTCTTTATACCCAACTCCTCACTGACTTCTTTCTGAAAGTATGTCAAGCTATCTCAGTAAGTATATTCTCTTCCTTGAGTAACTTTTATCTCTTCTGTGTCTTCTAGACAGATTACTCACAAACTGCTATGTCAGGGATCAGTTTGACAGAACTGCACATTGTGAGGTCAGATGTGAGGAGCTGAGCATTGCCTTACTAAGGCAAACCAGCAGGAATTTCCCCTGTGAGTAGTAGTAAGAAACTTTATGATGATATCCCAGAGTCCTGGTCAGTCATTTTTCTCACCATTCCACTACCCACTTCCCTTAGAACTCAAAGGAAACAACAGTGTTTTATTGTTTGATACATATTCTCCAGGCTTGCCATGTAGAATATATGATCAAGAGCAGAAGCCCCTGTGGCCAGCCTCTTGCAATCCTATGTTGAGTAACCTTGATCAAGTTCATATTTTCTGCTTCTGATGTGTTGTTGTTGTTAAAATAAATAAATATGTGTGTGTGTGTGTGTATAAGTTGTAGATGGGCACAATACCTTTATTTCATTTATTTTTAAGTGGTGCTGAGGATCGAACCCAGTGCCTCACACATGCTAGGCAAGCGCTCTACCACTGAGCCATAACCCCAGCTCCTCTGATGTGTTCTTGAATTAAGCTTGTGGAGTGTCTTGAGATCCTTGGAACAGGTGGTTTACCATGAAAAGTTTCTGTGTTCTCCTGGTTTTGTTTGATCTTTGTTTCATCTTCCTTCCGGTGCCTGCAGCTGCCCTCAGCCTTCAAAATGATTCTCATCAGAGAGAGAATTCTCTCCCTGGTCCCAACAGCACATCTCTTCCTTTACTGTCTAAAAATAGTCCAGCCTCTTGTAGCTCTGGATTGTCTTTTGAAGGCTTCCTACATCTACTTGGCCTCACTCATGTCATAGTTTTCCGAGCCTGTTTTCCCTCTCTCACTTTGCAATTTAGGGCAAGTCTCCTGTTGGATCAGTTTGAGTTACTGTCTTACTTCCTTGCAGTATTTTGAATACCTTGGTATTCAAAGAGAAATACCATGGTATTCTCTCACTTTACTGCTCTCTTCCATTTGTCTTCCATGCGTGTTTTCATTTATTGACTAACAAAAACACAGGTAAATGTGAGACTTCAGCCTGACCTCTGCAATCTTCCCACCAACCCCTGGAATCTCAAATTTGGGCTTGTGACTATTATCACTGCCCTTTGTTTGAAGAACAGTCCAGGGCTTGAAATTTAATTTATTCAAACTAAGCTTCTCTGAGAACATGGTCTGTTCTGCTGTTCTCAGCATTTCTGATGGTTTTCCTTCATGTTCAGACTGCATTGTTGTTAAGGGGGAAAAAAAGCTACAGTGTTTTCAGTAGGATTTGTTATATTGTACATGGCATTTCCACTGCTGCAAACTAAGCCTCTCTTCTGGTCTCCATTGTTTAAAGCAAGGTAAGTCCAGGTAGTCCAGGTTTTCTGCTCTTTTTTTTTTTTTTTTTTTCTCCCCTATTGCTTCTTAAAAAGAAAAAAAAAAGAGAGAGAGAGAAGAATGGAGGAAGCATGGATGGTGTAGAGGAAAATGGGATGAGAGCAGGTGGGGGAAGGAAAGATAGTAGACTGAGACAGACACTATTATCCCATGTGTATGTAAAATTATATGAATCGTGTGAATCTACATTGTGAAAAAAAAAAGATATATTCCCTGTTATGTAATTATATCAAAATGGGTTCTACTGTCATGTATAATTAAAAAGAACCAATAAAAAATTTTTTTTTCTCAGCAAAAAAAAAAAAAGGCTTGTGTTAGGAGGAATAAAAGTGAGTATGTCGCCGGGCATGGTGGCACACGCCTGTAATCCAAGTGACTCTGGAGGCTGAGCCAGGAGGATCACGAGTTCAAAGCCAGCCTCAGCAACTTAGCGAGGCCCTAAGCAACTCGATGAGACCCTTTCTCTAAATAAAATAGAAAATAGGGCTGGGGATGTGGCTCAGTGGCCGAGTGCCCCTGAGTTCAATCTCTGGTTCCAAAAAAAACCAAAAGTGAGTATGTCAGCCAGACTGGGCAGTGTGGATCTTTAGGTTTTGGTTTTTTTTTTTGTTGTTGTTGTTGTTTCTTTTTTTGCATGTGGTACTGGGGATTAAACTAAGAGTCACTTTATTACTGAGCTATACCCCCAGCCCTGTTTTTATTTTTGAAATGGTTTTGCTAAGCTGCTGAGGCTGGCCTCAAACTTGGTATCCTCCCACTCAGGCTCCTGAGTAACTGGGATTACAGGCATGCTCACCACACCTAGTTTAGGGTTGATATTTTTGAATGTTCAGATTTTTCCAAATCTTTCCTTCCTTCCAGTGGTTATAGCAGCACATCCATAGTGCTTCTTAATTGACCACAGTATTTTCCTTTGGTTTAGAAGAGCACTTACAGAAGAATGAGTATATAGTGTAGCTGTCTCCTCTTAGACTTCTATAGAAGAATCTACTTCCTCTCTTCATTACAGAGGATATTTTCAATGCTTTTTTTTGTTTGTTTTTGTTGCTTTCCTAGTCTACGAAAAAATTTTCTTTTTTTTTGGAACCGGGGATTGAACTCAGGGGCACTCGGCCACTGAGCCACATCCCCAGCCCTATTTCGTATTTTATTTAGAGACAGGGTCTCACTGAGTTGCTTAGTGCCTTGCTCATGGTGAGGCTGGCTTTGAACCTGCGATCATCCTGCCTCAGCCTCCTGAGCCACTGGGATTACAGGTGTGCGCCACCATGCCCAGCTCAAAAAAAATTTTTTTAACTGGATTTCTAAGTTTACACATCTTATCTCTGTCCCTCAAGCTGAGGTGAAGCTAAAGTCATTCAGAGTTGAAATTTAAATTTATTTGAAGATTTTGGAACAACCTTTTGTGAAACCATATGACTGATTTTTTTCCCCCAGTTTGCTCTTTTGGAAGAATCCTGAGAGGGAGGATTTCTTTTTAGTTCTTCAGATTTCTTTTTCTTCCTGTGCTGGGGATTGAACCCAGGGCCTTGTGCATTCTAGCAAGTGACCTACCACTGAGTTATACCTAATCCCGCCCCCCATTTTTCGGGGTTTGAATGTTTCTTTTCATTCATACTGAGCTTGACATAATTTCTAACTTTTCATTATCATTTCTCATCAGTTTTTGAGATCTGTTTTCCCTTAGGGTACTTCGGATCTTTTCTCCATAAGTTCAGCTGACCCTTTTAAAGGTGCTGGCACTTAAAAATAAATCTAAAAAATTACAAAATACAACACATAAGAAAGTTTATGAAATGTCATATTGTATTATGAATAGTTATAAAATGTTCTCCTATGTATTCAACCATCCAAATAAAAAAATATAGAACAATACCAAGGTGTTTGCAGCTTCTGAAAGATATGATGCTAATGGTATTATCAAGGTGTTTGAAAATAGAGATGAGGTTTTTATCTTTTGTGTTTGTGTGTGTGTTGCTGAGGATTGAACCCAGGACTTTACACATGCTAGTCAAGTAGTCTACCACTGAGCTACTGAGCTACACCCCCATCCCCAAGATGATTTATTTTTAAAAATTAATATAAGGACTTGATTTTGATATTTTGTTTTTCAAGTTTCTTTTCCTGACTGTATAGATTTATGCCATTTAACATTTTCAGGTAGTATGCTTACTAGAACCACCATGTTCAACCTTTGTTAGGCAACTGGCAGTGCTTTTGTCCTAATAATAATAATAGAAATAATAGTATTTGCAGTGGTAATAATAATTAAGACTTATTGAGCTTTTGCTGCATACTATGTACATAGCATAGGCATTTTACATGTATTATTCAAATTTTACTCAACTCTACCATAAATACTAGTACTAATCCCATTTTTGTAGATGAAGAAACTGATGATAAGAGAGATCAGGTGAGTAGAGGATGGTTACACAATTAGTAGGTGGCTGAGCTGGCATTCAAACCTAGGCTTTCTTTAAAGCCCACACTCACTCTTTATTCAAGTTCTCCTCCTGGGGAGTCTATATGTTCAAAACATTGCACTGAGCACAAAAATTTGTATTGCTATAGCCAAGAGTCACCTCCTACATTCATCTTAAAAAAAGGCATTTCCTTTAAAAAAAAATGCACTTTTTCTCTAACATTCCCTATAGAAATCAATCTAATTAATTTGTTAGACTTATTTTAGAGCCATCATTCAGTAACCCTTGTTCCTCTACATTACTTCTCTTCTCACCCCCCACCTCCAGATTTCTTGAATTTTACCCTTACTTCTTGTTATGTGGTACTCTTAGATTGTTTTTGTTTTGTTCTGTACCTGGGATTGAACCCAGGGGTGCTTAACCACTGAGCCACACTGTGGTTCTGTTAGGAATCACACAACTTGTGGTTTTGTGGGAACTTGAAACAAGTTGATGGAGTGCAGCTGCATGGTTCCAAATGACTGTAAGCCACAATCAGTTGCTGCTTCTCTGTTGGAGTTGGATGGGGAGTGAATTGAAGACCTACATACGCCTTGGCCACTTTTGTGTATGGGTATGACTGAGCTTACTCTGTGATGCGCTTGGTTGGCAGGTTGATTGTGTAGCTTGTGTTCTTGACTAATTGCTAGTGCTACCGGAGACCTCTTCCCTTTGAATTCCACCTCTTTGTTATCTCTACAGCCCACCACTGTTTTTGAAGCTGTGGAGAGTAGTTGGATCAAAATACCTCTCTCTCTCTCTCTCTCTCTCTCTCTCTCTCTCTCTCTCTGTGTGTGTGTGTGTGTTTGTTGTGGGGGGAATCTGAAATGTTTCATACCAGGACCTGACCTGAATGATGACAGTTGGGGTTCAGTGAATTTGGCCATAAGCAGAAATAAGGTCACTTGCCCACCTGACTCCTTTTGGCTATGTGGGTTCCAGGGTTCTAAAGTTTCTGAGTAAGTGCCTTGCCCTCACCTGATTTCAGACTTGAATTATTTTTATCTCTTCTCTCAAATAGGCAAATGTGATTTCATAGGATAGTACAAAAGTGTGGGATCTCAAGGCTTTCTTCCCTGCACTGCCTGAGCAGAGGAAGCCCTAAGCCAAGTGGGTTGGATGGTGTGCAGCCTACAGGTAGTTTGCTATAGTGGGCAAGGAGGGAGGTGGGTGGAACACGTTCAAAAACTCCAGCTCTTGCCACCTTCTAGCTCCTGCCTTAAGAGAAAAGCAAGCAGCTGCTTGTCAGCAGGCAATTAGGCCTTCCTCTGCTACTCTGACATTCATTGGTTGGCTTCTATTTGCTAGAGCACAGTATCTGCACACCATGATTGTTTTCATATGACATACTAACCTGCTACAGACTTTTATATCTTTCTGCTTATGATGCCCTTCCTTCCCCAGGCTGCTGGGTCTCTCTTGTGAGGAGGACTCTACTGCCAGCTATCACAGACTTTGCCTCATAAGAAACTCAGATGGACTAGTGAACAGGCTTCTTAAGAATTAATGTGTAGGCCCCTGGGGCTGGGGTGGGAGTGGGGCAGAAGTATTACTAAAAGGCGATTCAGGCTCACTCTGAGACTCTGCATTTTACCAAGCTCCAAAGTAGTGCCCAGACTGTCTTCCTTGGGCCACACTTTGAGTAACCAAGTGGTCTGAATATGACCAGGGTGAGTGTGTCTGTGAATGTTGGGGTTGGGGAGCAATATCCTCACATCTGAGGGAGCTGACCTCTCTCATTTGTAAAATTGGAATACTAATGCCTTCCTGGGCTATGGTGAAGGTTAAATGAGATTTAGTGAATGTGAAAGCACATTGTAAGGCCTAAATAACTTTACAGCTCTAAGAGGTTGCTAATATTATCAGGGTTCATAGATTTCTAGAATACCAAGTCATTTTCTTTTTGTTTGCTGGCAAGATTTTCATTCCTTCAAGTTTCCATTTGTGAGAAGTTCTTTTTTTTTTTTTTTTTGCAGGTTCAGCTTCTTTCACTCCAACATTTAATAATCACATACTCTGCATGACTTTTCTTTGTGACCTGTCCTCAGTACCTTTTTCTTGCCAATATTCTAACTACTGACTAAAAGGAGGGCTTAGCAAATGTTCTTTTTGATAGTAACTACTGTGTAATTTCAAGGCTACAGATATGTTTTTTAAGAATAAAAAAAGAAAGTCAAACCAGTGAACTCCAAGGGGTTGGGGGACTACTAATTTTCTGTCAGAATAGAAACCACAGGGGTGGTGAGCATGCTTTTTAACAGCACTGGCTTCTCTAGGTACGGGAATAACTTTTTGTTTTAGAGCAAATTCATTTATACTGAGAAATAAATTTGAGAAGTGAGTTGGTCCTGTAGTTTTCTGTCTAAGAATTTGCAGGCAGTATAAAAACATGTTCACTTTATAACCTGTTGAGTCTCTAATGTTGTGACCAGAGTGAAATATTCTATTTAAGTAATTTTTGCTTATAAAAATAAGGTACGTGAAGATGTCATACCTAACTTGTACTGTTTGAAAGCATACATTTATCCAACTTGCTTAGAGAACAATTTGATAGTATATATTAAAAGAAAAATTTATATGTTCCTACATTTTGATCCAACAGTTATAATTTTGGTGTCTTACTTTATATACACACACCACACAGAGGTTGTATAATAGAAATTTTTTGGTGTTATTCATAACATTGAAATCTTTGAAGTTATCCAAGTAGTTATCGTTAGGGGACAGATATACATCTATGAAAGTAAATTCTCTGTACCTGCTAAAAAGCATGAGGTCAGTCTGTATGACAGATGTGGAAGGATATATAAGATAGAAATGGGGAAGAAAAGCAAATTGTATAACAGTTTCTTATGTTAATGACTATTTGTATGTTGGTTAAAGCATATACATGTGAGCATATGCATATAAAAAAGTAAGGCTATAAATACCAAATTGTTAATGTTGGTTATCTCAGGGAGGGATAGTAGATTATGGTGGGGCTTTCACTATATACATTATATATTTCTGTAATGTTTGAATTTTAAACAATGAACTTGTATTATTTTTGTAAGTAGAAAAAAACAATAAAGATGAATGTCTCTCCAATTTAAAAGTGTGTTTCATATTTAAATCTAAAATGTTTATAATTTAAAATCTATATATTTTGTTAAAGCAATTATACACAAATATTATTTTAAAATATATCTCAAGTACTAAGCTTAGTTTTTTAAGTAGTAGAAGAACATGAAAATGTTTTTTCTTGCAAATCCATGATTAGAACTCGTTTAATTTTACATAATTCATTTTTAATATCTACAAAAATATTTTCTTGGTTAGTAAGTTTGATAAATAAAATATTTTTTGATACTTTTGAAGTACATGTGCTTTCTGAAAAGATTTTAACAAGTAATATAGAGAATCATGAACAAGAAAAGTCTTTCATAATTCCAACACCCAGAGATAACACTGTTAATACTCTCATAGATACATCTATTTCTGATTATAAAGGACTTTGTGTGCATGTGGGGGGGTGTGATCCTGGATATTGAACTCAGGGGTGCTTTACCACTGAGCCACATCCCCAGCCTTTTTTATTTTTTTTTATTTTGAGACAGGATTTCACTAAGTTGCCAAGGCTGGCCTCGAACTTGCGATCCTCCTGCTTCAGCCTCCTGAGCTCCTGGGATGACAGGCGTGCACCACTGTGCCTGGCTGTAAAGGACATTTAAATCTCTTTTTAAGCCTAACATTGTCACTTTTAATTTTAAAAATTGTCTTTAATAATTTTTAACTATTCATGTGTGTGTCTGTGGTGCTGGGGATTGAACCCAGGATCTTGTATATGCTTTACTATTGAACTATACCCCCTGAACTTTGAACTTAACTAACTTACTTACCTCTCTCTCTCTCTCTCTTTCTTCCCTCTCTCCCAGTACTGGGGATTGAACTCAGGGTGCACTACCCTGAGAAACACCTACAGCCCTTTTTTTTTCTTTTTTTGTTACTGGGGATTGAACCCAGGGGCACTGAGGTACACCCCCAGTTCTTTTTATTTTTTTGAGACAAGGTCTCACTAAGTTGCTGTGGTTCTAAGTTGTTGCGTCTGGCCTAGAACTTGTGGTCCTCCTGCCTCAGCTTTCCAAGTTGGTAGAATTGTAGGCATGCACCATCCTGCCATCTTGAACTTATTCTTTATAATTTAAGTCAGATTTGTAAACATGCCATGCATCTTTACTGATAAGGGATAAGAGTATTTGTGGTGACTTATGGCACATGGATTATGTCATTCATAATGTCTTTCTGGAAAGGCATCAAAGTCTTGCTTCCTGCTCTATCTTCTAGGGCAGGCAGTGACAAATAGTTGGAGAATTCTCTAAGAGAATTAGGAAGGTTAACCAGAGTATTCATAAATATTTTAATTTAAGATACTCTAAAATACATTTGATACTATGCATGGTGGTGCATGCCTGTGTTCCCAGTGACTTGGGAGGCTGAGGCAGGAGGATCATGTGTTCAAAGCCAGCCTCAGCAACTTAGTGAGGCCCTAAGCAACTTAGCAAGACCCTGTCTCTAAATAGAATATAAAAAATGACTGGGGATGTGGCTCAGTGGTTAAGTGCCCCTGGGTTCAATCCCCAGTACTAAAAAAGTAATTTTATATGTATAAAATTATATAAATATGTATATATATTATTGGGAAGCTGATTGAGGCAGGAGGAAAAGGAATTTAGTATTTAAAAAATGGATTCAGTCTGGCATGGTGGTACATGACTATAATCCTAGCTACTTTGGAGGTTGAGTCAGGAGGGTCCCAAATTGATGGCTAAGCTCAGCAATTTAGCAAGACCATGCCTCAGAAAAAGGGCTAGAGATGTAGCTCAGTGTTAAAGAGTGCCCCTGGATTCAATCCCCAGTACCACAAATAAATAAACAAATAAGATTCAACAGACATATTAAACACTGTGTCCTGGACTGTAAGCACAGAGTTTTATGAGACAGAGCCTCTGCCCTCCAGTTGATTACAGTCTAGTAAGAGAGATGAGATAAATCCATAAGGAACTTATGTATAAGGTACTAAATGGTACCTGCTGTGTGGATGCAAGTTAAATGCTGCTGTAAGAGTACCAAGAAATTTAGAACAAATTAAAGAATTTGAAAAATAATTTAAAAATTAAAAAAAAAGTACCAAGGAGGGAGAAATCATTTTTGGCCAGGTGATCATTGAAAGGTGGTCAGATACAGGGGATGTGACATTTGAGCTGGTTCTCAAAGGAATTTTAGGATGTGGTAGAAGGGAAGGGCATTCCAGGTAGAAGAATATAGCTAAAGCCCTGTAGCTTCTTTCCAAAATAAAGAATAATCCAGATTGACAAATGCACATGATTTATATGGTAATTAGAAGGAAATAGAAGAAAAACAGGACCAATTGATGCTAGGCTAAGATATTTGTATTTCATTTAGCTGACAGTAAGAGCTGTTGAATGTTTTTGAACAGCAGAGAGACATGATCCAAGCTCTGCTAATGAAAGGTAACTCTGATGGGTTAGGGAGGTAAGGACAGGGTGTACAGTAAGATTGGTTTGAAAGACATTGTTACATCCAGGAATGTGTGCTGAAGGCCTAAACTGAAGTGTTGGCTTTGAGAGTGAAAAGGAAGTAAACATTTTGTAGAGAATAATAAGTTGAAGAAACTCCCTTTTCTCAGGGAAGCCTCATGGCACAAGTTATCCTGATTGCAGGGGCACTGAGAACCCTCCCTACACCCATTCTTGTTCAGGACGCACATTCACTTTGCACACTTAGTCCAGATAAGGAACAATTAGTAATCTCCCCAGTTATTTAATTGGAAACCAAGAGATTAAGAAAACTCAGGTATGAGAGATAGTGTCCCTTCATTCCCTCCCCTTCAGTGTGATGCCTTCCTTATTTCTTCCTCCATCTGCATATAAAATCAGGCTTTCCTACTTCTGACACTGCAATGCCAGTTGCCTTGGAAACAGGTGTCAGCTGTCCATACTGACTGTAGGTTGTAGCATGGCCCAGGCATGGGCAAGCTCTGACCACATGGGATGTTCTGACATTAGGAAAATCTTCCCTTCCTCTTTTTCAGCAACCATCTCAAGAGAGGTCAGAACCCATTTTTAAGACTCATTTCAACTACTCATAAGTTTTGGTAATTTTTTAAAAAAATATTAAAACTACCATGAGAAGACCTCTGTTATCCTCCCTACTTCATCCTAATGCCCTCTGCCCTACTGTTTTCTTTCTTTCTTTTTCTTAGTTTTTTGTTTTTTTTTTTTGGTTGGTTGTTTAAGAGATGGAGTCTTGGATGTTATTCAGGCTGGTCTTGAACTCTTGGGGTTCAAGTGAGCCTCAGCCTCCCAAGTAGCTGGGGCTATCAGCACACCCCACTATGCCTGGCTTCCCTCTGCCTTCTATCTTGGTTCTAAGACCTGTCCCTAATACTCACAGGAGTATTACTCTGAGTAATACTTGGAGGCTTGGTGACTTCCCTGTGCGCTCTTTAAGAAACTGAAACATTCTTGTGATGTTGGAAAACCTGAACTCCTTTCTTCAGACACCATGGTTTTTGGAACAAGGCAGCCCTTGGTCTAAAATCCTTGTTCTTCCACCCACTACTTACTTGACTCCTTTATCTGTAAAATGGACTTCATACTAGTCCTTCATAAAGTTGTCAAGGGTATTAAATGAGATAATCTGTGTGAAGTACTTAGAATAGTTCCTACCACAGAGAGCATACATTCGGTAAATGGTAGCTCTTATAGCTGTACAGCCTCTCTCTACACAAGAACCTTTTGTCCCTCTATGGATATTTTTTCAGACTTGGAATACTTTTCTCCTCTTAGTCCGAAGAATGGCTAAAATTGGGAAATAAAATGGCAAGATGCTTTAGTTTAATAGTTCACAGCCTGATCATTATACCCATCATCAGAACCACCTAGAGAGGGTTGTTTTTTTTTTTTAATTTTAAATTTTTTGACAGCAGCTTTGGCTATGTTGCCCGTGCTGGCCTCCAACTCCTGGACTGAAGCAATCCTTTTGCCCCAGTTTCCCAAGTAGTTGAAATTGTAGGCATGCCCTATCACACTGTCTTTGAAGTACTCTGTATCTTTTGATACAGATTTTTGGGGTGGGGGGTACTGGAAATTGAACCCGAGGTGCTCTATCACTGAACTATATTCCCAACCCTTAAAAAAAAATTTTTTTTTTTTGAGAGAGTCTGGTTAAATTGTCCAGGTTGGCCTCAAAACTTGAGCTCCTCCTGTCTTAGTCTCCCAAGTAACTGGGATTACAGGCAGGTATCACTATGCCTGACTTGATTCAAAATCTTGAAAAGCCTGGCACAACTGGTGCACACAACTGGTGCAAAACCCTCTCTAAATAAACAAATAATAAGTAAAGGCAGGCTGGCTGGCTGGGGATGCCACTCAGTAGTAGAGTGACCCTGAGTTCAGTTTCCAGTATTGCAAAATAAATAATTAAATAAAAAGAAGGTGCCAGCTGGGGAAGGGGATATAGGAAAGGAATGAGGACTGCTATTTGAAATAATAATTGTCTAAGTAATTCCACTGATAGACCAGGTTTGAGATCCTTTGTTCTAGTTACCTAGTCTCAGGGGTTTATGGCAAGAGGTTCTCTAAGGTCACCTCCTCCCAGATTTACCTTCCTTACAAGCTGAGGCTATTTTAATTCCAGCACAGGAGACTTGACTCTGTTCCAACTAATTCTAAGCGATTAAGCAAGAGAGCCTGATTTTTTGTCCAATTGTTGGTTTCTGGAAACCTTTGTAGTATAGATAGTGAAACTATATAAATCAGCCAAACTGGGTAGAGATAAGGAGCAGAGTCAAGAGGCCAGGTCCGTTTGCCAGTCTTGGAATGACTAGTTTGCCCTTACCTACCTTTGACCAATTGGCACTTTGGACTTTGAAGGAGTCATAATAAGTGGTGTTCCCCACCCCCATCCCAGGTCCAGTCTCCCATCTCTGCCCAGTCATCCAAGCCTCGGCATAAAGCTTGCTGACCTTGGGTTTCCTTTGTGGCTTTTGCATAAGTGGTAATTCTCAGAATCTGGTGGAGAATCTTCTTTGTGAGATTAGAGTGTAGTGTGTGGGCAACAGACAAACATAGTTATTCTTAACCTGCAGGCAAGGAGGGCAGGGCAGGGAGTGCTAAGCCTTGGACGGGTCTCTAACATGCTTGTTTATAGAAATAGAAAGCCATGGTTTGGCTGAAATGATTTACAACTCAGGTATTTATAACTTGTATTGAGTGGAATTGTGAAGTAGGGAAAGAGAGAAGAAGGAAGAAGGAAACTGGTGGCAACAAAACATGGAAACAAAGACAGATTGGTTTGCTCCCAGTTGCTAGAGTTTCATTAATAATTTGAGGTCACCAAATCGTAGGTGACCCCAGGCTTTGTGACTCTGGCCTCTTAGTTCTCTATTTTGAAGGACTCCCATTCCCATGCTGTTGGCAGACTCCCTGTAGTAGTCCTCACTAAGAAAAGGAAAGAAAATCTTCAGTTTATGCCATGGTTCCAAGCAAGAATCCCTTCCCTAGCTAGTGCTGCCATTGTCTTGGCTCCCACAGACTGGCTGTTTGACTGGCTGATACCTCCTCTCTACATCATGGACCAGTGTGTCCAGGAAAGAGAGACAAGACACACACTGTAGCAGACTAAGACAGAGATTAGAGAAGTTTAGAAAGCCCTGCCCAAAGTTCCTAGGATTGTGTTTAGGGGTCTGGAACTTTGGGGCCCTTGTGCAGTACCACCTGCATTAAAGATGGCTCTGGACTCTGGAGAGTCCTTTCCTTTACTCACCTCCTTTACTTTTTTTTTTCTTTTCTTTTTTGCAGTACTGGGGTTGAACTCAGGGACGCTGTACTACTGAGTACATCCCCAACCTTTTATTATTTATTAAAATTTTGAGACAGAGTCTCAGTTGCCTAGGGTAGCCTCAAATTTGTGATTCTCTTGCCACTGCCTTCCAAATAGCTGGGATTATAAGCAAGTGCCACCATACCCAGCTTTTCTTCTTTTAGTGCTTACTTGTTTGCTCCTCCTGTCTAGGAACTCGATCCTTTAGTGGTTTCCTGGTTGTCCTCCTCCCTTTAAAAACTAACTGTTGGGCATGGTGGCACATGCCTGTAATCCCAGCGAGTTGGGAGGCTGAGGTAGGAGGATTGCAAGTTTGAGGCCTGCCTTAGCAATTTAGTGAGGCCCTAAGCAACTTAGAATGATCCCATCTCAAAATAAAAAAGAATAGGGATGTGACTTAGTGGTTAAGTGCTCCTGGGTTCAATCCCTGGCACCCAAAACAACAACAATTAAAACAACAACAACAAAAAAACCTAATGCCTAATCTCCATTTGCTAAAAACAGATTTTACCCCAACCTCTGTCTTTAGTTTCTCTCCTATTCCTCTTTCCTTCTCTTTTCTCCTATCTCATTGGACTTTCAGTGGTGGTTTTCACCTCTATGTGAATAATTCTTAAATGTTTATTTCTAGTTCTGACCTCTCTTGATGCATTAATTTTATGTTTATGTTGCTAAATTGAGTGTTCTGTAGTTCCTCTCAAATATCCCTAAAGAGCCTCAGATTGAACATGTCTAAAACAGACATTATCTGCTCCTGTCTCCTTTGTCCTGACCCAAGTCTTCTTTCTGATCATGGCATCACCTTGTTTGCTGTATCTGAGGTTCAGAATTTTGAGTCTCTTTTTTCTCCACAGTTGTACAAAATAAAGTGCCCAGTCTTGCTAATTCTGTTTGCTTTATGGCTTTTGAATGCATTTGTTTTCCATTCCCACTGTGTTCCATGCTGGTCTAGATTTTCATTATTTCTCATCTGAACTATTTTAACAGCTCCCTAATTAGACTCTCTGCCTAGTATGCCTTACATACATTATCACCAAAACATAGCTTTGATTGTTTCTCCTGCTTGGAATCCTTCAGTGGCTTCCCAGAGCCTGCAGATTACCCCACTTGGTTTGACATTCAAGGTCTTTCCTCTTCTGGTTACATTCTATCTCTTCTGACTTAATACTCTCCTATACAATCTTTGCTTTTATCATTGCTCACCTGCTGTGTTATTTCCTGTCACCAAACTTGGGCTTATACAGCTTCCTTTACCAAGGTTTCCTTCTCTCTGTATTTCCTGACTTATAGTGTGAGACCCTTTCACGAAAACTTCCTTGTTTCTCTTCCCTGATCTGCTCAGTAGGCATCTCTCTTGCTCCTTTTTGAGCACTTTGTATCTTTCTTATGACCTTTATTACATATTGGATTGTTGCATAATAAACCATTCATCTTTCCTAATGGATTTTGAGGGCAGTGGGTAAATCTGTGTAGTCTTCATTTTAGAATTCACCTATACATTCCAGTGGCTTTCAAACTTTTTTTTTGGGGGGGGGGGGGTATGTGCCAGGGGGACTGAGCCTCATCCCAAAGCCCTTTTAATATTGTATTTTGAGACAGGTCTCACTAAGTTGCTCAGAGCCTCACTAAATTGCTGAGGCTGGCCTCAAATTTGTGATCCTCCTGCTTCAGCCTCCCAAGTCGCTGGGATTATAGGCATGAGCCTTCATGCCTGGCTAAAATGTTTGTTGTTGTTTGTTTTGTACTGGGGTTTGGACCCAGAGCCACATCCACTGAGCCATAACCCCCAGAGCCCATCCCAGAGCCATAACCACTGAGCCACATCCCCAGCCCTTTTTGTATTTTAGTTAGAGAGAGTCTCACTAAGTTGCTTAGGGACTTGCTAAATTGGACAGGTTGGCTTTGAACTTGTGATTTTCCTGCCTCAGTCTCCTGAGCCACTGGGATTACAGAAGTGCACTACCATGCCCGGCTGAAAATGTATTTCTTAATGTGGGTTCGCAAAAAAGTTTGAAAGAGCCATGCATGGTGGCTTACTTACTACCTGCTGTGCAACATTTTGTTCTATTCTGTTTATTCATTATCAACTGAATGGATTTCACATCTCATTAATAGATTGCAGTCTGCAGGTTGGAACTGTTCTATCTAGAATGAATGAGTAGGTCTATTGCCTCTGAGCCACCTGTTTTTTCCATCTCCTTTAATGAGAGCCAGAAGAGCACTTAAACACATGACTTTATTCTTTCCTTCTCTCTTGAGAATAGGCTATTAATAGGTTATCCCTTTATCTTATTAAAATGAGGGAAATTTGGCCTGCCTCCTTTCTATCAGGAAGATACAATATTGCCCTGCCTATTTCATACTGGGAATGGTGGAAGCGTAAACCCTTCCTCACAGGATACCTGTAGTAATTCTGCCCACTAGTAGCCTGGTTTCAGGGGAAAAATGACACTTTGTTTCAGGTTGGTATAGGCTTTCCTCCATCTTAACACCCTCCACCTGCCAGAGCAAAAGCTGGGTCACAGCCCAGGCGGTCTCCCTGCTTCTGGGCTGCATTGTGGGTGTGGAGTACAATGTGGGTGCTCTTCTTAGTTCTGTGTTTTCATTTGTGCATGAAGTAGTGTTCCTAGGGTTGTGAATGAATCAGAGGGCCAGCTGCATGAGACACTTGTGTCTCAGGACACTGGTCACAAGCAGTTACCTGGGCTCTGGTATCTCTTGGGCTATGTTTTATTGGCATTTGGATCTTTTCTGTGGGGGAGGGGTACCAAGGATTGAATTTAGGAGCCTCAACCACTGAGCCACATCCCCAGCCCTATTTTGTATTTTATTTAGAGACAGGGTCTCACTGAGCTGCTTAGCACCTCACTTTGCTGATTCTGGCTTTGAACTTGTGATCCTCCTGAGCTGCTGGGATTACAGGTGTGCACCACTGATCTGGCAGCATTTGGATCTTGATGGTTTGGAGCTGAAGTTTCTATCAACTTTGGGCCACATCCTAGACTTTGAGTACATTTTCTCATAGGGCCTCTTCCCTGCCTCTGTTTCTTCAAATGATGCTTGAGTCCAGAACTCTCACACTAGTAAGCTTGCTTTCTTATGTGTATAGATGCTGTAGTATTCAGGAGGGATTAGGTCATTGAATCTTAGTGGTCTGAGAACCCCTGGCATCCCCAAAACCCTAATAGGGAGTCCATGATGTCTTCCCTCATCCAACTGTATATCCAAAGAGGCCAAATTTTCTTTATATGCTTCAACTAGCAGATTGAATGCAGATGCAGATGTGAGAATATAGCTGTTTTCTATTAAGGCAGACATTAAAAAGGTTGGTAAAAGTATAAATAGTGCCACTCTTCTTACTAAATTTTTTGGGGAAAGTAGTTATCTTTAAATAAAAATGTTAATGAGTAATGGGTTTATTGTTACTTTTAAATGAATTAATAAAATATATTATAATTTCAAATATAGTAAATATTAGTAGATATAATCTAAAGCAACAAAAGCTCTTCAGGGGTCCTTGATTAATTCTAAGAGTATAAAGAGGTCCTGAGATCAACAAGTTTGAAAACAATCTGTGGGCTCGTTAATCCTTGGTAACAAACCACTTCAAAATCTTTATGACCTAGTTGGTAGTTTATTTCTTGTTCATCCTACAGATTCAGTGTGGGTCAGCACAGGGGCTCTGTTCCACATAATTACTCAGGTACCCAGGCTGAGGAGCTCATCTTATCCTCTGATACCTTGCTTAGCATTTAGGAAAAGGACTATGTAGTGCTTCTTAAAAGTGATATGTTGGGGCTGGAGTTGTAGTCCAGTGGTAGAGCAAGCTGGTACATGTGAGGCACTGGGTTCTATCCTCCGTACCACATAAAAATATAAAGTTATAGTGTCCATCTACAACTAAAAAATATTAATTAAAAAAAAGTATCACTGCAACCTGCCATGCTGAAGAAAGACTGTAGGAGGCAAAGCCTGCAGGAGGGAGGACACTTAGGAGTTATGAATCATCCAAGTGAGAGGTGATAGTGACTGGAACTCAGGGGTATGCTGGTACAAGTTTACAGGCTGTTAGAGAAGGGAAGGAAAGCCAGTGTAAGTACTCCCACTGTGGTGATTTCAAGGCTATCAGTGTGCTGTCATTGAATATGGGGAAAACTGTGCACTGTCAGTGTTTATGAGCTGGTGCAAGCTGACTCTTGCACACCAGTAATTGTACACAGATACATTTAACCTGTGGTATTTGCAAGAGGTGTCCATTCTCTAGGGTGGGTGGAAGCTTTACCACCTTTTGGGAAAGAGAGGGAAAAGATTATGAGAGGAGGAAGAGTCCATTTATAAAGTCCATTGTGTTAGTATTGCAAAATAAACCTAGATATTGGAACTTCACAGGAGCGCTGAACTCTCAGATCCTTTGAAAGTAGAGCTCAGCCCAAAACCTCCCTGCAAACAGGAAGCTGGTTTGAGTTAAGAACATAAAATAAAATCCAGCTGATGCCCCTGAATGTTTTCCCTTGCTCCTCCCTCTCTGCAGAGCCAAAGGAAACTGCTTTTTTCCCCTTGGATAGCTGCTTTAGAAAGCCAGAGAAAGCCAAAACTCATAAATCCTTTGAAAATAAGCCAAGTTTTGAGCCCAGGCAAACTCTTGCCTCTGAGGTTTTTCCAGTCCGGAAGTATGTTCCACTGTGCAGAGTCCTAGGAGGAAAGTGACTGAAGAACACAAAGGTGCCAGTGACCCAAGTCTGGCAGAAAGAAATGGTCTGTAGCAGGTTTCCCAAACTAGATCTCCCATTTGTAGGTCATGAAATCAACAAAGCAGTCATAACTAGAATTATTATTACTATTATTAGTTGTTGTTATTGTTGTCATCATTGTAGGGGGGACTGAACCCAGGAGCACTTTACCACTGAGCCATATCCCCAGCCCTTTTTTATTTATTTTATTTATTTTTATTTTTTTGGAACTGGGGATTGAACTCAGGGGCACTTGGCCACTGAGCCACATTCCCAGCCCCATTTTGTATTTTATTTAGAGACAGGGTCTCACTGAGTTGCTTAGCGCCTTGCGTGCTGAGGCTGGCTTTGGACCCTTGATCCTCCTGCCTCAGCCTCCCCGGCCCCTGGGATTACAGGTGTGCGCCACCATGCCCGGCCCTTTTTTATTTTTTGAGAACAGGGTCTTGCTAAGTTTCTGAGGCTGACTTTGAACTTGTGATCTTCTTGCCTCAGCCAACTGAGCCGCTAGAATTACAGGCATGTGCCACCACACCCAGCCCCAGTTCTTTTTATTTTTCATTTTGAGACAGGGTCTCAACTAAGTTACTTAGAACCTCGTTAGACTACTGAGTCCGGCCTGGAACTTGTGATCTTCCTGCCTCAGTCTCCTAAGTATTGGGATTACAGGGGCGTGCCACCATACCTGTCCAGAGTTATTTTTTAATGAAATGGAATATACTAGAGCATATCACATGCAGTAAAAGTTTTGTGAAACTTTTTAGCTTAATGCTGAAAAAGTACATCCAGACATACATGTATGTATACACTGGGATATAAAGTATGTTTCTTACTACGGGTCATGGTCAAAAAAGGTTGATAATCACTGGTCTTTTCAGGCCTGAGTAACCCACCTCTCCTTCCTCCTTTACGTTGCTGTAAGTACAAGCTAGTTTCACAATTAATTCTCTGTGGAACTGGATCATCTACCCACAAAACACCTACCCAAATTCTTATTAGAGGGAAGGGCATCTGAGAGCCAGCTGACTTGGTCTGATTCTTTGGGACCAACACTCAAACATAAGGAGGGAAGGAATTGCTGCTAATTTGATGCTAATTTGAACCCAAAGAGTTTGTCTTAAA
The DNA here is from genome assembly GCA_020662805.1 of Glaucomys volans. Lineage (NCBI taxonomy): Eukaryota > Metazoa > Chordata > Mammalia > Rodentia > Sciuridae > Glaucomys > Glaucomys volans. Next base: position 30,590 of record JAJEJO010048572.1, on the reverse strand, counting down.
TCAGATTAGCCTGAAGAAAATAGGAGTTATATAACCTTTTAGCTCACTGTACTTAATTTTGTGACTTCTGCCATCCATGTAGGTCATGCCTCTGTCTCCTCTTTCTCTCCTTTGTAGAGGCAGTAGTTACAGCAGGAATGTTCCAGAGCACCCTTTCCTCTGGGGTAATTAAAGGTACAGTGCCAAGATGAATATTCTCCAGATTCCCCGAGGATGATTTTGTGCTCTGCAGTCAGTGTCAGGTAACTGGGTGCCAAGGGGGTCATTAAGCTGAGAAGAGAGTAGAAAGAGGCATGAATTAGGGAAAACTGCCTAGTGTGGTAGATCATACCTGTAATCTCAGCTGTTTGGGAGGCCGAAGCAAGAAGATTGCAAGTTTGTGGCCAGCCTGGGCAATTTAACAAGACCATGTCTCAAAATAAAAAATAAAAAGGCCAGGAAAAGCAGTTCAGTGGTAGATTGTCCCTGGATTCAGTCCCTAGTAAAAGAAAGAAGGGAAGGGAAGGAAAAAAGGAAAGGGAAAAGGAAAAGAAAAACTGTCAAGAATATCCAGGATAAGATAAAGTTAGTTTCTCCCTCATCATATTTACTGAGTCAACTAGGCCAAGGGTAACTGACAAATTTGGTGCTGGCTAGGTGGCTGTGGTTTGGTGCCTTATAACTAAACCACCTCTACCATTCGATACATGTTGGAGTTCTAATCCATATCCCCAAGAAGGACAGAAGACTCCTGGGACCTTTCTGGGGAATGAGTTTTAGCTGGGAAACTTATTTCTGGTCTTTGACTAACACAGAGTATTTCTTTCCAGCTTAATTCAAACTAAAATGATCCTAAGAGATAACAAAGAGTACTTTCAGTTTTAACACTGGAATAGTAAGAGAAGAGATCCTGAAACTATCCTGATTAATTCTGGGTTTACCCTCTCTAGAAACTGGCCTGGAGTAGGTGTCTCTGCCCTGCTACAAGTATGAACATCTTTTAAGTGTTTCTGGTTCACATTGCCCTCCTAGGACTTCCAGGACTCCTCAGGTTCAGAGTTTTCATATCAGAGTACCTATTTCTTATCTGAGCAGCCTATTTACATGGCTGTTCTGCATTCAGAAGCCCCTCTCTCTGAGTCAAGGACATCCCCAAAGAAGATTTGTGGAGGAAGTGCTTTCTGACAGTACTGAAAGAGACTGGACTGGAAGTGACCAGCAAGCTATTGTGTAGCAGATGGTGAGGTAGAGGAGTGACAAACAAAAGGTTATAAGGCAGTCTGGACCTCATATGGCATCATCTAGCAGAAAGGCCAGTGATGGACTAATTTAAGTTTAGTTCAGTATGGGTCCTAGGGGCTGCAGACAGTGTGGGGTGATAATGATGATGAGAGTGATGAATGACTCATATTGACCATGTCCTTTTAGAATCTCTGAGTACTTTTCATGTTTCCCTTTCATCTTTTTGGGAGTTGTGGCTTAATAGAGTACCCTCAGCATCTGTGCTTTGCAAAACACAACATTAAGCTGTGTTTCTGCCTCCTAGGCTCAAAGTCTGTATGAACTGGTAGACATTTGGGAGGTAGAGACCTCTGATGGAAGGGAAGAACAAGATAGAATGCAAAGGTCAAGGATAGTTGATGGGCCTGATCCCAGCGACTTGGGAGGCTGAGGCAGGAGGATTACAAGTTTGAGGCCAACTCAACTTAGTGAGGCCTTAAGCAACTTAGTGAGAACCTGTCTCAAAAAAAAAAAAAAAAAAAAAAAAAAGGGGCCGGGCGTGGTGGCGCACACCTGTAATCCAAGTGACTTGGGAGGTTGAGTCAGGAGGATCGTGAGTTCAAAGCCAGCCTCAGCAACTTAGCGAGGCCTGAAGCAACTCAGTGAGACCCTGTCTCTAAATAAAATACAAAATAGGGCTGGGGATGTGGTTCAGTGGCCAAGTGTCCCTGAGTTCAATCCCTGGTTCCAAAAAAAAAAAAAGGACTGGGGATGTAACTTAGTGGTGAAGTGTCCCTGGGTCCCACCCACCCCCCAAAAAAGGTTAAGGGATATTATGATTCACCTAATTGATACCTAATATCCTTTTGGTTCTTCATAGATTATAGTGGTCTCTCCTTCATGCCTGAGAAGGCATGTAGATCAGTGACCTTCCCTGAGTCTCATAGACCAAAAGCCCAGTCTAGGGACCCAAGACTTGACAGGTAAATGGTACCTTCCTGGATTGCTTATTGTTCTTTAGCCATGGACTGTGCTTTAACCATTTGATTTTCTTTCCTACAGTACCTGTAGACTGAATCCCATTAAATGCAGTTGATGCACATTGCAGTTTTCCAATATGATCAAAAGTCCTTTGACCTGAACAGAGTGTGGAGAAATCATAGCTCCATTTTCCTGAAAAAAGGGCATCAGGAAAGCACTTCAACACCTCCTTCCCAAACCTACTCTGTCTATAACATGTCACTTTCTGTCTTGTTCTAATAGGTAACCTTGGAGAAGGTGCTAGGAATAACAGTGTCTGGAGGCAGAGGACTTGCCTGTGATCCCCGATCAGGTTTAGTTGCCTATCCAGCTGGGTAAGTGCCTTGGAAGGGGTCTTGTTGTTGCATGGGAGTTTATAGCCATACTAGACCAGTTGGGGTGAGCTGGAGTTTTCTGGCTTCTTCTGGGAGATATATCCAGGTTAATATTTTAGTACCATTTCTGTAACTAGGTAAAGGCTCCTTGTTGGTCTTGTCCTTATTGTTATCCTGTCCTGCTTTTTGACCATCTACTCTTACCTACCCACCTACACATACAAATTCACACTTTATATTACACATTATTCCCAGCACCATCTTCAATAACTACCTTCTAGTCATCATCAAAAACACCTTTTTGAGATGTAATACCATACATTTAAAATGTCCAATTGAGGGCTGGGTGATAGAGTACTTGCCTAGCATGTGCAAGGCCCTGTTTTGATCCCCCAGAACTACAATAAATAAACAAATGTCTACTACAGTGGTCTTTAGTATTTTCACAAAGTTGTGCAGCCATCACCACAATTGATTTCTGAAAAATTTTATTGCCCTAAAAAGAAACTCCAGCTGGGTGTGGTGGGGCATGCCTGTAATCCCAGCGATTTAGGAGGCTGAGGCAGGAAGTTCACAAGTTTGAGGTCAGCCTCAGCAACTTAATGAGACCCTGTGTCAAAATAAAAACTAAAAAGGGCTGGGTTGTAACTCAGTGGTAGAGCACCCAGTACTGGAAACAAAAAACCTTCCATATACCTATGTGGCATGTGCTTGTAGTCCCAGCTACTGGGGTGGCTAAAGCAAGAGGATCATTTGAGCCCAGGAGGTCGAGGCCAGCCTGGACAACATAGTGAGACTGTCTCAAAAAAAATTTATCAGGAAAAAAAAAAATGAAGTCATTACCAGTCATTCTCCAACCACCCTCCCCAAATCCTCAGTCCTAAGCAACTGTCTACTTTTTGTCTCCACAGTTTTGCCTGTTTGGGACATGTCATATAACTGCAATCATATATTTGGCTTTTTGTGACTTCTTTCACTTAGCATAATCTTTTCAGGATTCCTTCATGTTGTCGCATGTGTTAGTACTCCATTCCTTTTTATGGCTGAATAATGTTCCATCATATAGCTGTATCACATTTTATTTGTTCTTTGGTTGATGGACATTTGACTTGTTTCCACTTTTTAGCTATTACGAATAATACTGATGTTACTGTTCATCTGTTCCAATCACTTTAAATGGTGTCTGTACCATGAAAGAGAAGTAGGGGCCTGGGGATAGTGTTATTTCCCTTGTTGTTATTGTAATGCTGTGCTCCTACAAATGAGAAACCTGACCCATAGTTTGTCAGGCTTTTATAGAAGCATTTTTTCTGATTCCCACCTTCCTCTGATCCTTTCTGTCAGCCTCTGTCCTTTGCTGATAGGCGCTGGAACATGAAAAAAAAGGCCACTGTTCTACTTTTCTTACCCCACTCTCAATTTTGGAATGCCTAGTTCCCCAATGTAATTTCCCTAGCAACTTATATAGTTTTTATACCAGATACATGATTTGCTTAGTTCCATAATCTCATCAAAAAGCTACCTTTATCAAATGCTTATTCTGGGCTAGGTACTTTTTTTTTTTTTTTGGAACCAGGGATTGAACTCAGGGACACTTGGCCACTGAGTCACATCCCCAGCCCTATTTTGTATTTTATTTAGAGACAAGGTCTCACTGAGTTGCTTAGGGCCTCACTAAGTTGCTGAGGCTGGCTTTGAACTCGCGATCCTCCTGACTCAGCCTCCCAAGTTGCTTGGATTACAGGCGTGCGCCACCACACTTGTCTGGGCTAGGTACTTTTTAAGCACTTTATATGTATCGTTTAATGCTCAGAGCAACACTGTGAGGGTGGTACTGTTTTCCTAATTATTTATTTATTGGTGGGGGTCAGTGCTGGGGATTGAACCCAGGTGTTCCTTACCACTGAGCTACATTCTCAGTCCTTTTATTTATATATATATATATATATATATATATATATATATATATATATATAT
>JAJEJO010048572.1:0-26048 GCA_020662805.1 Glaucomys volans | reverse complement strand
TATATATATATATATATATATATATATATATATATATATATATATATTTTAATATTTTGTTTTAGTTGTAGGTGGACACAATACCTTTATTTTGTTTTGATGTGGTGCTGAGGTTTGAACCCAGGGCTTCATGCATGCTAGGTGAGCACTCTACCACTGAACCACAGTCCCAGCCCCCTTTTATATTTTTAATATTTTATCTTAAGACAGGGTCTCACTAAATTACTAAGGATTTCACTAAGTTGCTGAGGCTGGGATCCTTTTGAGGTTGCAATCCTCCTGCCTCAGCCTTTTGGGTTGCTGGGATAGCAGGTATGTGCCACCACATCTGTCTTCACACCCATATTTTAGAGGATAAAACATATTCAAGGAGGTAAAGCAATTTTCTCAAGTTATATAACTAATGCACAAATTGGAGTTCCAATCCAAGAAGTCTCCAGAGCTCTAACTCTTAAAATGGCACAGGATATGGAAGACCAGACTATCAGGTTATTTTTCAAAGCTGCTTTTCCTCTAATTTATGGGCCCCTCGGTCTGTGTCAGGGAGACTTTTACTCCTGGGTTCTGAGGTTAATGTCTCTCCTGAGGGGCTATCTGGTGTTTGGTATCTGTAGTGGGAGGACTGTGGGAGCTGCACTGGCTCTGCCTGGAAGAGGTTTGGCTGTCCTTCTCCCCCTCCAGAGGCAAGTTGATGAAGGACCTCTGTTGCTGGATAACTCTGCACAGCCTGCCTCAGGGGAATTCCACTCATTCCTGCCTTTGCCTGGGAAAGCCAGGTTCCCTCTTGTTGGAGGTGGGGCTGGAGCTAGATGAAGAATAGGCAGGAAAGGCCTAGGGTGCTTCTCTGGTGTGTGCTGAACTAAGGAGTACGGAACCCTGTGCCCTCCCTCTTCCCTACACACCTTGGGACCCCAGACCTGGCCCCTTTAAGGATATGTGCTTATGTTTATGGGCAGGTCCCAGCCCAGCACATGTGCCTGGGAGTCATTATCGTAACATTTGGTATATGCAGGCTTCCCAGATGCTGTAACCTCTAGTAGGTCTTCCAGCTGTGCTTGACTTGGGCCAGTGCTGGGCTGTACCCCTATTCTGTTTGTTTTCTCACCTCTGATTTTCATCAGTTCAAAGAAACTGATTTTTCTCTTTGTGAATGTTGTCTTTCTGGGTGTTTTAATTCTGCTGTCTGTGTAGTGGACTGACTCCCTGATGTGCTTCTAGGGTGTCCAGGGACTACTGTAGTTTGTGTGTGCCCAAACTGGCTCACTCTTTCCCCTATCTTCCTTCTCTTCCAATTTGGTAATCCTAACACCACTCCCAACCCCCACTTTTGTTCTTGCTGTACTTGTTGCTCCAGGAGCCCTCTCAGGTATCCTAGAAACAAGTAGAGAAACAAAACTTAGAAAATTCTCCCAGAAGCCTAGAGACAAATATCAAACCAAAACAAAGTTTTCTGAGAGGAAATGAAACAGCACAAGGAAAGAGGGGTGGGCAGCATGTATCAGACAGAGGTATGGTTTGGAACTCTAGGCTGTGTGTGGAGTCTTTGGTAGAGACCCCTTGGTTTTAGTGGCTCCTGCTTCTCTTCTTCAGAGCTCTCCCTTTGCTGTCACACTTTAAGCCCTCTGACTCTAGGATGCCAGACTAATCCCCATACAGCTTCTTTGAAGGACTTAGTTTAGTTGAATACCCTTTTTTCTGGTTGACTTCACAGCCCCTATTGTCACTTTGGAGTCAATTAGTCCTGAGAATGGGTTTCTCTTGGCCCCATTGCCTGAGTAACCTGGGTGAGTGCTCTGAGAAGAGCTACTCCTTGACCACCAGAGTGAAAAGTGTCCTAGCAAGGTACTGGGCTTATCCAGCAGCTAAGAGGCCTCTTAACTGCTGTAAGTGGGGAGAGAAAGAGGGAAACTGACTTCACCTGAGAAGGCCCTTCAGTCTACTCAGCCCATGTTGGAATTGATGCTGAGATCCCCCTCTTCAAAGCATTGGACATGGTGTGAAGTGACTGAATCTCCTCTTAAACTCTACTCTAGTAACATCTGAGCAGAAGAAACACAGAGCTCCCTTCTTACTCTCTGAGGCAAGCCCTGTGTGGGTGTTTGCCAGGAAGTGTGTGGGACAATGGAGAGACCAGATGGTCCTGAGAGGAAGATAGTTGGAGTTGGAACCCTGATGAAATCATATGCAGGGGCACACACAAGCAGGGAACCCTTGGTGCCTTTCCTTCTAACTTCTCTATATATCTTACACTGGAATCCAGGACCCCTTAGTTCTTCCCACAACAGTTTGTTGATTAATGCATTCTTTTCTTTAGTAGGTATTTGTTGAGAACTTGCTCTGATATTGCCAGATACTGGGGATGTACAGTAAGAAAGACAGACAGCGTCGCTGCTTCTGTGGGGTTTAGGTTCAAGAAGGATGAACAGACAATAAGTGTTTAAGCAAGTAAGTGGACAAGGTAGTGTCAGACAATGGTAAGGGTTCTGAAATATAAAACAAAGTGAGAAAAAGAGATTAAGTGAAAAAGTGGGAGCAGAGGAGGGGCTACTTTAAGATTGTGTGGTCAAGGCAAAATGGGGCTAACATTTTAGCTGGTACCCAAGTGATAAGGAAGCAGCAATATGTGCAATTTGACACCAAAAATTTCCAGATAGAGGAAATGTCAAGTGCAAAGATGGTAAAGGAAGCAGGACTCAGTTCAGTTGAATTAGTGAGAAGAAGTATGCTTGGACGCTTCCATTTTGACCTGGCTTGTAAGTCTTGTAACTCACAGAGATTCACTTCTTGTCAAGGAAAGGATTATGTTTAGAGTCCTTTGGGCAAAGAAAAGCAGCTGATATTCCTAAATCACTGGGCACATAATTCACAGGGTTATTAACACCCAGTTTTTTCCTATGTCCTGGAGGAAGAGGCTCAAGAAACAGTGTCCCAGAAACCAGAACTACCAATGGCCCTGATGACCTGACCCATAGGTTACTTATTTGGAAAGCATTGGATTCCAGGTATCTAAAGACACCACAACCAGGATTGTCCAAGGAAACATACTAGTCTCATTATCTTTTAGGATAATTAAAACTATGAGATTTCCCCTTTGAAAGTGAATCTGGAGGAATAGTTTGTAATTTCACATCTGGATGACCGTAGTGATTCATTAGTAACCATCAAGTCCTGTGTAGGATGCTTAATATTGCCATTGCTGACCCCTGGGATATCCCTTTCTTTGTATTAGGGGACCCTTCAAGAGCACCATGCTGGTTACTTGGACACTATCTTCAATTCTCACAATTCTTTGAGGTAGATATTACTTCTATTTTACAGATGAGGAAATTGATATTCAGAGAAGTGAAGGTACATGTCTAAGATCACAGAATATGTTTGCAGGAACACCCGAGTGTTCTTGCTCATTCTTTTGCCATATTGCCCTTGGGCATCATTGGGTCATCCCAAATGCCTAAGTTGTGGGAGAACCATGGGACTTGTGCTAGGGTCCTAGTTCACAGGTCTTTTACCCAGGAGATTTCTCAGTAGTCAAAACTTTGAGATCTTGCAGCTAGTAACTTAAAGTTGTATTTACTCATTCATAAATACTTATTGAGTGCTTATCTTCTAGGCCCTAGGGACCTACTGTAAGCGCAAAAAGGAAAACAAGAGACAGACCTTGACGGATTCAGAGAAGCCTTTATTCCTTCGCAGACCTGGGTGTCATTCGGGTCCACTTTCCTGATGGAAAATGGCCCCATTCGGGTCCACCTTCCGGAAGGGAAAATGGCCATCAGTTACGGAGGAGATTTTAGTTTTATAGGGTACAATGATGTCATCATTGGGGGCAGACTTGACAGTCTGGGGCTAGTTGAACAGGTTAAAATCTTAATTCAGGAAGGCAGTTATAAAAAGGTTAAAACTCATTGTCTGGGGAGATAAGAGTCCAGATCCCAGGGATGAGTACTCAAATCTTGCCCATTGGTGTTAGCCGTGCTTCCGTTTAGGACTGATTAGCCATGGGGGACGGCCATGGTTTAGGGCCCAGCATTCAGCATTTGCCTCTTTCCCCCAGGGCCCATTGTTATCAGGAATGCACTGGGAGAGGTTTACTGGTTGACCAGTTTCCTTTCCCACTTCTTGAGCCACACCATCCCTTCATTTCTCTTGGGGAATTATTTTATAGGAATATTATTTTCCATAACCCTTCTGGCAGATGACAGAGCTGGCAATCTAGTGTGTGAAGATAGACACTTTCCCCAAAGTACTCTATGTAGAATATTATGAGTTGATGTGTACATGGAAAAAAATATAAGCAATGGTGTTCAAGAGCAATAGGGAATGTGGGGAATAGATTTTTAGTCATAATTAGGGGTAGAAGATACATTTGAGCCAGGTTTGAAGGAACTCTGGTGTACCTCATTGAATCACTCTTTGCTTTTACCTGGCTGAGATTGTGGCACAGTGGTAGAGTGCTTGCCTCACACATGTGAGGCATTGGGTTCTATCCTCAGCACCATATAAAATGAACAAATAAAGTAAATGTATTGTGTCCATCTACAACTTAAAAAAAATTAAAAAAAAAAAAAAGACCACAGGGTCTCTAGTTGAACCTTCTGTGCCTGTTCCCTGCATGTGCTGCTGCAGTCATAATTCATTCCAGGGTTCATTTAACTCTGCCTTCTGGAGGTTGGAGAATGGTAAAGGTGGATCCTATTGGGTATGCTGGGTTCTTCATGATGGCAGCAGGCCTGGACCTGTGCAGGGAATTGGGTAATCTGGAGGGTTGGCCCTTCCTGGCACAAGTGCTCCACACATGACTCCTAGGAACTGAAGCCCAGAGGGGCTGAGGCCTTACCTTCTTCCTGTGAAAGCAGGCAGTCTCTCTGCACCCTCAGGTTCTAAGTTACAGGAGTCAGACTGTTGGGCCAGCCCAGTCCAGCCCAGCCCTTGTCATGTTGAGTATTTCAGTTAGCGCTACTGCAAGGCTCACGCTGCTGGGCAGAGATGTCGAAATTGAGGGCCAAAGACAATGACAACTGTGCTCCACCCTGCTCTTCCTAGCTGAGGAGTTTGCTCAAAGTTCAAGAAGAATGAGGAGGCTCCTCCCTGAACAGGACCTCCTGTTTTCTTGGGAGCTCAACCAGTTGGGCACACAGGGAGCCCTCACTTCAGCATTTGCATTATTGTCTCCACAGTGGAACTGTGACCATGGGTTGGTCTCTTTCTTTTTCCCTGTGTTCAGTGGTTTTCAAATGTGAATAATTGGGAGTAAAAAGTTGAGGTTAAGAGCTTCCCTCTGTGTGTTTCTCTCCCTTGCTTGATTCTTCCATGCCACACCTGAGAATTTAACTTTTTTCTGGATGTGGTATGTGGTTGGCTAACTAGATGAGAAGGTGAATGTTAGAGAACAGAGGGTTTGCTCATCTGCCTCTAGACACACACATACACACACACACACACACACACACAGAGCTGCTCTTTCTCCTCCTTCCACTGTGGAGTTGAACTTAGGAGAAGAAGGAAAGAGGATGTTGTGTCCCAAGAAGACTCAAAATTTGTAAGCAATGACCTGGAAAGTGTTTTAAGCAGTCTGATGCACTGACCTTTAAAAGCTACAATGCTGCTTTGGGATGATGGGCTTAAGGGAAAACTCACAGGCTTATCATAGAGCCCTCAACACTTAACTTTTTCTGGATGTGGTATGTGGTTGGTTGGATTGTACATCAAGTTAATTCAAGCATATTAACTCTGAGTGGAAGCCCTCTACCATGGTTTATCTAATCAGAAAGCTAGGTAACTGGGCTAGAAATGTAGCTCAGTAGTAGAGGGCTTGCTTAACGCACATGAGGCCCTGAGTTCACTCCCCAGCACCACCAAAAAAAACTAGGTAACCTGTAACCAGTCAGACTGGAAGCCTTTGCTAAAGAGATGAACCTATATAGGGCCTCCTAAACAGATCAGTGTGGATTGAAAGAAGGTTCAGAAAATATCAGTTGGCCATGGAAAATTGCTGAGCTGAATTCATGATGATTACAGGCCTTGTGTGTATTTTTTTAATACACTGAAAAAAGTCTTAAAGTCTGGATATCTAAATCTGTAGACTTTGAACTATAACTGCTGTGTGTGTTTTTTTTTTTTGTTTTGTTTTGTTTTTTGTTTTTTTCATGTACCTATTCAGGAATGATTGGGCACTGTTTCCAAAGTCATCTTGTTTTTGTCATACTGTAAAGCTCTCCTGACCACATTCTATAAGGGGAAGCAGGAGCCTAGAAGTTGGTATGAAAAAAGAAAGGAGAACGCATAAAAGGAACAAAGAAAGAGTAGATAGAGAGGAGGAAAAAAAAAAAACAAAACAGGGAAGGAATCAGCAAATTAAGTTTAAGAAGATGTGGGGCTCAGGAATTCCAAAGCTGTTGGTCAGTCTGGAAATTCTGGGCATGTTTGATCACATCAGAGGTCTCAGTGTCCCCAGAGAAGAGTACCTGGGAATTTACAAACAGAATTGGTTTCTTGAGCCTAAGGTGCTACACACTCACTCACAGCTTGTATCTCTTCCACTTTCAGTTTCTAGCAGCAATGGGGTTTAGACATGGGGGTTACAAAAAAGTTTAGGATTAGGGGAAGTATCTCTCTGCTCACTGTCTTCTCCCCTTCCCTGGTGTAGCTAGCAGCTTCCAAGCTTGCTCTTGTCAGCTAGTTCCACTACTAATGAAGAGGCGTGAGGTAGGTGGGGAACAGGCCAGAGCCTGCTAACAAGGCACTGCCTGGCAACCCGCTTCTGCTTCTTGCTTCTGATGCCTGCCAGGCCTCTTCTCTCCCTGGAGCTGCCTCTGGGCAGTCTAGACCTAATCTCGTTTAGTCTCATCACCTGGTTGGAGAGGTTGTCCCTGCCCTTCTCTGCAAGGTGGGCAGAGTCCCTGCTTGTCTCCTTGTAGCAGTCAGGAGGCCCTTCTCAGGGATTATCTGAGATAGAGTTGGGAGCTTTATGGCACTGTAAGGTTTTTTCAAGTCTTCTCAAGCTATCTCTGTCTCCTACCACTGTCTTACCAGGCTTCCCTGCAGGTTGATCCCCTAGAGGCCTCCCATGCCTTTCCTCATCCAACATGTGGAGGTTATGAAGGCCAGTTCCTGCAAAGTATACACATGCCTGCACACGTAAGAGGCCTTACTCCTCCTTAGGGCACAAATGACTGTGAGCAGGCTCAAAGCCTGGGAACAGGCTATATACCTGAGACCTGGTTTGCCTAAATCACACTGATTTTTCCCTCTTTCACCCCTTCCTTAAGTATTTGCAAGGACTTTGAGAAGGCCTGTGTCCCTGCTGCTCTTTGTAGCTATGGCCAGAATATGGGTTGGTACTTGGGAGTTTGGTGGATATAGATATCCAGGGAGCTGTTTTATCCTCTGGGGCTACAGGGACAGTCCCCCTTAGGTGGGGAAAGGAAGCAAGAATAGGTTTCCAAGAGAAAGCATGGGAACCTCTCTGAGCTTGAACAACCATGGTCCCTCTGCTTGGTGATCAGAAGTCCCAGTTGGCCTGGGGGCTTCTGGGAGAGCTATAGTTTGGTGCTGAGCCTCATGTCTCACTCATCTCCTCAGGTGTGTGGTTGTGCTTTTCAATCCCCGGAAACACAAACAGCATCACATCCTCAACAGTTCCAGGTAGGTGGGCCTGACTTCAGGGAAAACCTCTTCCTCCTGGCGGCATGAGAGGACACTGGAGCTCTGGGGACCAGGACCTGGTTGGGGCCAGGGCCAGATAGGGCAGTGCCTTGCCACTGGAATCTCCTGATTGTGCCTTGGAAGAGGCCCTGACAGGGGATAGGAGGGCAGATTGCCAGTGCTCTTCTGAATCTGCCCCATCTCTTGCAGGAAAACTATCACTGCTCTTGCCTTCTCCCCCGATGGCAAGTATTTGGTCACTGGAGAGGTGAGTGAAGGAGAGAAGCAGCAATACTATCAAGAGTGTGGGTGGCCTGCCCACAGCAGAAACCACAATCCTGTGTCCAGTTAGGGCAGCTGTCACTTTGTCTTCCTGAACTGATGCCAAATTCTGTTTTTTCTATATCTTAAACAAGAAGTTCTTAAGCATTGGTATGCATCAGAATCACCTGGAAGGCTTGTTAAAGTGCATGTTGCTGGGCCTGCCCTTAGAGTTGTCTGATTCTACAGGTCTGGGAATCCTCAAATGATTTTTCTAACAAGTTCCCAGATTATGCTGATGTGGGTGATTAGGGAAGCATATAGAAAAACACTGACCTAAAATATTCCTTATCCCTGGAGGCCCCCTGTTGGGCACATGTGGAATACCTCTGCCCTCCCAGTCTCTTACAGGAAGGGTAGAAATAAACATGAGTGGTGGACAGAAAGCTATCTGTCCATCAGAATCATTCAAGGAGCTTTGGCCAAATAGAGAGGTCTGGGCCTCTACCTAGATATACTGAATAAAATCTGGAACTACTTGCTTCCCTGATAATCAATGACATCCTTAATTATTTCATGTCTTTTTTATACCTTTGTCCTGAATAGCACTCTACTCTTGACTTTTGGCCAGGGGACCATTAGAGATGGTGCCCAGTAGCTCAGGAGGTGAGGGCCCCCACTCTGAAAGATTAAGGGAGGCTATGTACCTATCTAAAGTCCTCACTTAGAGTTCTTGCCTTCTTGCAGAGTGGGCACATGCCTGCCGTGCGGGTTTGGGATGTGGCTGAGCATAGCCAAGTGGCAGAGCTGCAAGAGCATAAGTATGGTGTGGCTTGTGTGGCCTTCTCCCCTAGTGCCAAGTACATTGTCTCCGTGGGCTACCAGCATGATATGATTGTCAACGTTTGGGCCTGGAAGGTGAGTGGTAGGTGGGATGGCCTGGTAGCCTTGTGGGGGTCAAAATGTCAGTTGGGAAATCAGGAAGCTGCTGCCCTGAGCTGCTTCAATCCACCTTGCTGATTTCAGTCTCATCCTTGAAAATTATCTGAAGCAGAAAATAGCAACTGTGTTTCAACCATATTGCTAGAAAGGGCTTGCTTTATGCCTTCAATGACCTCTAAAGGAAATGTATCTTTTTAATTTCTCTAGAAGGGAATTCTCTCCTACACCTCTTTTTCCAGCAGATCTTGGAAAGAAACATGTTTTTTTCTAAGTAGAATTTTTTTCTAACTCTTTTCTATTCTGAGTGTCTTTCTTACAGAGAGGCAAACCCTTGATTCTTCCTTTGACTTTCCCACCAGAAAAACATTGTGGTGGCCTCCAACAAGGTGTCTAGTCGGGTGACAGCTGTGTCCTTCTCTGAAGATTGCAGCTACTTTGTCACTGCAGGCAACCGGCACATCAAATTCTGGTACCTCGATGACAGCAAGACCTCAAAGGTGAGGTGCTGAGGCTCAGCCCACTCCAGGGGACTGTTCTCCTTGGGTCTCTTGTGTTTGCTCAGCCATCACACAAATTTTGAATGAGCCAGATGCTATCTGGGCTGAACAGTAGTCTCAAAGAACAAGGGACCTTGCCACTTCCTCTCTCCTAGGGCCTCTTTCCCAGGGGCAGGCTTTGGGGTGAATGGATGGCTAGTGGTGGCATGTCTCTACAGGTGAATGCCACTGTGCCCCTGCTGGGTCGCTCAGGGTTGCTGGGGGAGCTCCGGAACAACTTGTTTACTGATGTGGCCTGTGGCCGAGGAAAGAAAGCAGACAGCACCTTCTGCATTACATCCTCAGGCCTGTTGTGCGAGTTCAGTGATCGCAGGCTTTTGGACAAGTGGGTGGAGCTGAGGGTAAGTACCTCTGTACTGGGGAAGGGGATGGCTCAAATTGGGAGAACTGGTGTCAGGGACTCCAGGCCCCAGGTCCGTGAGCCTTCATGCATGCAGAAGGGGACTCCAGGAGAAGGAAGGCTGGGGTGCAAGAACTTGGCCCAGTGCCTGCCCCTGGTGATCTGTGTAACTGCCTCCTCTTGCTCTCTTTCTCTCTCTCCTGCTTTCCTCTTCTGCTCAGAACACAGACAGCTTCACAGTAAGTGCTGCCTAGACTTCCTCTATTCCTCAGGCTGTTTCTCTTTGCTGGGCTTTTCCTACTTTATCCTTTTTTTTTTCTTCTTCTTTTTTTTTTTTCAATACTGGGGATTGAACCAAGGGGTGCTCAACCATTGAGCTACAGCCCCAGACCTTTTAATTTTTTATTTTGAGACAGGGTCTCACTAAGTTGCTGAGGCTGGCTTTGAACTTGAGATCTTGGTGCCTAAGGCTCCAGAGCTGCTAGGATAATAGGTGTGTGCCACTGCACGTGGTTACTTTATTCTCTTTGCCAAAACCTCTGGTGCCTCGGAAGGGTCCCTGATCTCCATCCCCCAACTGCACAGGGCAGTGGACCCTCTGGTCACCTGCTGATGGAGGGAGGGCATCACTGGATGACTGCTGAAGGGCTCAGGACATAGCAGCTGAGCTGCTATTCCCTTGCCCCCACCTTGACTTGTCTCTCCTCTCAGCAGGTGATTGTTATTGAGGGGTTGGGGAGGAGAAGACTGAATGGGCAGGTGGCCCTTACTGACCTGAGTCACTCTGCCCACAGACCACAGTGGCCCACTGCATCTCTGTGAGCCAAGACTACATCTTCTGTGGTTGTGCTGATGGCACCGTGCGTCTTTTCAACCCCTCTAACTTACACTTCCTCAGCACTCTGCCCAGACCCCATGCCTTGGGGACAGACATTGCCAGCATAACTGAGGCCAGGTGAGCTATGTGGGCCCTTGCCTCCATTGATTGCCATACCATGTGTCCAGCCTTCCTTGTTAGTGCTTCATAGAATAAGTGAAGAGTGTACTGATGCCCAAAGATTTCCAGGAGCCCCTCTATAGACAAATTAATTTGGTTTTATTGATGCTTTTAGAACCAAGGAGACCATACACCATGGAGGACCAGGGAGTGTCTCAGTAGGTGGGTGTTTAGAGTAGCTTATTATAGGATTTGGGCTTGCATTAGATGATTTTAGGAATAGTTCAAGGAACTGCAGTTTTTTCTGGTTGGATGCTATCAGAAAACAATTCCTGGGGGGCAATTTCACAACCAGCCCTCTTGATGCTTTTTCTATAAATTAGAAGGAAAAATTTGGGATAAAGCTATCATATGGTAAAGAAGTGGCCATCAATTGTGTTAGATAGGAAAGAGTGATGTTTGGTCATTTTTGAGGCTTGATGGTGAAGTGATCTTGTTTTCATCTGTGTGCAGAAAAGATTACGGAACAGTCTCATTTTGTTTTGCCCTATCATGGCTACAGAATCACCTTGTCTGGCTTTGACATTCTGTGAACTTTATTCTGTTCATCAGGAGAGCACTGTGGCACAGTAGGTAGCTGATGGTTATAAGAGGCTGCTTCTCTCTTCTCAAGCAACTACCTCCAAACTTGGCAGGTCTACAGAGGACACCCATGCCCTGCCCCTTTCTTTGTGAGTTGGCTTCTCTTCATTCCCTTTGGTCTCACCAGTTTGCTTTGTCCTCTCCCTAACAGTCGCCTCTTTTCTGGAGGGGCAAATGCCAAGTATCCAGACACTATTGCCTTGACCTTCGATTCAACTAATCAGTGGCTGTCTTGTGTGTACAACGACCACAGCATCTATGTTTGGGATGTGAGGGACCCTAAGAAAGTGGGCAAAGTGTACTCAGCTCTGTATCATTCCTCTTGCGTCTGGAGTGTGGAGGTATGTGGACTGACCTGGTTTGCTGGGATGCCATTGTGAGGACAGAAAGTGGGGAACCCTAAGTATAATCTTATGTTCCTGCTGCCTCCCTATTTCTCCCGTGACATCCCTATCTTGGATCCTTAGATTGAACTTGAATTTTACTGCTATGCATCCTAGGCTTCTTCCAATGTGCCCCTCTCTGTCCTTGGTTTTGCTTCATCTTGGGATCAGTGACCTTGAACAAGTTACTAAACTTGACCAACCTCAGTTTCTTCAACTGCAAAATGATATGCTTGATTCATCTAATTTTTGTAAGAATAAAATGAAGAGACATAAGTGGGAGACATAGAGGAGTGCCTGGTGCATAGAAAGTGCTTGGTTAATGGACTTCCCCTTAGTAATTACATAGAGTATGGGGTTGGGGTTGTGGCTCAGTGGTAGAGTGCTTGACTGGCACATGTGAGACACTGGGTTTGAGCCTCAGCACTACATATAAATAAATAAATGAATGAATAATAAATAAATAGTGTCTATCTACAACTAAAAAGTATTTAAAAAATTAAATAGAGTATATAACAGTTACAGCTTACTATTGTGAGGCACCCATCTGTGTCATAGCCAGCATTCTGTTTTTAATTTCATTCCCTTCCATTTCCTTGGGCAGACAAGATTGCTTCCTAAGTGGAGGTCTGACTCTTTCCCTCTGTTCCTCCAGGTCTACCCTGAGGTGAAGGACAGTAACCAGGCGTGCCTGCCCCCCAGTTCCTTTATTACCTGTTCCTCAGACAATACCATCCGCCTGTGGAACACAGAGAGCTCAGGAGTACATGGCTCTACCCTGCACCGAAACATCCTCAGTAATGTGAGCCTGAAGCCCTGGGGCCCCCACTCCATACTTAATACCCCCATACCCACAGCCTTCACATATCATTCTCAACAACTGGGCCCCCAGATCTTGATTTTCCAGCTCTTACTTGGCTGGGCTGTATGAGTCAAGGTTTATATTGCCCAGCATTCCTTTCCCCTCTTAGCTATACTGTGTCAAGTTTGTCTTATCCACATCTTCTGACCTGTTCTAGGATCTCATTAAGATAATCTATGTGGATGGAAACACTCAGGCTCTGCTGGACACTGAGATGCCTGGAGGAGACAAAGCTGATGGGTCCCTGATGGATCCCCGTGTGGGCATCCGCTCTGTGTGTATCAGCCCCAATGGACAGCATCTAGCTTCAGGAGACCGCATGGGCACACTTAGGTAATGCCAGGTCCAGAGTGGATACTGACCTGTGGTGTAGGCTGGGGTCATTAGGGCCCTAAGAACAGAGCTTTAGGAGGGTTGTCTCAAAAAAGCTTGAGGAACATGGCATTGATTACTTTAAAAGGAAAGATGATAACTTTACCATGAGAAAAACCAACAGAAACCATATTAACCAAGTGATCATAGTTAATATTTACACATCAACATGAGGAAGCCCATAATAATATGATGTTCTAAGTATGTAACATTGTTTCTGTGGTATTCTTACCAAAAATGCTTAAACTCAATTCATTCATGAGAAAACACCAAACTCAAACTGAGATACCAACAATAGAGTAATTGATCAATATTTTTAAAAGTAAGGACATGAAAGGTAAGGAAAGATTGAAAAACTATGACAGACTACAGAGGTTAAGAAGTAACAACTAGATGACATTTGGACTCTGAATGGGATCCTGGATCAAGTAAAAGGACTGGTAGAAAATTGGTGAAATTTGAGTAAGGTCTTTGTTTTTGTTTTCTTTTTCTTTATTTAGGGAATATTTAAATGGTTTCTATATCAAATATAAATAAGAACTTACATATCTAATATAGTATGTTACCTCTGTACAAATGGAAAAAAGGTCTTTAGTAAAAAGTATTGTACTACTGTAAATTTTCTGGTTCTGACCATTGTAGTATCATTATATAAGATGTTAACATTAGCAAAAGCTGGGGAAGGGAAATTAGAAACTTCTGTACTCTTTTTGAACTTTTCTATAAGCTTAAAAGTTTAAAAAGAAAAAGGAGTTTAGGGGAGAAGATGTCATAGAGAAAGGGGATGAGTCCTTCCTCCTGTGGCCTGGCAATGACCTCTCTCTTCCTCTGCTCCTCTTTACAGGGTGCATGAACTGCAGTCTCTGAGTGAGATGTTGAAGGTGGAGGCCCATGACTCAGAAATCCTGTGCTTGGAGTATTCTAAGCCAGATACAGGTAAGCTGGATGCTCACTCTGTAGCCCAGAATGGCATAGGGTTCCTCCAGTCCCTCTAGTGCTACTTATATCTATCCTAGCTCTTTTTTTTTTTTTAGATATATTTTTAGTTGTTAATGGACCTTTATTTTTTATATGTGGTGCTGAGAATCCAACCCAGTGCCTCATACGTGCTAGACAAACACTCTATCACTGAGCCATAACCCCAGCCATCTATCCTGGCTCTTATATGTGAGGCTGATAATCTTTTAGATCATTTGGTTTTTGTAGGGTTAGAAGAAGACAACTTTGTCCCTGCTCCATGACTGATGTAGCTTAGGGAGATGAGGCTCAATTCCCTTGGGGCTCTTTGTCAGGCCTAGTTAAAAGCCTTCTCAGGGAACACGTAGGTTGATTAAGTTCTTCCAACTCTAGGTCTGAAGCTGCTAGCATCAGCAAGCCGTGACCGGCTGATCCATGTGCTAGATGCTGGGCGGGAGTATAGCCTACAACAGACACTGGATGAGCACTCATCTTCCATCACTGCTGTCAAATTTGCAGGTGGGACAGGGCAATTGAGACATATCCTGCCACCTATACCACCTCCTACTTCTGTGAGAAAGGTCTGTCAGTGGTGTGGAAGTGTTGAACAGCAGCTGGGAGGCCTGGGGTTGGATGGAAAGACAAGTGGAATATAGTCTTTCAGTCTGGAGGACCCTTAGCAAACCAGGTTGGGCTGCAGATGGGGAGAAAGGAAAACCTGGGTTTAGAGGGAAGCATTCTGTTTTAAATGGTTGGCCCACCATGTAGAATAGCTTGAATGGGGGGAAATATGGAGGGAAGGCAGAGGAAAGTTGCTCCCATGTGGTAGGAATGGCAGGAATAGCTAGGCCCTCTTCCTCCATAGCCAGCGATGGACAAGTGCGCATGATCAGCTGTGGAGCGGACAAGAGCATCTATTTCCGCACTGCACAGAAGGTGAGGGTACTGGGAGGTGAAGGGAGGTAAAAGCAGGACTCAGTGGGTCTGGTGAGGCATTTGAGTATGGGACTACCAACATGCTCCACCCCTGCAGTCTGGAGATGGAGTACATTTTACACGGACACACCACGTGGTACGGAAGACAACCCTCTATGACATGGACGTGGAGCCCAGCTGGAAGTACACGGCCATCGGCTGCCAGGACCGAAATATTCGGTAGGCATCCCCCTCTCAGAATGTCAGACCACATTCTTTCATGTTCTAAGGGATCAACTCTACACTGCTCAGTTCCCACGTTTATCTTTTTGTCCAGGACTTTGTATCCCTTTGAACCTACAGAATGAGTTCTTTGCCTCATCCAAGAATGGTGGCCTCTATGGTGTTTGGGGGTAGTTCCCAGAAGTGACTGCTGGCCTAGGTGCTGACTACCACCTAGCTGTGCTTGATTGTCAGTCCTCCTTATAAGAACAAGTGTGTTTCTTTATAGGATCTTTAACATCAGCAGTGGGAAGCAGAAAAAGCTGTTTAAAGGGTCACAGGGTGAGGATGGCACTCTCATTAAGGTAAGGGCCTAGTGGGATGGCACTGGGCCAGAGGCCAGGGGGACAAAGTATGAGGTGGAGAAGCAGTGACTCTTCTTTACTCTTCATCTATGTGACTCTACTCCTTAGGTACAGACAGACCCCTCAGGGATCTACATTGCCACCAGTTGTTCTGACAAGAACCTCTCCATTTTTGACTTCTCTTCAGGTGAATGTGTGGCCACCATGTTTGGCCACTCAGGTAAGTGTAGCCCCACTACTATACGCCTGGAACTCAACTCTTTCTTCACTAAGTTTCTTGTGACCAAACAGAGCTACCTGACCCTCCCCTCCAGCCAACCAACATCTCCATGGCTAGGTCAGATAGGAGTGTGGTTGGGAATTCATCGTGGCTCATAGACCATATTCTTTGTTCTTCACAGAGATTGTTACTGGCATGAAATTCAGTAATGATTGCAAACATCTCATCAGTGTTTCAGGGGACAGGTAAGCAGAAGCTGGCTTCCCCTAGAAACAGATTCTTCCTCTGTGCCACAAACACATACTGTCCCTCCTCTCTCTTCATCTCACTGGTATCTCTGGGAAGTAGGGCTGAGCAGGGAGATTTCTTGACTGGGCCTAGCCTGGCAGTGGAGGGTGGCTGGGATCTTCTTGCCAGTCTACAGGGAAGGAGGGTTAATGGTATTGCCACCTCCAGAGTCCTGCCCTGCCACTCCCTTACCCAACTCTGTGACTATACCTCAGCTGCATATTTGTATGGCGCCTGAGCTCTGAGATGACCATTAGCATGAGACAACGTCTGGCTGAGCTGCGCCAGCGTCAGCGAGGGGGCAAGCAGCAAGGACCAACCTCTCCCCAAAGGGCTTCTGGACCCAACCGGTGAGAACAGAATATGGGTAAATGATGGGTGGATGTCCAGATGGCTTGCTGTGATCTCACTGCTCCTCCTGCCTTTCAGCAACTGTCTCCCGAGACCTTGCTTCTCACACAGAGAACTGTCATATTGACTTTTTCCTCCAGTGAATCTCCTCTCCCCATGACCTCCCTTATCTTGAACTCAGGCCCCAGACCCCAGTGGTGCTCTCTCCTGGACCAGCTCTCTCATCAGACAGTGACAAGGAGGGAGAAGATGAGGGTACTGAAGAAGAAGAACTGCCAGCTCTTCCCATTCTTGCCACAAGTACCAAGAAAGAGCCTGGTCTGTAGCAGTCCTGGTGTGGGGCCAGATAGCCACCAGGTGGTGTAATGGCTAGATAGATCCTTTCTGGGACCCTAGAGTGAGAGTAGCATGAGCTGAGGAAACTGGAGCATCACTGTGGCAATGCAGGAGATTGGATGATATGGGGTCCCGACTCCAGGGGTGGGTAGTGAGGAGAAACTTTTTCTGACTTCCCATTTCTTTCTAGCCTCAGTCCTCAGCCCAGCTCTGTCCCGAAGCCTGTCCCACTGGGAGATGAGACGAGTAAGTCACCATCATTCAAATGTGCTTTGAGAGTTACAGGAGGTGAAATGATAGTGGGGAGGGAGCAGAGCCCTCTGTGCCTTGTGAGGCATTTGGACATAGCGGTCTTCCCATGTGCTCCATGCATATGTCCAAGGAAGGCATTACCAGGGAGAGTTCAAGCAGCTGGGCTGGTCCCAGGTTAGGGGTGAAGAAAGTCCTAGTCTTTCCATTCTGTGCCAGGAAAGGTTATTTAGCACTAGGGGAGCTGCTCCACCTGTTCAGCTGCCTGGGGCCTGGGAGAAATGCCATCTGAAAGCAACTTGAGATGGGGAATAGAAAAGGGCATCTGAGCCACATGTTTACAATTAAAGTCCAGGAAAACTAAGCATCCAAAGAGCAGAAATGAGAAACTGTATTTCTTTTTTTTTTTTTTTCTTTCGGTGCTGGGGATTGAACCCAGGGCCTTGTGCTTGCAAGGCAAGCACTCTACCAACTGAGCTATATCCCCAGCCCTAGAAACTGTATTTCCAAAGACCTCAATTAGGAGGTAAGCATTGAACTTGCAGAATAGTTGGAGGGAAAAGGCTATAAAAGGACTATTTATTGAGTGGCTACTTGAGGATAGCCAGAGGAATTTAAAGGCTTTCACAGCAAGCCCCAAAGCTGCCCAGCCCTCATGTGTCCCATGATGCTATTTCAAGCCAGTCACCCTGTGTCAGTAGCTGCATTTTCACAGAGTGATGGTAGAATGGTATCTGGTGTGTTACTTTGACCACACCAAGCATCTCAAGCCTGGATTTTGATTTATCCTTAGTTTTGTGAAGGGACTTTGGGGGCCCTGTTGGGTCTGACCTCAGAGTAGGGGACCTTTGGAGACATGGTGAAGACAGACTAGACATTCCTATGTGAAGGTATGGAATGCAGTGAAGGGCATGAACTCTAGAGTTGGCTTCATCAAAGGCCACCTACCGTGTGTGGGACTTGGACTGGTCATTGAAGTCCTGTGTGTTTCCATTCCCTCATCTGTAAGAATGGGGATAATAATAATACCTACTTCATAAGATTGTTGTGAGGATGAAATGAATTAGTTCCTGGCATGTAGTAAGGGACATATGAGTACTTATTGATAGCATTATGTGGTTCTTATTGTTACTCCTTCAATTCCCATCCCTACCAGGCACAGGAGACAGTGGAATTCCTGGATCCAGCTCCTGTAGCCAACTCAGGACCCAGAAGAAGGGGGCGTTGGGCTCATCCAGGTGTGGAACTAAGTGTTTGCTCCATGCTGGACCTGCGGCAGTTGGAGACCCTGACCCCAAGCCCTCAGGGCCACAGCCAGGACTCTCTGGCCATGACTCCATCTGGTCCTGGGAAGCATGGTCAGCAGGCCCCTGCAACCTCTCATGCTATCCAGGTGAGCCAGCTTTCCCCCAGATCTCTAGAGGTCTCCAGGGAGCCTTAGCCAGCTTCATGCCGATAACCTCAGGCCAGTAGCTGGGGCCAGAGCATTGTTTCATCTATGCTTGCTCTGCTCCTGTGGCACATAGGTCACCTGAACTGCGAGGTCAGGTAAGGGCCGGCTAGGTTGTATGGTATAGATGGAGATGGACAGAAAAGGGGTGGGAGTGGAGAGGCAAAATGACCTTTGCTCTGGGCCAGGTTCCTTGGAGGATTTGGTATTAAAGTGAGGCTGGAGATGTGCTAACATCGGTCTTCAGAAGCTCACAATATCAGCCAGAGTCCAGCCTAGCCCTGCCTGGTGTCTGTCCTCAGAGCTGAAGTATTCAGCTTCCTCAGAATTGGTGTACACCAAATCCTTACCCCCTCTACATCTTCACCAGGACTCTCTTCTCTTCTTAGTAACTCCCATAATGTTCCTTTGTGTATTCCCAGAATGAAAAATCCCCTCAGCTTCAAGCTTCCCAACTCTGTTCCTGCCCCCACCTTATCCGATTGTTGTCACAAGAAGGGGTCTTTGCTCAAGATCTGGAGCCTGCACCCAATGAAGATGGTATTGTCTACCCAGAACCCAGTGACAGCCCCACCATGGATACCAGGCAAGGGTCCTGTCCTGGCCATAGCCCCATTTTCCCTTCCTTCTGAGCATTTTGCAGCTGGGAGAGGGCTGGCCCCCAGGCAGCTAAGGGCTTGTCTGACACCTTACTACCCACCACCTCCTTCCTAGTCCTGCTCACAGGCAGGAATCCAGTGGTGCTGCTGTTCTCGTCTGCTCACTTTCATGCCTTTTCTGGTAGTGAGTTCCAGGTGCAGGCTCCAACCCGAGGAACCCTAGGAAGAGTGTACCCAGGTAACAGGGGCTCAGAAAAGCATAGCCCTGACAGTGCCTGCTCTGTGGATTATAGCAGCAGCCGCCTTTCCAGCCCTGAGCACCCCAATGAAGGTGAGGCTGTATCCCTGAGGGAGGGACCAGTTAACTGAAACAGGGGAGGGGGCTCTGGTGACAGATGGGTGCAGTGTGATGCCTCTCCCCTCCCCAACATCCAGACTCCGAGAGCACGGAGCCCCTAAGTGTGGATGGCATCTCCTCAGACCTTGAAGAACCAGCCGAGGGTGACGAAGAAGAGGAGGAAGAGGAGGGAGGCACTGGCCCCTTTGAGCTGCAAGAAGGCAGCCCCCATACCCCGGACCAGGAACAGTTTTTAAAACAGCACTTTGAGACTCTGGCCAATGGGGCTGCTCCAGGTGTGGTCAGAGGGTCAACATTTGGTCACTACAGTCTACCCTCTTCCTCTCCTTGCCTTGCTGAGAGGGAGGGTCAGACAGGCAATGCCTTGGGATTTCCCCCTAGGGGAAGCAGAATCTGGGGAAAAGTCTTGGCTTTTTGTTTCAATTCATGATTTCCATGACTGGTAGGGGGCCCAATGCGGGTACCAGAGAGGACAGAGTCTCGGAGCATCTCTTCACGATTCCTGTTGCAAGTGCAGACTCCTCCACTCAGGTACAGAGATCCCAAAGAAACTTGGCTCTGCTGACTTCCAAGTGCTCCTACCTCGGGGGAGCACACAGCCCTTCTGTCTCCCCTCTGCAAGGGTGTTTTGTATTCCTAGTTTTAGGACATCTGGCCTCACCCCAATTCTGGCGAACTGGTTTGTGTCCATCTTCTCCTGGTATCTCTCTGGTGCAGGAATCAATCTTCTCCCCCCTTCTCCCCCTGCTGCTTAGTGGGAGAAACACTAAGCTTTCTCAGGGCCTTCTTCCACATCTCCTCCCTATAGGGACTCATCCCCATCCTCCTCAAGTCTGGCACTGATGTCGAGACCCATCCAGGTGTCACAGGTGTCTGGTGAGCAACAGAGAGGCAGTGGTGCCAACCCCCCAGGAGCACCTCCAGAGGTGGAGCCATCCCCTGGCAATCCCAGCCCCCATCAGGCAGACCCCATGCTATTGCCACGTCGTCATCACAACTCGGACAGCAGCTGGGCTCCCAAGAGAGTGATTACAACTGGTCCCTCAGCTGGACTCCAGAGAGCCCAGTCTGTGCACAGTCTGGTGCCACAGGGTGAGGAATCCAATGAGCTCAGCCCCAGAATGTGGGAAGCATGGAACACATCAATGTGCTAGAGGAGGGTGGGCCTGGTGTATCTGCCACTTGGTATCCATTAGTGGGCATGTGCAAGGGAATACCAGCTCCTAGGGCTTGAGCTGTAGCACCTGGCATTCCTTCCTTACCACTTGACCTGTCTATATCTCTTGTCTCCTCAGAGAATGAGGTGCCTTCATCAGGCCCATTGCTCTCACAGGACGTGGAGGTCCAGGATGGCCTGGGTTCTCTACCCCAGGCTGATGGCCATCCATCTCAGGCCCACTCCTACCAGAACCCGACTACCAGTTCTATGGCCAAGATATCTCGCAGCATCTCTGTTGGGGAGAACCTGGGCCTAATGGCAGAAACTCAAGCTCCTGCCTCTATTCGCATCTCACCACTCAGCAAACTGGCCCTTCCCAGCCGGGCTCACCTGGTCCTGGACATCCCCAAACCACTGCCTGACCGTCCTACCCTGGCCACATTCTCACCTGTAACCAAGGGCCGGGCTCCTGGTGAGGCAGAACAGCCTGGCTCCCCAGCAGGCCTAGGAAAGGCTCACAGTACATGTGAGCAGCGGGCCTGTTTGGGTGAGGTTACTACTCCCAAGCCTAGGACAGAGTGCCAGGCTCAACCTGGGCCCAACAGCCCCTGTGCCCAGCAACTGCCTGTCAGCAACCTCCTCCGAGGCCCTGAGAATTTGCAGCTCGTACCCCCTGAGAAGACTCCCAATCCCAAGGAATGTACCAGGCCAGGGGCAGCCCTGAGCCAGAACTCAGGTGTGCACAGCTTCCAGCTCTCCTCTCCTGCCCCGTCCTCTCTCTCCTGTCTCTGTTGGCCACTCTCTGGTCCATCCCATTTCTGTGCATCCAGCCTTTGGTGTTCATCCTGTCTGCTCCTGTCTGGCTCAGTTCATAAGTCACACCCCTGACGGTGAGACACTCCTGCCAACCTTCATGATCTCCTTGTGGCCTACTTACCCCTTCAGTGCCCTCTGGACCCCAGGGCTTGCGCTGGCCCTCTCTTCTGGACCTTGATGTCTGTGTGGTGTTGGAGAAGGGGTTATAAGGGAAAGGGGAAAGCAAGGCACAGTGGCACAGGCCTGTAGTCCCTGCTACTTGTGAGGCATAAGCAGAGGATCACTTGAACTCATGAGTTCAAGACCACCTTGGGCAATGTAGTGAGACCCCATCTCAAAAAAGGGACAGGAGGAAGTGACTGAGTACAGGTGGGGGTTTCAGTGCTGAGGGGTAGGCCTCTCTTGCTCTGAGTAGCCCTGCATGGGAAGGTCTGAAGGGGCAGCTTGCTGAGCCTTTTTGAACTGTATCTGTTCCTCACAGAACTGGTGGTAAGCCTGGAACAGTGTGAACAACTTGTGGCAGAGCTCCGTGGAAATGTGCATCAGGCTGTACAGCTCTACCACTTGGTAAGTTTTGGGCACCAACTGGCAGGAAGACAGAGCATGACAGTAGTGTTAGGTGTTTGATAGCTGAGTGTCTAGAATGATAAAAAGGCTTTTCCACTAACTGTGGAGCACTCAAAGACATCCTGGGCAGAAGAGGCAAGGGAGATAGAGGCCAGGCCAGACCAGACCTTTGAAGCCTGGTACCTATTGGTTATTTCTAGTTAAGAGCTTGAGATATCCTGAGAACATGGAAAGACTGCATGTTCTAGTTTTCTCAAGACAATCCCAGTTTATGCCTGTTGGCCTGTGTATTAATACTCTCCCTTTTCATATCTAAAAATTATCTGGCTGCTGTCCAACAGGGCCCAAGCTTTAGAAGAGAAAGTGGAGCCTATGTGAGTTGTGAGGAGTAAGTAGCTACCAAGATGTAGATGGTTCCATAATCTGAAGGGCTCCTCCTCTAGGTCACCCTGTAGTCTGTGAGGGTCCCATATTCCCAAGTCATAATTGACTCTTGGAGTGTGGAACTCCCAAGCAGTCCCTTCTTCTGGGGTAGCCTAGACCAGGTGGGGCCCCTCCCTTTTACATATCCATGACGAGCCCCTCCTCTGTTCTTCCAACTCATATCTGGGGGTCTTATTGCAGGTGTCTGGCTGCAAGACGCCCTCAACAGAGCAAAGTCGTATCACCCAGCTCCTCAGAGACACCTTCTCTTCAGTTCGACAGGAGCTAGAGGCCCTGGCTGGGACAGCATTGTCCAGCCCAGGCGGGAGCCCTGGGGCTGTGGGAGCTGAGCAAACACAGGCCCTACTAGAGCAATACTCAGAACTGTTGCTTCGAGCTGTGGAGCGGCGCATGGAACGCAGACTCTAAGCTTCAGAAGCCTGGCCCAAGTGAATGCTCCCCCAATCCAAACTGCAACCCCTCTTCCACTCACCAAAACCCTTGGGGATGCTTGGAGTGGATAGCAGGGATCAGTGCTCAGAGGTGAAGCAGCTTTCCCAGCTACTACTCCTGGAGCCCCTGTATTTATTAATTTATTTCCCTGACTGTTGCCTCACCTCTTTGAAACTCTGGCCTCCATAGCCCCTCCAGTGGCTCATGGCAGGGGTAGGTCTTGGGTCTTTATTGTCTTGGTGCTGTGAGGGGTAGGAGGGCAGCCTGCCCCGTCTGGGGGACACTGGGAAGGGCTTGCCCTCTCTTTTTAGAAGCCATTTGAAATTACTTCAGGGATCAGCTCCCTGGAGTGGAGCATTCACAGGGTACTTCATGGGGGTAGAGGTGAGAGGTAATGTGGTATTCAGTGCCCTTTAGTCAACTGCAGACCTTCACCTCTATTTCCCTTCCCCTCGCACACCAGCTACACTCTCCTGACAGCCAGAGCAGGAGTTGTTTTCCCCAATTCCTGGTAGTTTAGAAGGCAGAACTGCCTGACCTTTCAGAGCATCCCCAGCCATCAGGAGACTACAGTTGGTATCAGGACCTGAGCTCCCACATTCCACTCCCATTCAGCCCTGAAGAGGGCCCTAGTATTGTCTCTACCTGAGTGCCCCCTTTTCTCTCGGTGGCAGAGCTTATGGATCCAGCTGTGGGACATTGCTGCAGGACAGTAAAGCCCTCTGCTGGGCAAATATTAAGCCCTGGCCTCCTTTCCTTATTCCCTTTGCCTTCCCTATCTCCCAACCCTAGTCCCCAGCAGGCTGCTGAGGCCCAAGGGTCACCAAGTTCTCCCTGCATCCTGAGTGATGCTGTCAGAAGCCTGTGTGGAATTTCCTTCATGGTTTACAGGGCACTGACCCACCTTCTGAGGACCTTGGCCACAGATGAAACCACACATATACATACATGTACATACACAAACAGTTGGGTGCTCATTGCTAGAGCCCTTGGCTGGCTGATATGTGCCTGGGTTCCTCTCGCATTCTGCCTCAGTTTCACCACCCTAACTTCTGTGGAACTCATTGAGGAGTACAAAAAGAAATGAAACACACTAAATCCAAATTCTGGATTCTTAAGTATCCACAGCCTAGCTATGTGATGGCCCATTAGACACTAGGAGGAGCCTCCTCAAAGGCAGTGTTGGATACCCATAAGGGGTGCTGTAGATACTGGAGGTTGTGGGGAGGGAGGCACCAGGGTCAAGAGACACACTAGAAAAGTAGGTGGGACAAGTACGTAGCAGAGGTGAGGGGATAGATTAGAATTTAAGGGGCCATTCTTGAGTTGAAGGGAAGGAGAGGGTGTAGTAGGATCATGGGGTAGGACCAAGTAGTGATGCAGTTGTTGCAGAGCAGGGGTAAAGAATGTGTCTCTGGGCCCTCCTGCTTCCTTCTGCCCCAGGTAAAGCCGGGCAGCTTTTATCACAGCTTCAGGCCACAAAAAAAGCCAGCTTACCTGGCTGCAGGCTCTGTATGTAAAAGCTATAAAGAGATTGGGTTCTGGAGCATGCCTGACTCTGTTCAGTCAGCCTGTATGCTCCGAGCAGACCAAAACCTCTCTGGCCCCCACTCTTCTCTGCCACCAGCACCTGCATGGTCAAACTCACATGAAATCCTGGCCCCAAAAAACTTGCACGGCTGGGGGTGAACCCCTGCCAGCACTAAAGCTGCCTGCCTGAGGGTTAGAAAGTCACTCCAGATGTGTCCCAACACCAGCCACAGCCCACCACAGAGGCTCAGGCTTGGCATCCCAACCCCCTGCTCCACTTGGGTCGGGTTCTTAGCAATCCGCAGTCAGATCCTTTAAGAAGAGAGCTACATTCCTGCTAAGGTTTTTGAGAAGGTAGCTGTCCTTTTGCTAACCCCTGCCCAGGCTGGGTGGGGTCTTGTGGCCAGGTCGGTGCCCCGACCCCTTCTGCATGTCTGAAGCCACGGGTAACTGCCGCCCCCGTCCATACTTGCCCCGCCCCAGTTTTGAAAGCCCCTTATTTATAACTTTTGTACTTTGTTCCGGTAGTGGCGCTTGTCTCCTCCCCAGCCGCACGGGGCGGGGGCTGTTTCTAACTTGTCCGTTTGTACTGATGTATGAACTTGTCAATAAATACAATCATTTGTTAACTCTGGGATGGCAGCAAGTGGGGCAGCGAAAGAAAACACTGCTTCTCGCTCCATGGAGTGGAACGTGGGTCCGGCGGCCGGCGACAGTCAGAGGGTGTGAGCCGGCCGGGAGCCCACGTGGGGACCCGGGGCGGGGCCTCGGGCGGCGGGCATCATGGCGGCGGCGGGTTTGGACGCGGTACAGAGAGCGTTACGAGAGTTCGCGGCCGCGGCGCGGGGTGAGTAGGCTAGCGCGGCAGGCGCCCAAGGTGGGAGGGGTCCGGAGTACCGCCCACAGTCCGCACACCTGCATGTGAGTGGTTGACCACCCCGCTTGGTCGCCCTTGTCACGGCCCCTCCCCCAGCCGGCGGGTGAGGCCCCAGCTCGCTCCTCCTATGATCGCACGCTGTCCCTCCTGGCTTCCTGGAGTGTGTACATGTTATTTCAAGACCTGATGCGGTCTTGGCCTCGCTCGTGTTGTCGTCCTGGGTTCCCAGAGTCAACACCTGCTTAATAAATATGGGCGATGCGTTGTTGCTCTTCCCCTAAAGAAGTCTCATTTGTGACCTCAAATGTCTACAGGTGTTGGTGGGCTTCTCTCTCTGAACCCTTGCTGGAAGGAAACACTGTGGGCAGTGCAAAGTTAGGGGAGGACTGTAGACAGCTGTTCAAGTGATCCTGGTTCTTACCCCTGCTGGGTTCTATTTTTTTTCTCCCCTTTTCTTTCTTCCTTTTGCCCTTCTTCATTCCCTTTTTTCCTTTCTGTTTTTATTATGTATTTGTATCAGTACTGGGGATTGAACCCAAGGACACTCTACCATTGAGCCCTTTTTATTTTGAGATAGGGTCTCACTAAGTTGTCCAGGTTGGCCTTGATCTTGCTATCCTGCTTCAGCCTCCTGAGTTACTGGGATTACAGGCCTGTACCACCAGGCCTGGCTTTCTTTCTGTTTTTAAATGATTTTTTTCCCCTTTTTCTTTTATTAACAATTTCGTACCACTGATCAGAAACACAGGCACCTGACCCGAGTATTCATGTAAATTAAGTAAGCTTCCCACTATCAGTCCCACTTTGCGTTCTTCCAGAAAGATTGTTTATATTCACACACACACATGATTGTACTCCTTTGTACACTTTCTTGCATTATGCATCCTGGAAGTCATTCATCTATCTCATTCATTTCTGTGAAACAGTGGTGTAATTCACTGAATCAGCCCACTTTTTTTTTTTTTTTTTTTTT
>JAJEJO010048565.1:0-30735 GCA_020662805.1 Glaucomys volans | reverse complement strand
GGACTCCTCAGCCTGGACGGCTCCACTCACCTCAGGGTGCAGCCTGGACTCCTCAGCCTGGGCAGCTCCGCTAACCTCAGGGTGCAGCCTGGGCTCCTCAGGCCGGGTACCTTCGCTCACCTCAGGGTGCAGCCTGGACTCTTGAACATGGGGGTCTCCGCTCACCTCAGGGTGCAGGCTGGGCTCCTCAGCCTGGGCGGCTCCACTCACATCAGGGCGCAGCCTGGGCTCCTCAGCCCTGGCAGCTCCACTCACTCCTCAGGCCTGGCTGGGTCCACTCACCCTCTCACTTGGGTGGAGGTCACCCTTCCTCCCCTCTCCTGCATCTGGCCCTGCAGGATGGAGTGGGTGAGGTTCTCTTTCTCCCTTGATGCCACAGTTGGGTGGGGTCCAGGTGGCTCCTAGCGGTCAGGAGCGTATCCCTGGGTCTGGCACATGCTGCGGGCAGTACAGAGCTGTGGACTACCACCTTACAGCCTAAGGAGACCTTGGTTGCCATCATTGCAGCATTGTTTATTTTTTTAGTTACGATTTCTAGTGTGGTTTTTAAGCATTAAGTTTTTAAGCAGCAAAAAAAACCTTGTCAAGATTCTGGTACAGCTCGTGTCAAACACAAGTCACTGCGTCGACTTATTTCTTCCTGTGCTTTGACCTTTAGAGTCTTCTTTCCTTAACTCCGTTGATACTGAAGCCTGTGTTCCATCACAGTTTGGCACGTCTTTGTTTGCCGTCTATGGACACAGTAAAGGTCACGTCATTGGAGGAACTGGAGCCGGAGAGGCGGTCACCTGCCCCTGGGAAGCAGGAAGAGTGACCTCCTTGTTTCATGCTGTTCTTCAACTTGTACCCGGGGTTGATTTAAATGTAATCCTTCGCAGTGAAGATCATGCCTGCAGTTAATTCAGGAAAGTTCCCCCGGAGAAGGAGGAGCTGGGGCTGCAGACCTAAGGCCTGCTCCTCTCTCAGGGCCCAGAGGCCTGAGTGGGCGCCCCACTGCCCACATCTTCCTAATGACCAGGACACGAAGGCAGCCCGGGCAGTGGATGCCAGCTGCCTTCCCTCAGGCGTGCTGGGCGGGACCATGCCAGGGTCACGGAGCCAGCCGGGCAGCTGCTTGTGTGGTGCGGAGAGGTGGTGAGATGAGAAGGTCCGACCGTCCAGGTGCCTTGCGGGAGCCCTGACTGCAGCACTAATGCGGAGGCTGGTGGAGGAGGGTCGGGAGGGGAGGACGGGCAGGAGGCGGGGACCGACAGGAGCGGGGGACGACAGGAGTGGACGCCGTCCACTCTCACCGCCTGCAACTGCAGCGGAAGGATTGGAAACGCGCCCCTGAGCCGCACCCCGAGGAGGAGTTCACAGGCGGAGCGTGGGACGCCGGGGACCACCAGAACAGGTGGCCCGCTTCTGTCCTTCCCTCTGTTCGTGGCTGAGGAATCGGGTTAAGGGAGGCGTGGCTCTGGGGGAGACTTGTGAAGCGGAAGCTCGCAGCAGAGCCTCTGCGGTCAGTCCTGCGGCTGGACGTCCCGGGGCCTCCCGACACGGAGCGTGTTTCCTCTGAAGCTTCGGGAGAATGGAAGGCCTGCTGGCCACAGGCTCACCTCGCGCCCGCCAGCGCCCAGGCCCTGCAGCGGGAGCCCGGAGAGGCGGGTAACCAGAGGGCGTCGGTGTCGGTGTCGGGAGCGCCCCGCCCCACGTCCTGCTCCCAATGAGACGACCCCCAAGACCCCCTCGGGCCTCCAAAGCAGGCGCGCAGGTGACCCGCCCCACTCGGGACTCGGGTCTCTTTCTGGGTCAGCTGCAGGGGAAGCGGCGCAGTGGACGGACCTGCGTGTAACTGCGCGTGACTAGGCTAACACCGCCCCTGCGAGGAGAAGCTGACGTTCAGAGCTATAGATACGTGCTGTGTTTTCCGTCACCATAACAAAATACCTGAAGCAGGCTGACTACTTTTAAAAAGAAGCTTATTTAGCTCACAGGTTTGGGGGCTGATTGTCCACCATGGGGCAGCCGCTGATGCAGGCTCATGGTGCCGTCAGTGCGAGAACGGGCAGCAAGAGGCCACACCCCGCTTGGGGGCCCTGAGAGAAGAGGGATTTGGAGTCAGGCTCACTTTTTTTTTGGTACCAGAGATTGACCTCAGGGTTGCTTTGCCACTGAGCCACATTCCCAGCCCTTTTAAAATATTTTATTCAGGGTCTCACTGAGCTGCTTAGGTCCTCACTAAGTTGCTGAGGCTGGCTTTGAATTCACCATCCTCCCGCCTCAGCCTCCTGAGCCGCTGGGATTACAGGTGTGCACCGCCACACCTGAGTCAGTCAGGTTCTCTCCTAAACCAAGTCCGCTGCCTCAGTCTCACAGAACAGCTCTCATTCCTCCAAGCACACCTAGCCTCAGCCCCCCACACCCCGCCTCCTAGGGTCCCACCACCTCCAACACAGGGACCCTTGCAGGACAAGCCACACCCAAACCACGGCATGTGCCCTAAATGTACGTGGGAGATGGTCCACGCACCAGTTTTCAACAAAAGATAGAAGTATTCTTCTCTGACTGTGGGCTCCCCAGAGAACGTATTTGAGGTCTTCAGCCTTCATAGTGAGAGACATTGCATGAAATTAAAAAGCAATGAAATTTGGGGTGGGAGGGGAATGAACTGCACACAAGGATAAGAACAGGGTAAAGCTTCACATATTCATTTTTAAAAAGAAAATTTGTATTTCAAAAGAGTTTTACATCTTAAGTAGTATATCATCTTCATTAAAGTTGAAGAAAAAGAAAGATGAGAAAATTGATATAGAAGTCAATTTATTAGCTTAAGCCATAGAGAAGTATGGTTCTATGGAACAGAAGCTGGTGCCCACTTGTGAAGTGCACCAAAGTTCTGTCTACCGTGTCACCGAGCAAGCTAGCCAATCATAAAAGTCATTCAGGGCAGACACCCTGTTGAACACGGGCTTCTCAAAGGGCGCTCCCATTCACAGGGCACACTGCTGGGACCTTCACCACCTCTCACGTGGCAGGGTGCCCTCAGAACCCTCTAACTGAGAGGCTGACACTGCCATCGTCCCTGCTAGCAATGAAAGGAGACACCAGGATCTCCACAACTTGCCAGAGGTCACATCAGCCGCGGGAGGCAGAGCTAGGCCGCCACCTGGGCGTCTTAGTCAGAGTTGCTTACTTTATAAATCATACGTCCTCCTTGTATAAAAAAGATGAAAACTGAGTCGTCACTGAAGCGTGTCAACTGAAAGAAGAACACGCCTCTTGTGCCCTCAGAGGCAGAAGCTGTAGAGTTCAGCGCGTGGTCGCACGTGGAGAGACCCAGATGTGCACACAGCCTCTGGACGTGCACCACATGTGTCTCTCTGGACACATCGTTCCATGTACTAGTGCGAACAATGCGACTCCTGATCCCACATGGATGGCCCCGGCTTGATGATGATTTGGGGTCCCCTGATCTGGGGGCTCCGCGGTGGTGTGAGAGAAAGGGCTCTTGACAGAAACCACACTTGGAGTTTTGAGCTTTTCCCAGGTTCCCAGTGCTCAGCTGGGCAGGGGCGGCGGGCCCCCAGCCACCTGTCACCACAGCAAGCACAGACCGCACATTGTGAGGTCAGGGGTGTCACGGGTGTCCTCCCTGTCCAGGCCGATGGCGCCCACTAGGTCAGCACACAGCCGCTCGTACCTCAGGGAACACACGGATGTCTCCACATGTGCTGATTTCCTTAGGACAAATGACAGATTGTCCCTCAGAAGGATGCATTAATTTATGTATTGCAACTGTAAGTTGAATTCTTAAAACGGCGTCATCTTTTAGAAACCATTGTTTTGGAGAAATCCTGTTTCCACACTCCAGTGCTTTGCCTCTGTTAACGACCGTCTCCTGTAATCTGGAAAATTCTCTGTGCAACATAACTCGGTTCTACTGTTCTCAACTGGGTTCTTTGAGACTCTATGTAGGCAAACCAGTCATTCACAAGTGATCATCCTGACGTTTCACCCACAGACTCAGTTCTTAGTTTGCTTTCCTGTCTGATGTTGCGATGATCAGCACTCACAGCGCGAAGGTGAGTAAAAGCGCCTGATTATCCGACTAACAGGAACCTCTGGTTGCTTCCGTCCACACGTTTGCACTGGGTTCCACTAAAGTTTCCTTTCCCAGCAGAAGGATGAGCCTTTCCCTTCCTAGTTTCCTGGGCCTTCTCATTCACTTCAGTTGTTGACAGTCACACCTCTTAGAATGCTAATACAGCTTTTCTCCTGGTGTGACTTTCCATTTCCACCTCCCCGCTCTGTCCTGGCCTTATTTCTGCCCTGTTTATTGCCTGGCGCTGCCTGCTGTGATGACCTGATTGGTTTCCGCATTCTCCAGGTGCATCTTTTGTGTTCTTGGCTTCCTGTCCCTTCCTCAGCCTCTGTTTCCTCCTGGTACCTGCCTCCTTTAACCAGAACTGAGACCATGTGTCTGAATGTCCTGGTTCCGAGGTCCTGCCACACTTCCTGATCCCGTGCTTCTCTCCCTCTCCAGTCTCTTGTGGCTCCGTGCTGGGCCCTGTGGCTCTTTTCTGCATGTTACTCCTCTGGAAAGTGGAGGCTTTTCCAGGCCAGCCATGTGACAGATGCCGAGTGCGGAGGAGCGGGGAGAGCTGGGACCTGCCCGTGGCTTGACTCAGGTAACTTGTCTTCACATTCTCTCTCATCACATCATCTGTGTCCCGTCCAGGGCACAACCCTAACCTCAGCTCCCAGCATTCCTCAGTGTGGGGTGAGCAGGAGACCAGAACAGTGTCTGGGTCACCAGTCCTCCACTGACTTGCTCAGCACAGAGCGGGTCCCGCTCCTGTGCTTCCCCACCCATCTCCAGTACCCTCCAGCATTTTCTTGGGAAGCAGGAGTAGGAGAAAACACACTGGCTCCCGGCCGTCCCTACCCCCTCCACCCCAGCAGCTCCCCTGGTGGTCAGGTTACCACCAAGGTACAGTCACACGTCACCCAGTCGAGAGGGATTTCCTGATGTCCCATTCCCTGGGAGCCATCTGACGCTTCTCCCTCAGAGCCCAGTGAGAGCTGGGTTTCCGTGGTCTGTACTCTGTTCAACCATTGCCAGTCTTTCCTCATCAATGAAACTCCTGAAATAATTCACAAAGAGAAAAGACTTTCTCAGCTCACAGTTTTGGAGGTGCCCGTGCAGGATCCATTTGCCCCATAATCTCACCTGTGGTGAGGTGGTGCATTGTGGCAGAGGAGTGCCTTTAGGTCTTGAGCAGGGGAGCAGAGAGGAGGCCTGGCTGGGCTCTGAGGCCCCCTTCAAGGCAAGGCCCCCCAGCGACCCCCCACATGAGCTGAGAGCAGAGAGGAGGCCTGGCTGGGCTCTGGCGCCCTTCTAGGCATTGCCCTTGGTGACCTCCCACAAAGCCCCACTTCCCAAGGCTCCATCCCCCCCCAAAAGTGCCACCCCGAGGTCAACCCCTTAGCCAGTGGACCTCTGGGGGACACTACCGTGTCTGAGACACAGCTGCCATCCTGCCTCTCTGGGCAGAAGGGAAGGGCCCTGGGCCGAGCACAGCGGCCGGCCTCTGGTGGTTCTGAACCCCTGCCTGTGTCCTTCCCTTGTGCTGAGGGTCAGTCCCCCAGCATGGGTGAGTCCACACCCTGCGCATGCCCCTCCACAGCCCGTCAGCAGGCCCCTTTGGAAAGAAGTGGATCAGGACGGCAGCTGGCAGTGCTGAGTGGGTGGATCTTGACTTCTCTCTTCATGAATCTCTGCTCAGCCATGACCTGCTGTGAAAGCCCTGATGGACCCCAGGTGTCCCCAGGTCTCTCTGTTCCTGAGAAGATGAGACTAGAAGAAAACCAAGAGAGCAACCCAGCACACCTTCTCATGTTCTGTTGACGGCTGGTTCACGATGTAGCGGGCACAGCCTGCCGCCTTCGCACGGCCACCAGCCTCCGTGTTTTTGATTTCCAGAATAAAGTCAAAATCCCATGAAGTTTAGAAAAAAGAAATGATGTCTTATTTTCAAAGGAATGAGAATTAGACTGACATCCAACTGCTTCTCATGACATCAAAAGCAAGAAGATAATTTAAAGATGCTACAGATTTCTAAGAGTAAAGGGTCATGAATTCTGACAATTTAGGGTAAGAGCAAATTGGAAACTCCCAGCAGGGCTGGGTGCAGCTCAGATAAGGACCGCACGCCTCACACGAGTCTTGGGCTCCATATCCAGCAACTAAACCCCAAGCCAAGCAAAACTGCTTTCTAGTTCTTAGGGTTCCGAGTATGCTAGCCATGAAGGCTTGATGAGAAAGCTACCTGAAAATATGCTCATAAAACACAGAGTAGAAAAGGAGAGAGGTTCTGTTTTGTTTTGTTTTGTTTTTCAGTCTGCAGAAAGAGCCCAGGGCCACTGTGGAGAGAGTTTTCTAATGGAAACATAAGCCCAGTGTGCTGCCCTCCTCAGGATCCTGACTGCATTAGATGATGGTTAAAAACTCCCAAATATGATGCATGCATAATCAACTTTGCAGGTAAAAAACTACTATGTTGCCCTGCAAGTGTACACAGGACATGAGTGTGCAGCCAGCGTGTGCACCTTTGTTCACGTGTACATGCTGGAACACTCAGAGTGGACATGAGTGTGCAGCCAGCCGTGTGCGCCTTTGTTCACGTGCACAGCCAGAGCACACAGAGCAGAGCAACTGAGGCAGGGCTCACAGTGAAAAGAAGAGGTCGAGCAAAATTTCCCAGACAGAGAACGCACTGCAGTGCAGAGATGCAGGATGGAGGCCTCCATGAGGACCGTGAAGGGAAGGCTGACCAGAGAGGGCAAACCACTCCGGGAAATCCCAGGCACGTAGACACCAACCGCCAGGCAGGCCGGGGACAGGGAGAGGAAGAAGCTCCCTCCACGTCAGGGAGACCTGAACGTCTGCACACGAGCACTCAGGTGGGAAGGGGGACAGCCAGGATGAGGACTGTCCACTCAGAGCCAGAAGGAGCCATCTGTCTGTCCCCTGTGTGAAAGCTGGTGGACGTGGTCAGAATCCTGGGCCTTACTACTTGTGTGATTGACCATCCAGGAAGTCCTGACTTATAAGGTCAACCTGGATCTTGGGAAAGAGTGATAACTCTGAAAACCGACATTTCTCAAAGTGCAGGAAGAAATATCTTTTCAAAATTCTTGCTTAAACAGGTGTGTGATAAAACAAAATCATAAAGATTGTGCAGTTTAGTTTTGGACATGTTTTGTGGGTATATAGGACCTATTTTATGATTCTTTAATATTGTGTATGTTCAAAATTTTTCATGATTAAGTGCTAGTAAAATGAGATTCTCAGAGAAATGGAACAAACATTTACACATAGATAATTCTGGGGCTTGGGCTGTGACTCTGTCTAGCACGTGCAATGCCCTGGATTTGATCCACATCCAAGGAAGGAAGGCAGGAGGAAAGCAAGAAGAGAGGGAGGGAAAATACTGGTTAGATCTGCATGAAATTAAAGACAAAAATAATCATAAACCAGAAACAGATCCCACTAGCTGAGTTTTTAGAAAAATTGGAAGTTACTTTCAGGTCCAAGGCTTAACATCTACGCAACCATTTTAAATCCTTGCTGCCAAAATATATTTCACTTTCCTAGAGAGGAGCTTGCAAAGAAACCAAAGTTAAAAGATAGCTCCCATTCCCCGCCCCTTGGCCACCTGTTAGCGGACTAAGATATCTCCCCGCTTGTCCTATCAGCCCACCTCAAGGCTTCACACAGGTAGCTCCTTCAAGCTTACGCAAGCAGCCCAAACCAGCTCTATAAAATACCCCAACGTTAAACTCCCCTGCCCTCTCTCACCTTTTTGAGCGATGGCCTTTGTCAGGTCCTAGCTGACAAACTTTCCACGTGCGGAGCTCTCCGCCGTGTCCCTGTGCTGCTGTTTGTCTGTGTCTCACTTCCCTTTCAGTTACAATGAAGAAAACAACAGATCCCAGTAGCTGAGTTCTTAGAAAAATCAAGAAAATCTTCCAGAGAGGGGTAGGAAATGGCAAGAAGAGAGAAGGAGAAAGAGATGGAAATACACATGTCTAACAAGTCTGAGGTGTGACTAGTAGGAATCTCAGGAAGAGAGGAAAGAAGCACCACATGGGAATAAATCGCCAAGTCAGGGCACAGGAGAATCTCCCCAGGGCCAGTGTGCTGGGGCATGTGCTGTCAAATTTCAAGACACAAAGGAACATGGAAGGTTGTTCAGGCTTCCAGAAGAAAGCTATGCTCTGCCAAGGTCAGCGAACCTGAATGGCCTTCAGCGCCAATGGCATTCAGCCACCCTGGATATCCGCTTAGGCGGTGGATAGCGAGGAAGACCCACGTGGGAGCCAGATGGACAGGCGCAATCCTCTCGTTATTCCGAATGCAACCTTCCAGGCTGTCCTGGGTCCACCCACAGGAAGGGTGAATAGCAAACTGGCTTCCATTAAAACCTAAGTGTGACCCAGCAAGTTCAGCAATCCCTTCCCAGAAGCCCGGCTCCCTCCCTGCTCCCACCTCTGCTGGTTTTATTTTCCTTTACCCTCCTCTACCACAAATAGGATTCTGGCTTTTTGCTGCTTCTTTTCTTGTGGTGCTGGAGACCGAGCCCGGGCCTCAGGCGTGCTAGACAAGTACCCGCCTCTGAGCTGCATGCAGACTCCCCATAGGAAGACCTGATGGAAGGGGTGGAACCAGGCCATGCTCTTGTCGGGGTGGAGCTGAAATCTGAATTCTGCAAGGGTCCAGTGAGCCCCTGGGAAAAGTGTGTGGAACCTCAGTACTGACCAGCCCTCCCCATCTGTCCAGGCAGCTCTCCCCAGCACTACCCCTGAGCTAAGTGCAGAGAGCTCCAGATAGTTCCATCTGTCCTTCCTTATCTGCTGCAAATCGATTTCACAACTTGGCCAGATGCTAAATACCAAGCCCCACAAAAAAGGCTTGCCTGTCACCGCTAATCCTGAAAAGGGATCTCTCCAAACAACAGGAAACAGAAGTTAGCAGGGACTGCCTGCCTCATTCCTCGAGGGCAGGGGGCTCCTGTCGGCCAGCACCACATCCATGCCCAGTGGACATGTGGGGTTTGGGGTCCCTGCTCTCAGGCAGAGCCCAGGCCAGCGAGGAGGGCCTGTCCTGTGCAGTGTTTGTGAGGACAAGGAGCTGCAACCCAGGAAGTCCCTCTGCGTCACGCAGCGCATTGCAGCGCATTCCAGCGCATTCATTAGCTCTGAGCATCTTCCAGTCAGGACTTCACGCCGTCACGTGAGAGTGGAGATTTCGGGGACAGCAGGTCAGGCTGTTTTCCAGAGTTGCATCATCTCAATGCCCAATTCTCACTGGACAGGTGGCTGCTTCTGTCTCTGTTATGCTCCTGGTTCCTGCAGCCCCCTCGGTTCTTGGCTCCTCTAAAAGTGACTTCGGGGCCTCCAGGGCTCGGCCCACATAGGCCCTTCTCCCCTGGATCCCCCACCAGTGTCTGGCCTCTGACCAGGATCTGGGGGACGCCCAGGTCCACATCTCCTGAGCCATCACCTTGACAGCTTCTGGTCTCCACCCCAGGCTGGCTGCAGCAGCAAGCTGGACACGGCTGTCCTGTCCCCCGACACCCGGCTCTTGCAGAGGAGAGCTCACTCACTTCACTGTGCACACCGGCTGCGTCCCGCTGTCCACCCTGCCCGCACCTCCGCCTTCTGGAGGCTGTCTGGTCCCCAGACCCAGGGCAGGAGGGCACTAACATGTCTGCTTTGGGGGGACAGCTCATTCAACTCGAAGAGTTCAACAATTCCCCTCCAGAGTCCAGTGGGTCAGAGTGAAGGAGGGTCAGCAGCGTGCTCCCCCCTGCAGGGCTGTCCTGCACCAGCGGCCACCCCTGAGTCTGTCATGCCAAACAGCAGGTCAGACTGCAGCACAGTCCCCAGTGACATGTCAGCCGTTTTAGTTTATGGAACTGTGAAATGGATTTTAAGAGTCGTGACTGTCTCATGGAAGCCCTGGGGACCATGTCCACAAACCCAGGCACCGACTTTGCTATGTATCACATTTACCCACAAATACCAAAGCCCACTTCATTCTCTTTCGGTGAAACAAATCTAAGCTTCTAAAAGTTGTTTCACAATCTGTTGACCACGTTTCTTCTGGCACATGCACTGTGCACCAGGGTGGAGATTCACAGGACTGCCACCCTTGGGGTCGGCCCCAGCGGGTGAGAGGTACCGTCTCCCTGGCCTCTCAGGCTGCACAGACACTGTCCTCCTCCTCCGTGAATGTGTCCTCTGATCAGCTCACCTTCTCCTGCCTCGCCACGCCCACGGTGTGCCCTAGAGAACACCTGTGTCAGGGCCTGCCAAGGGCAGTTTGGGGTCTGTGGGAAGCAGATTGGCTCTGGGGCAGGTTAGCACAGGAACCGCAAACCCACCTTGGTCGGCTCTGTGGCCGGGGGTGCCTCCTGGGCTGGTGCTCCCTCTTTGGGCTCTCCCATCAGTCCTGCCTCTGCTTGAAGGCTTCAGTGTGTGCCCTTTCTGGCCTAGCCGTGTGGGAGCAGGGTGGGAACCGTGGACAGGGAGCAGTCCAGAGGAGACGGTGGTCAGTGTTTACCTGGCCGTTTCCCGTTCTGTGCCCTGCCTGGTTTTCTCCTGCTGTTTCCCAGGCAGCCCCCGGGTGGCCTTCTCCCGCCTGAGCTTCTGCGAAGCTCCTGGCCACCGGCCTCTTGCTGCCCACTGCCAGTCTCCTGGGGGCCTGAGCCCTCGCTTTCTGTCCCTCGTGCTTTGTGAAACCATGCCTCATTTCTGACCTTTGAAGGGCCCTCTGGAGTCTTTTGTTCTGCATTGATTCTCTTTGGCTCTGGTTTTGGAGTTCACTGCCTTACCTTATAGCTGTGGCTCCTTTCCTCTCCGTCACCTCGTAGCCGCCCTGTTCTGACACTCAGCTGGAGTTCTTAGATTTTGTTCCTAGCTACGCTTTAGCTTTGAGCTAGTTCATTCCAAGTAGCCAAAGTTGCTCTCTGGGCACTGCACTCCAGATTCCAGACTCACCCGACCTACCTGTTAGATTGAGGCCAGCTGCACCAGGGCTCCAGCACCTCAGGCCTTTGGGGGCAGCTGCCCTTGGCCTGCCCACTGCAGACTCTCTCTGCTACCTGACCAACAGGCAGGAGCGTGTTGACTTCTGTCTTTTACCCTTAAAGGATCGTTGCAAAGGAACTACAATCGGTGACCTGAGGGCTATTCGACACTGCCGCATGCTAAACGTCTGTTTCCCCCTCAGCCCTCCAAATGCATGTGTTGGAATCGTACCCCCATGTTTTAGGAGGCGGTTGTAGGGAGGTAACGGGTCAGGAGGACAGAGCCTCACGCATGGGATTAACACCCCCATAAAGATAGCAGAGGGGTTGGGGATGTAGCTCAGAGGCAGAGGAGCACTTACCTAGCAAACTCAAGGCCCTGGAGTCAACATCCCCACTACCATGCACACAAACACTACACCAAACACCTATAATCCCAGGAACTCTGGAGGCCAAGGCAGGAGGATAGCCTGGACAATTTAGTGAGATGCTTTCTTAAAAAAAAAAAAAAAAAAAAAGATCCAGGTGGCAATGCACCCCTGGGTTCAGTCCCTGGGACCCGTGGTGAACACTTGCTCCCTGTGTGCGGCCCCAAGTCTGATCACCAGCACCACAAGATAAACAAAACAACCCAACAAACCCCCACAGGTAGAGCGCCTGCTGTCTCTGCTCCCTAAGGGGAGGCAAGAGGAGATGGCTTCCTTCCTCCTCCTTCAAGAAGAGGCCTCTCACCGCAGACCTGCACACCCTGGCCTTCCCAGGAAGTGAGGAATGGCTTGCTGTCTACGCCACCCCTTCTAAGGTGATCTACTACAGCACCTCCACCAAGAACCATCCTCATCCCTGGATGAGAACGGGACAGCGAACAGAGGACAGGCCTTTCACTGCTCAACAGACAAGCAGGCCTATTTTGCCAACAGATGCTTCAAGCCTTGTATAAATCAACTACTATTTAATTTCAATGCTTCAAAATGCACGGTCCAAAAATGAACGTGAGAACTGTGAGAACATGCGAGTGTGAGACTGTGAAATCGCTTTCACGTGTGGCTTAGGGACGAGTTCCTGCAGTTCCTTCCTGCAGGACGTGCCTGGTGTCAGCTGCTCTGCGAGGCTACACGTTAGGTCTGCCTGAGAGACGCTGTAGTACACACACTGACGACCGCACACCACCGCACGTTCATTACGGGCACTGTGGTAAGTGTTTAAATGCCTGCTGGATCCTCATAAAAATTCTAAGATGGATTATCCATTTTATGCATGAGAAAACTGAAGCTCAGAAGGGTCAATATTCTCCCTGTACACCAGAATGCTGTGATTCCTGCTCTTAAGTCCAAGATAAAACACTGAAAAATATAGCAATTTGTTTATTATTTATTATGGTGTTTTGTTCACCAAATCAGTTATACATATATTTATGGAGGAGGAAAGGCAGGAAGGATTAAATCTTTTTTCTTTAACAAGCTAGGCAATAGAAAATGTTTCATATGAAACATAAGGATAATTTAAAACGATTACATTTAAATTTTCAATTAAATAGCCTGGTAAAAATATCTGAAAATGATTGATGATTTTAATTAAATTATATCATATCACTTTAATTTGGTCCTGGAGTGCTGGGTTATTAGGTACTTGAGAGTCAACACTCTGAACTACATGTCCAGTAAGTCCATGAACATGTGCATGGCAAATGAAAGAGACGCCCACGCGAGCAGCACATACACTCACAAAGTGAGTCTCCCAACTTTTTCATTGTGAAACATATCATACATTTAAAGAAGGGAAAAACATTTATGAACAAACCGAAGAATGATTCATCAGTCCAACCCACATGGACGCATCAGGAGCTTGCTGTGGGAACCTCTCAGCTCAGCACCAGGACATGACGACCTTGAGCGTCACCCCCAACCTCACAGGAAGAAGAGTCCACTCCAGCTTTCCGCTGGTGACTTTCTGTGGACGTGTCAGAGAAAGGAGGGTGGAGGCATCACATGTGGGCTCTGGGGTGCAGGGGCGTCCTGTGGCACAGATCAGAGGAAGACCCCTGAGTGGCTCTGGCTGGCAGAGGAGGGATAAGGACTCTA
This sequence comes from Glaucomys volans, assembly GCA_020662805.1. NCBI lineage: Eukaryota > Metazoa > Chordata > Mammalia > Rodentia > Sciuridae > Glaucomys > Glaucomys volans. Next base: position 17,579 of record JAJEJO010048565.1, on the reverse strand, counting down.
AGTACCCAGAGATAAAGGACCATTCTCCAGGGAAAGACGCTTTGCCAGAGCTGGAGGAAGCTGGGGAAGAGCATTCCTTCAACCTGGTCTCCTGGGGCCTTCTCTCCTACAGGAAGGAACACTGAACAGTCAACAAGGCTCAGGGTTCTCAAGGTTCTCAGGGTTCAAGGATTACGGCCTGCCTTCTGCAGCCCAGGAAGCAGGGATGGAGCAGGGGAGTCAGTGGAGAAGTATCTCTGAAGGTCGCAGCCAGAGGCACAGGCTATTGAAGGACTGAGTCAGTCAGGACTGTTCACTGCAGCCTGCAAAATCATCTTTCAGAAGTAAAGAGAAATAAAGCAAACAAAATCTGAAGGAATTCTTCATTTGCAGACCTGCCTTACAAACAATGTCAAATGAAAGTCATTTGGGCAGAAAGAAATTTAGACCAGACACTTAGGCCTGCACAAAGGAATGGACACTGTCAGGGAAGGAATAAACGAAGGTCAAACATCTCACTTAAGGCGATCTAAAAGAATGACTGCAAGGTAAAAATAAGACAAATGTGCAGAAGGGCTATGCGTGTGCCGCTGAGTGAATGAAGGAGGCAGGCTGCGGGGAGCGGAGGAAGTGCTGGGAGTGGTGCTGTCCGGAAGCAGTGGTCAGGGCGGTGATGGTGGGAGGGCCCTCTTGCTGGCCTTGGGTCAGGTGAACAAGCAGCCACTGGAAAGAACTCAAAGTATGATATCGATGTGTTAAGAGCGGATACAACAGAGTAATAAAAAAGGTCAAGACAAGAGAAAGCAAGAAAATGGGCCAAAACAGAACCACAGGACAATCAACAGAAAACAGCAACGAACACGGCAGATGCCAGGAAGCACTCCAATGCGGGGCTCTGGACACGCCACGCAGACAGACCCTCAGTGTGCAGCTAAGTCCAGCTCCAAGCTGTCTGCAAGAGACCCAGCTTGCACATACAGACTCGGGTCAAAAAAAAGAGGAATCAAGTTAGCACAGTGTAAGAAAGCCAAGAGGCTACACTAGGTCCAGACAGCGAAGACCTCAGAACCCGAGAGATTACCAAGGATTAAAAAGAGGCGTCATGTAGTCATGAAAGGGCATATCCTCAAGTGGATGTGATAAAAATATTTTGTACTAAAAATGAAAATGCAACATACCAGAATTTGTGGGATGCTACAAAAATGGTACTTAAAGCATTAAATGTACTACTAGAAAAAGAAGAAAGATCTAAAAGAGCAGAAATCAATGCAATCAAAACCACGAACAACGGAGAAAAATCATTAAAACTAATGCTTGATGCTTGGAGAAGACCAGCACAACTGATAAGCCTCTAGCAAGTGACCCAAGAACAGAAGGAAGAAACACACCACCACCATCAGAGGTCACTACCAACTCCATGGGCACGGGACGTGAGGAACAACTCTGCCCACACAGCTGCTCGTGTGGAGGAAACGGATGCAGCTCTTGACAGGCAGAAGCAAAACTCAGAGAAGGACACACGTAAAACCTGGATGTTCCGTATTATCAGAAAACTGAATAAATGCCCCTCCAAAATGGAGTGTCAGGTCCAAGTGGCTTCACTACACACCCTGCCATATGTTCAAGGTCAAGGTCACCACTTCTCCATGGTTTTTGCCACAACGTGGAACAGGGGCTGGTTGGTACAGTAAAAAGGTGACAGGAAGGAAGTGCAGATAGGGCAGTGGAGAGGCCATTCCCTTCTCTCCTCCCTGGAAGAGAATCACAGTAGGTGTTTTAAATAACCACGTTGGAAGGAACGCTGGACAGGCGGCCACTAAACAAAGGAAGGAACATCTTCTGTGCATCTGGCTTGGAACAGAACGTGCAGAACACAGGAGGGACGAAGACTTGGCTCCCGGCCCAGGCAGCCCCTGTGGGTGATCTTCAGCCTCCGTGTGTCCTACGTGATGAAACGGAAGAGACAGTTCTGGTCCCACCACCTCCTGGGGCTCTCTGAGGCTTAACTGGAAACTCATTTCTTCCTTAACCGTGCCAGAAGCACCTATCTCTGTGCCAGGCAACGGTCTGAAGTGCAGTGGAGGACTAAGTCCACTCCTCGCCTCTGAGGAGCCGACGTGTTAATGCGGAAGACGCAAAAAGGCAGGGCAGGCGGTGGGATGGGTAGGAGGAGGTGGACACCAGGGTGCTCGGGGAGGGCCCTCTGCTGAGGCGACACTGCAGCATGCACGTCGGTAAGGCCAGTGGGTTGTCCCGGCCTGTGTGGTGAGGCTGCACGTCAGCACGGCTGGAATCGAGGGAGCGGCAGGCACAGCAGTGGGGCTGGGGCTCAGGTCGTGCATGTGAGGATCTGGCTCTCGTTGGGAGGGGAACGGGAAGCCACTAGGGAGACCTGAGCCGAAGAGGGATGTGACCTGCCTGATGTTTTAACAGTTCAGAGTCAAGGACGCAGAGGTAGATGGGCGGCAGCTGCATCACCCAGACAAGGCGGCTAGCTCAGGCAGGGCGAGGGCACAGAGGGCACCTGGACAGAGGGAGAAGCACAGCACTCTGACAGATGGCATAGGAAGTGGAGGCCTCAGTGAAGGACGGAAACTGCTCAGGTCACAGCAAACAGAGCAAAGGAGTTGCTGAGATAAATGAGCTTCCTCAGAACCTCAAGAACTGTACACACAGTGATGCTGATTATTTCATTCTCCACCAAGCCAGAAATTTAACAGACTAAAATCTATCATGACATGAGGTATTTCATGACTTCCAACAATTTTAATTCTGAAAAACTCACACACTGGAGGTCAGATTACAACACTGAAGTTTTTAATCAGAAAAGGTTTTATTATAAGAAACAATGACATCAGGTAAAAATGCAAAAAATTGTGCAATTACGGCAAAATGTTTAAAAATATCTACACGTTTGCCCCCAAAGGACTACAGTACTTACTACATACCTGAGCACTGAACATCAAAGGCCATCTTACACTGCCTCACACAGGGAATCTGATTCCTCACAGATCATGTCCACCTTTTCTCATGCACCAGTGAAATCTGCCTGATGCTTAAGCATCAACTTGTAGGATAACAAAAAACAAGGATGGAAAATAAAGAATACAGTTCTGCTTTCCTATGACACAGTTATGCCAAGTCCAGTTCTTCATGTGTAAAAAACACACAGGAGTGTGCTGCACATAGTCTTCAGTGCAGAACAGTCCCAGTGGGACCGGCACACGTCAGACTCACCCCATCTGCAGCAGCCCCGGGCCTTTCACTTACATTCCGTCATACGTGAGAATGTGCCGCAGCATCCACACACACCCACACAGAGCACTCAGTTATCCAGGACCTCTTCTGAAGCCATTTTAACAGTGGCAAAACATCTGAGCTAGAGGACACAAACAGAGCTCTTCATACAAAATTCAATAGGAATTCTGCTGCTATCGTGAATTCCAAGCCTTGGCCTTGACTCACTTCACTTAGATCAAACTCTCTATATAAACTGTTACAGCAAAAGGACCAACCGCTGTACAGATCAACAGGCCACAAATGCTGCAGAACGAGCCACAGCACTGTTCTCTGCAGATCACACGGCACACAAACACTGCTCACTCAATATTCTGTCACATTTTCAAGTAACACATTTTGCTAAATACAGAAGATTGTCAAAAAATGGAAGGAAATCTTAGATACTCAATAAAGCTTGCAAAAATAAATTACATGGGTATCTCTGGCAAAAACTGGCTGTATTTTCCCCTCTCCTCAGTGATGCAAAACTGTAAAAAACCAAACAAAAAACCTAGAAATAACCCAAAGAGCATGAAGATAAAACAAAAGACAAAGGAAAACTGGGGGCATGGGTAAAATATAGGCTGACAACATCGGTAAAGAGATTACAGACACACTGTCAAAGCCAATAAGAAGCCACATCTCTAGCTTTCTAGGACTAGATTTTAAAATGTTAAGTCTACAAATGCCATCCACTTGAACTTCCACTTCAGAAAACTGTCCCTGCTTGTAGAGGTCTTCGTAAAGTTCGGAAAGTTTCTGAAAAACGAGGTATTGTGATGCAAAGAGGCAATGTTTTATATTTGTTTCACAGTATCACATTACAATTTGTGCAAGTTTTTAATACAAACCATGCCAGTTTGCTTTCTTCAAGAAAATCAAACTGTTCTGATTGAGCACAGACTGGGCTATACTTAAATCCTTATCATTCTTTCTAGAGAGTAAAGAATGGTACAATCCAAACACTGCCTTAGACACAGAAACAAGTTTGTCCTTCATGTTACCATTCCTAACTCACTGTTAGAAATTAATCACTGAAATGTGAAAATGACCTCGTACCAAGAGCCATGGTTCTGCTCGCTCACTCTTCCTTGATCACCTTCAGCTAGAACGAGTGTTTCAATGCAAAGTATTCATCACTGTTAAGTGCAAAAGAAAAAAAAATGAGGTTGTAATTGTAATAGGAAGTTGTAAAAGTCATTACTATTAAACCACTGGAGAATTTTTACGTTTCTGAAAACAAGATTTTAGAAGTACATGTAAATCTTCACATTATGAGTTCACTGTACCAACAACCTGGACAGGCGGAGGCTGGAAAAAGAGGTAGGGCAATAAAATGGCCCATGTCAGTGCAAACTTGGGACGTCGGTCTGACGGTCTCCAGCTGAGTCCAGTTAGACCAGCACCTGGCCGTGCTTATCAGTTAGCAGACCCTGTGAGATCACAGGCCAACAGGTAGAGCACTGTGGCCAAGAAACCGACACGCTCACGGGAGAGCGCAGGCTCAGGCCACCTACATCCAGCTGGCCACACACACGGATCAATTTATGCTAGCACCAGCCACCTGCAAATCCGAGCCCTTTCCAGGATTTAAAAAAATGAGACAGTGTTAGCACTTGAAAAAGTAACTGACAGAAAACTGCCACTTTAAAACTTCAGCTTAACTTAAAGTTAATGGGAAACATGAAACAGTCTAACTAAGTTCTCAGACTGAGTATCTCCTCCAGTCGACTCCAGTACAATGCATTTAAATCTCAGTTCACTTGAAAACAGTACACAAAAATATACACGTAAATGCATATAAATATTAAAATGAGGATCTAAGTTAGTGCTTCTGTGTTAGAGGTCACAGCTTAACAACTCCTAGTGATATTGCCTCAGATTGTTACCCGTATTTAAAATAAAGAGTCGTGTCCACCTGGTCTGGGTGTCTCCAGCCAGGAACAGCCTAACTGCGCTATGGAGTGCATAGTTGTCTCGACTCCTCTAGTACCTTAGCGACTATCACAAAACTCTACGATGACAAGTTACTTTAATACCGGGGGAAAATGCTGATAATTGCACTTTGTCACCTTTACCTTACTGAAATGAAAGCATCAGAAAAGCGAAAGCGAGTCCCTCTATGTGGTAAGCTTGAAGAGCACCTATTTCTGTGCACAGAACTCAGCTTTCTGAAGCACGGACGGTGCTTCTTAAGACAGGTCTCCTGGCAGGAGGCCGGGAGGCTGTGAGGCCTGCTGCTCTCAGAGCACTCTCTGAAGACACTGAGGATAGAGTTTGGCAACAGCGCACTCGAAGTGCCGGCCCAGGTCCCAGAGCCGGTCCGGGGTCTCGTACACCTTCTCCCACTGGTCGGCAGCCTCGTCGTACTGGTACAGGGAGTTCTTCCTGCTGGTTCTAAAGACGTGCTCCTCCACAGTCACCTGAGTGGCTCGGACAAACAGATGGAGCTTGTCCTGGAAAAGGACCAACTTAAGGTAGGGGTTTATGGACTGGTCGCACGGGAAGTCCTTCTTGCGGGTCCACTTGTTCAGCTCGACGTCGTAGGCCTCCACGGTGAACGTGCGCTGGTGGTTCTCACAGGTCCCTGCTATGTAGTAGATGGAGTCCTTGTACACCGCAGCCAGGCCCTGGATTCGAGGCACTGTCATGGGGGTCAGAAACCCCCAGTAGTCTTTTTGAGGCTCATAGAAGAGGAAAAATTCTCCTAGAAAAAGAAAACAAGAACGTGTACATTTTTGCTTATTTTTGGCTGGATGCTGTCATTCCAACCACTGGGGATTAAGAAGCACAATTTTCTAGATATTTCATTTTCTAACACAGACAACACACAGACTATATTACAGTCAACCTGAATCAGGGTGTTTCTGCTGGGAAGGTGTAAGGAGCTACTCTGGCTTGATGCCCAAAAAATAGTAAAGAGCATGGTTCCATTTGTTCTAGCCAATTGTGGGTCCAGAAAGTTTATTTCAAGCCAGCTCTGGAACAGCATCTGACTAAAACTCAGCCAGTAAGGACAAACGTATCCATGTAGCTTGATCATAAACAATCTGCTACATATTTGTCTAACTAACTGAAAGAAAGCACACGGAACTGTCCAGACGGGTGCTTATGGGCCGCTGATGTATTAACCTGAGTGCTGCCACAACGCAGTGATGAATGTCAACAAGAGAAAACCTTGCTTTCATAAGACAGATATGTTTGTTGTTTATGGGGTTGATTTTGAGTCAATTTGGCAGTAAAAGAGTATGCCAAATGAGACTGAAAATATGAACAGGTCTGTAAGAATTAGTGAAGATTTATAAGAATTTTTCTAATCATAACATTTATATAAAATCTTATAATGAAAATCTGACCTTTTCATGAGTAGATTAAATTTCTACAGACAGGCGAGGTCGAGCAACCCCACCTGAAATGCTTAGTACCAGAAGGGGTTTGGATTTCCGATGTTTCAGATCTGGGAACCTCTACATATACACCATGTGATATTGAGGGATGGAACCCAAGTCTAAACATGACATTCATTTGCTTTCCATGTACATCTCATGGCCTGTCACAAGGTCACATGTGGAATTTCCACTTGCAGCACGATAGTGGCACTTAAAAGCTTCCAGGTTGGAGCATTTTGGATTTGGGGAAGCTCAACTCGTCCATCATAACTGCACAACAATTCATGTCATTTTCTTTCTTTTAATGTAAAGAGGCTTTGTTTAAATTACAAATACCTGATTTTAAATCAAGCTTCCCCTCGAAATCTTTTAGATTTGGGTCACTCTCATCAGATGTCCAACAAAGACCTCGGAACTTCCTTGTACCTAGGTCCTAGCTTTACATCTCCCGCCTGGTTCACGACTCTCCATGAGAGAGGGAGAGATCAAAATTTTTTAATGTGTGCAAAACCCTACAAATTTTTTATAGGAAGGAAAAGATGAGACACATAAAAAGTTGATTTTTAAAATCTAAAGTTCTCTTTAATGAAGTGAAACCAATAAACAATTAAGAAAAACCCCAGGGCCTCCGATCCTTCTTATATAAAACACAGTCTCAGATGAAAAGATGCTCACTCTGAAATCTCATTAATTCACGGCTGTTTTGCTATAGTATTTGCATTCATACAGAACCTTTGCACTCCTCTGGCAGTCCTATGACGAATCCTACCTCTGTCAACAAGCCAGGTAGCCACACACTTCATCACACAGGGCCACACACCTATCCCCAACACTGGATGGAGCACACATACATTCTTAGGTTCCATTTTTTCGGCAAGGCCAACAAACCCAAACATGCTGTGCTTCTGTTACTACGAGAAGGACACTATTCCTTCTGGAAAATTAACCTGAAGCCAAGGTATTCAGGCACTTCCAGGAAGTTTTAGGTAAAGGGTTAGAGCAAAGAACATGATTTTTAAAAATGGATAAGGGATTAAAAATCAGGTACATCTTCATGACAGTGACCCCTCTTCCTGTTTCATTAAATCAGTAGTGATGGAAACATTGAAACTAAGAAACACAGAAGAGGAAGAAAGGAGTGGTTTCATGTACACTGCATTCAGCATTCAAGCAACTAAAAGGTGTCAGAGAAGAAGTGGGAATCTTGTTCTCAGTCAGAGCATGTTTCCTCTCCCACACTCTGCTTCTCCTGTGTCTTTCCCTGCCAGAGCACTGGTCCTCAAAGCTAAATATAGGTCCCTTCTATAGTAGCAACAGTAAGAAAAAGAAGACATTGCAAAGGTTTTCAGTGCAAGGAAATTGGAAACAACCTGTTATGAAAGGAAACACAAACTTTAGTGAAGCTAAAACCTGAAGGCCATAATTTCAACCCCTTTGTAATCAAGTTTCATAACTCTGGCAATGATAAGGCCTATACAAAACCCTCTGGTAACTGAAGAACCTAACTCCAGTTAATGCTTTGTTCTTTTTTCTCTCTTAAACCAATCCAATGAGTTCCGTAAAACAGCAGTTATTACATCTCTTGGTTACACATTACTGAAGAGCAAAAATAGCCACATATTGACCTTACTTTCTTTTTGAAAGTCTTAAAAACTACTCTAAAATATTTCTCCCAAAACACTGCACCGTTTATTACAGAATACTTCAACAATACTTATTCCATATGATAACAAAGCATGAGCATAAAAAACCTGGAGGATCAATGTAGTAATGTAAAAATACGTTGAAGCATTTTAAACTTTTTGGTTCAAAATTTGCTTTCCTTATAGGTCCTCCACAGAACAGGCTGTTGTAACATGTATGATAAGGAGGGCAGAGGAGCCTGGACTTCCAGGAACTGTCAGGACAAGCAGCCACGCTGGTGCTGCCCTGCCACAGAGGCGCGGCCCTCGGCACCTACCCTGCAACACGTAGATCCGCTCTCTGTGCTCCACGGCACTGTGGAACTCCATGGCCACGGGCATGGCACACACGGTCCTCCAGCAGTTCTCCCTGCTGTCGTAGCACTCCACGGACTTGAGGGGGTTCCGCCCGTCCCCCTCGTACACTCGACCTCCGATGGCGTACATCTTGCCACAGCAGTACACCAGTCTGCAGCCTATTCGGGCTCGGAGCAGGGATGGTTTGGACAGCCATCTGTTGGTGGAATGGTCATACATCCAGAAATCGTTTTCTGCCTTGTGGTCGATGGAGACCTCGCTGCTGCTCGGCCTGTACCCTCCTGCAATGTAAATGTCATTATCGGGTGACACCAGAATCCCAACTTCTCTCAGATCATTGGGTGGTTTGCACAGCTTGAACACCCTTCCTGTGGCGATATCCAGACAAGGCACTGTTTGCTTCTTTATCGAGTGTTTGTGGGCAGCATCGAAACATATGATCATTTCAGAGGCGGTCATGCCCAGCCTCTGAGTGCAGCCATTGGTGCTGGACGGTGCCCTTTCTGCACAGCCTGTGGCTATGGCCTGTGCAAACTGAGGTGGGATTTTCTCTATAAAGGTATCGTCCATCAGAGGAAAACGTATGCATTTGGCAAAAATTTCTGGAAGGTGCAGTTCTCGCTCCTGCTGCTCGTGTTCAAACCACCGTACGATGCTGTCGAACACGTGCTCCTCCCGGTCCACGTTCAGGTCATCACTGTCCAGAATGCTTATCAGCTGGTCTTTCGTCAGCTGCAGAAACTCCTGCTCTTTGGTGACGCACAGAAACTTTTTACGAATATATTCTTTTGATCTGTCTCCAAGTTCCTGATGACCATAATGATCAGCGAAGATGAAGACCCCAATGGAATTCTGTGGGTCTAAGTGACTGACCATGTACTGGGCACACTGGTCCTGGATGGACGGGATCTGGAAGATGCTCGCCGCAGTGAACAAGGCCTGAACATTGGCCTCTGTCAGAACAACTCTGGAGGTGTAGGCATAATTCAGTACTAAATCCATCGATTCGGCTTCAACGCCGACTATTCGAACTTCTTTCTGAGTACTTTCTGTAAGGCCGCTAGTGAACATGGATCTAAGAAGGAGAGAACTGTTAGTATTTTATGCAAATAAAAATTACTGTGGCAAATTTTCTAAAGTATAAAGTTATCACAAAGATAACCTTTGAAACTAAATAAATACATTCCTTTATATTCCACACAGAGATAACAACTGACCATCCACCAAACCCTGTCAGGATAGCCCACCTTGTGCACCTCAAAATATCACCCACTGCAGAGCACTCAGGCTAAAGTCACCTGAGGAACTATGACTAGGAGCAAGGCAGGGAGGAGCTTTAGGGAGGAGTGTCCTTCACACACCGAGATGGAAAGCAGCCTTGATCACTGAGGAACTGGGCAACTGTGGCTGCAGCAAGCCTGAACGAACAAGCTCCGAGTGTCCCTTATCTTCCAGGAGTTTCTGCCTCCTCCCACCCCTAACCTCTCAGTAACACCCTAGGATTTATTAACCTGGTCCAGGCAGCCATTGGCCCTGCCATTCTCTCAAAAACTTATTATTCCTTTAAGAAAAAAAAGCATCATGCTTTGGCCATTTCTTTGGACTCTCTTGTGAAGATTCCCACGTACAGGGAAAATTAAGAAAACGTTTAGGCTTTCCTCTCATTAATTAGCTCTCGTGTTAATTCTAGACCCCGCCAAAGAGCCCACATTAAAAGTGGTAGAGGTCATCTGTCTCCCCCACACTGTCAACGGCAATAAAAGAGGAGAATATTTTGAGTAAAGCAAACCAAGATGAGACCTGGCATACTTCAGGTGCTGGCTTGCTTCGGCTTCTGCTCAGGCTGCCTCATGGGCATGACATCTCAGACTGCCCTGCCAAAGGCTGAAGAGCACCAGTAGAGGACAGTAACACAGAGACAGTCTAATGCGGCCTCTGCCCGCTGGACATCACACAACTAGGGCCCAAAACATATCTCTAAAAATTTCGTCTTAAAAAAAAAGCAGGAGGTTCCAAATCACATATTTTCCCCACACCTTCTTAAACTAATGCTAGCATTTGAAAGTTCCCTTAATGTTTGTAAGACTTTTAAAGATGACTTCACTTACCCTCCGACATTTTGAAGATCTTTCCTTAAAAGATATACTTCATCTCAGTTAAAATTACCATGTTTTACCTACTTACATCCACACATAAATAAAAATTACATTAGGGTTAATATAATGCCTTCTTCTAAAGAGAGTTTAATATTTGACACATCAATGATTATTTGGAGATATCTTTTTTAAAATCCCAAACTTTTGTCAATGTTTTTTTCTGAACATTAAAATATTGGTGCACTTATGGGACTTTCTTAGTCAAAACATTAAGCAATTAAATACATGGTCTATTACGTATAAGTCATTTACAAACTTCATTTACCTTTCTTTTAAGGTTTCATTCAAGGCTATTTATTAAATAAAATACAAAAATCAAATTCAAATCTCTTAAAAGCCATTTGAGGAAAGATTTGCATACTATTGACCTTTGTTTAAAGTTCTAGGATGCTTAAGATTTGTTGAAGAAATTAATCTAACATTGGTGATAACCCTTTCATTTTTATTTAAAGTGTTAAAGTATGAAAAACATCCTTAAATAGGAAGATTTCCAGTCACTTTGGAAGTCTTCAGTGAATATGTGGAATTAATTTTGAAATGCAGTATGAGAAGAACTGAGCTCAGCTTGTTTAATCATCTTTGAGTTCTATTTTTACTTCCATAATGTAAATTTTAAGTGTAATATCACAAAGACTTTCACAATGGTTAAAAACTAGATGTTCCCAGGTATGAGTTGGTTTTCAACTCCAATGCTGAAAGACTCACCTATACAGTCAATTGAAAGGAAAACTAGAACCTGTCGTTACGTTGAGATCACCTCCCAGAGGAGGTGAGGATCACCACATGGGAATGCACCTGACCTCAGCAGGTTGGTCCCCACACAGAAGCTGTGACACCTGACTAGGTCTCGGATCTAACAGGTTCTTCATGTAAACTCTAAAGTGGGAGCAGTTCCTCACAATAAATTGTGAGTAGCAAAACATTTCTAACCTGACAAATGGGATTATAAGAGTCATGCCAGATTTCCAGCTATTCTAATTCTTTCACCTGTGATGCAAGACCTAGAAATTATTAAGTATGACTTTCCAGATTCCACACCAAGAGTAGCAATGGTGGCAAAAAACTTCTGTATGAAAATCCTAGCAAGAGATAAGAAACAAACCCTTCAGTTTTCTTGTTTATTTAATTGCATATGTCTTATGCTCAGAAAGTTTTCCAAGCGTCCTGTGGAAATTAAGAAAATCTATTCCAAGCATACTTCTTTTAAAGTAATTTGTCTGGGCCCTCAAAGCTAATTTTCATTAAGTCTGACTCTTAAGGGTAACACAAGTAAAGTAGGCTTAGCTTGGAGCTTGATAAGGAGCAACTCTGTCACGTATCTAAACACATATTTATTCAACAGTGCGGACAAGTCAGTCTCGACCGGGAGTTTCCACTGCCAGGCCAAACTTCACATCTCTGGCTTAAATGAGTTTCATCTTTTTTCCTTCCAGCTCACTGTCTTGTGATAAACAATACTCAGTGGTCCAATGACCTACCCAAGGCAAGTCTAAATGATCACATCATAAGCATCAGACCCAGTAACTATTTTTAACCAAGCTTTCTGAGAAAGAGGAACCAGAAACTACTGTCTGGAACATTACACTGCTGTGTGCCCTACAGAGGTAAGCAGGAAAAGCGCATTTGAGACAAACATCATGTGTGAATTCGCAAATTGTATGATTCTACTTTGTGTACAACCGGAAAAAAATAAAAAATTCAAAAATTTTTTTTAAAAATGTGGTTGAAAAGGTGATCTTACTGTCATTCATGCACCACTATTAAACACTGAGGGGCAACTGACCGCCTAAAACAAAAGAAGTTACCCTCAGGCAGAAAACTACCTTTTCCATGGATCTCTTCTTAAGAGTAGAAAGCAATTTTTCAGACCCAAGTTTTAAATGTTTACTTTTCAACATTTTACGAAAAACCAACATACATTAAAATGAAAACAGCATAAAAATGCTTCTGAAACCTTGGAAATAATCACTAGTTTGCTTCCTACACAAAGAAACTATATTTACTTTCATTCTGCTGCTTTTACCCCCATGGTTTTAAAACAAACTACTGAATGGTCATTTTTTCCTAAAGGAACAGGTTTCTATGTTTTAAAACTCTAAAGGAGATACAAATACTAAAAAACTATGTATCAAAAATAATTTGTTTTGGAACAGATTCTAAATCAGTACTGCCCAAGAAAACTTTAGAAAAGATATTTTTTGCCTTTATGTATTTATTTTTATGCGGTTCTGAGGATGGAACCCAGTGCCTCACACGTGCTAGGCAAGATCCTGCCATGAGCTACAGCCCCAGCTCCCAGTAAAACTTAGCGGTGACGTGCTGTTTACCTGTGCGGCCCAACATGGCAGTTACTAAGTAGCAAATACCAGTGGCTACTAAGCAACTAAAACGTGTTTAATGCACTTGAGGAAATGGGTTTTTTATCTGCTCTTAAATATTCTGTTTAAACGGCGACATGTCACTAGGTTGCCATATCGAGCAGCACACATCTGGATTTCCTGGTCATTAGCGCCACACAGCCAACTTTAAAGCGACCACCTGAACCCTGGAGGAGTCCCTGAAGGAGGCAGGGCCCTGCGGGGAGGGCCGTCTGCCCACTTGTCCCTTCTCGGTGTCACCATGACCTCGTGGACGGCGGGGGGGCCGGGCGGACGGCGGAGAGCGTGCCTGGTACCTGAAGTAGGGGCTGATGGCAGCCAGCACGTTCCTGTGGCAGGAGAAGGTCTTCCCGTGGTCCACCTCCACCACGATGTCCGTCAGCTGCGCCTCCTCGTACATGGCGCGGAGCTGCCTGAGCACACTGCACGCGTGGGAGGGGTCCACGGCCTCGCCCGCGGCGTCCGCAGCCGGGGTCCCGTTCGGCGTGGGGGACTTGCGTAAATCTAGGAGGAGAAAGCCAGCCGTACGACCGCGCAGCACAGGCGGTCCGCGTCGCGGGGCTCGGCTCGGCTCTCCCCCGGCACCACGCACGTCCGTCAGCAGGGCCGCGGGGCCGGCCTGCGGCGAGACCGGGCGGCCTCCGCCGAGCGCGCCCGCGCCGCCGAGGGACGCGCGGCGGCACCGGCGAGGTCTGCGTCCGCAGAGCCGGCTCCGCCGCCGCGGCGCGACGCGAGGGGCTCCCCGCCGCCGCGTCCCCCGCCGCCCTCCCCGCCTTAGGCCCGGCCCAGTCCCGGGCCCCGACCACCTGCGCACGCCCTACGCCCCGCGCCCCGCGATGCCCACCTGCGCACGCGGCCATTGCGCGCTGGGCCCGGCTCCAGCTCTTTAAAGAGGAAATGTCATTTCGCTTCTCTGGCTCCCGGGTTCCGGCTCTTCCAAGCTCCCCGAACCAATGGGATTGCCTATTCGCACGGCTCCGCCCCCACCTCACCAACTGCTAGCGCTGATTGGCCAAAATGTGTGAACGGGCGCGCCGGGAAATGTAGTTTCATTGTCTCACTCCCGCGTGGTCCGGTCAGGCGGGGGCCAGGCCGGGGTTCCTATTGGCCGGTTGGGGCTCAGGTGGAGCAAAAAGCAGCGCGAGGCCACGCCGGGATTCCTATTGGAGGTTCTGAGTGGGGGTGGAGCGCTGGGACCAGGCGGGGCCAGAACAGGATTCCTATTGGCTGGCTTGGGCGGGGGTGGAGCGCGGAGGCATACCGGTGTTCTTATTGGCCGACTCGGGAGCAGGTGCAGAGAGTGTGTGTGGCTACAAACCTTTGGGAAGAAGATAAATTTTATTGTTTCGATTTACTCTTCTTGTCTTTCTGGCATCTAATAGGGTGCCTGCCACCTTGTGGAAACTTACTATTAGAACGAAAAAAGTAAAGCACAAATGAACTAGCATTGGTAATGCTGGACTTTTGAATGTAAGGATCAGTTACCAGTGAATGGGAGTTTTATTAGAGGCAGGGATCTACTTAATAAAGGGTATTGGGTTGTAGGCTGTGATTGAGAAAGAGAATGACGAAAACCAGTTGCGTTCCGTCCACTAGAAATGTAAAGTTGCGCGTACAATAACACCAGGCAAATCAATAGAAGTCGTGTTTCCTTCTCATTGGGGTTTAAGGACGTCCCTAGGCACTTATGATTTTATGAAAACCCTTTCTGCACGGTTCTGCAAGGATGAATTTGATTTAGTTTTTGATCCTGGTAACTTTAAACGCCCATTTTCGATGAGTTCGATTTATTAAAATAGTGTTTTTGCTCACAATATTAATGGTATTAAGAAAAATAGCATAAATCATCAGTGTTCTCAGATTTAGCAAATAAAGGTTCAGGACATGCATTATTAGGGACCTATCTAATTGAAATATTATTTGTTGTTCCTTTAAAGTTCAAACTTAATAGTCTTTTCAACCCTTGTAGAAGAGGGGAGTTTCTACTGAATCCTTAAGGAATTCTCAACTAATTAACCCATAGACTGGGCAATGGTTTAATTAAAAGAAAGATTTCTGAATAACCCACAAAGATTTCTAAATGTAAATAGAAAAAGTGACAATTTATAATTACAAAGTTGCAATTATATTTTACTGGACAGATGGCATTGCATAGTAAAGATTTCATTATCATTAAGATGCATATTAAAAACAAGAGGATATCAATATTGAGGTGACAATCCTCTTCATTCTCAATGATCTTCAAGAATACAAAGGAGATTCTATTTTGGGGTTGATACTAAGTAGCCAGAGGCTCTTTTATAATAAGGTAGCTCTAATTTCAATTTTAATAAGAACCTATTAAACTTGCTGACAATCTGGAACAGCAGCAGCAACAGGACTAAGTACTATACTGTTCTCTGAAGCAATTTTCTCATGTAGTTAGAGTTCATGGTAAATTTTACTAAGGATGAAAGTTGGAACATCAAACCAGAATATTTGAAGGACCTATATTTCTTTCAAATTAGACTTTTAGAACTTCATTATTATAATGTTTCTTACCAAGGAACCAAAAGCAAGAATTGTAATCATGGCTGGTTGCCAGAAGAGAAGTCTTTACATTTAAATTGCAGCAAAGATCTTGAAGGATGATCAAAGGAACAGATTTGAAAAATGAGAAAATGGCACAGTTACCTTGTTTTTTCTGCTTCCACCTGAAGAGAACAACTTTTCAGTGGTTATTAGCTGTGCCTGGGCTACTGTTGATAATACCTCACTGCACCAGAATAACAGTGGCTCTAACGAGGGCTGTGTCTAAGAAAGTAGAACCTCACTTCTGCAGATTGACTCTGCTGTTTTTCCATTTCCCTGTTCTGTACTGGCTGAGGCTGTGAAATTGACCAGAGCTGTATGAAAAAGTAAGGGGGATGCTGGAGACTCCCACCTTCCTTCAAATGACATCCTTACATGTTTATCCTGCTCAGCCTTCTTGCTGTGCTCTGGTGGCATTTTTCCTTGCTAAAAACTTTTGTGTTGACTGGATTCGTGCTTGCAAAGAAGCAACAAAGGCAACCATTTCAATATAAATGTAATTCAGCCACAAATATTGAATTGTTTTTTCAAAACTTTTTAGAAGCCAGGCGTGGTGGCGCACGCCTGTAATCCCAGCGACTCAGGAGGCTGAGGCAGGAGGATTGAGAGTTCAAAGCCAGCCTCAGCAACTTAGCAAGGACCTAAGCAACTCAGTGAGACCCTGTCTCTAAATAAAATACAAAATAGGGCTGGGGATGTGGCTCAGTGGCCAAGTGCCCCTAAGTTCAATTCCCAGTTCTGAAAAAAAAAAAAAAAACTTTTTAGAAACTCACAGATTGCATATGTTCTGGTTTTTTAATACAAAGCTTTATAAATAGGTATTAACAGTAAGTTCACTGATTGGGCATTTCCAAACCTTGTTGTATTTTTTATGCCCTTTGAGATCATGTAAAAATTCAATGTGGTAATAATAGAAGGTTGAAGTTTGTGAATCACTGAATTTGGTCATACTGGGGATATTAAAATGCATTCATGTATATTTTAAATATTTGGAATTTAGCATATACATAAAAAATGGAGACTGTGAAACTAGTGGCACAAATATTCAATTCCTCAAAAATATTTATTGCCCCTCCACCACCATTCTAAATTGACTGTATGAAGCAAAGTTCATGGTGGAAGAAAGAAAAGGAAGAGGCAGAAAGTAGGGGAAGTAGTTCCTGACTTCAAGGAATTCAGAGTTGATCTGTGAGATAAAACATATTCAAATGAAAATCAACTAAAATCAGAGCCCCCAGCAGCCTCTAGTTGGCACAAAGTGCGTATTCACACACTGAATGTTAGGGTGATGTTCTCAGCAGGCTGGGAATCAGGCAGGGCAGCACCACACTCACCACACTGTGGAAGACACTTTCTCCTTTGCTTTATCTTGGCTTGATAAAAGAATTCTTGATAAAGAATTCACTGTTCATACTTTAATATTGATGGAACTTAGTTCAGGAGTTGAAATAGGGAAACAAATCACATGATTACGTACTTTATTTCATTTAAGTTCTTGTTTTAATTTTTTGACAACAGTGTTACAAATGAGGAGAGTAAGGCCGGTGGACTTTCAGTAACTTGCCCACAGTTACACAGGGCTTTGGCTCCAAGGCAACTCGCTTTTGGTGGCATACACAGGTTCCTGGGAATGACACAGTAGAGGAAATGATGGGTTGTAGGATTTCCTCCACATTCAGCATATCTAGTTTTATGTCAAACACAAGGAAAACAAGACTGTCATGAATGGACAAAAGTATTGGTTAGACTTGATATTTTAAGGCTCCAAGAAATTAAAAGAAAGGAAAGGCTAGAAGTAGAGGCTGAAGTCACCCTGGTGAGCTGTGT
>JAJEJO010048563.1:2653-24301 GCA_020662805.1 Glaucomys volans | reverse complement strand
CCAAGGAAAAAAAAAAAAAAGCAAAAAGAGTGTTTTATTTGAGAATACTTGTTGAGCTCATAAACTAACGGCCTGCCGAGTACTCAACTTAGATTTTTGAACATCTTGTTACATTGCAATGGAGAAAAGCCTACAAGGCCTTTGTTTAAGTGTATATTGTGTCCAAAATTAATGTACATGATATTAGAGGTTAACACAGCGCTAAAAGAAAAACTGGATTCAGGTATATTTGATTCACATGATTAAAAAGGTTCAATTTAAATTCAGTAAATAAATGAAGGTAAAATATATCTAACCGCACAAATAAGGTAAAATATATCTAACCTCACAAATCTCTAGGTGGTCAATTAAAAAAAGTTGATGTCTATAAAATGTGTAATATCAATTGTTTTTTTTTTAGGACTTTTCCACAGGAAAGAGATGGCAAATACTATTCAAAATACTTGTCTGATCTTGGTTATTACAGTAAAATAAGTAAATTAGAGTTAATGTATTACACCTTAAATTCCATGGGGTGACATGCTTTAGCATTATTGGTGTTTTCATGGATTGTTAAATAAAGGGATTTGGAATTGTTTTGTATCATCCCTGAGAGCAAGGTTACTAAGAGTGAAATCCTAGTAATTTATCTAAATTCAGAAATTTCATAGGAGTTGTTTTAGAATACGGATAAAGGAGTCAACATATGGGAAAGGGAAAGTGCAAACTTCTAGGTATTAAAATATATTCAGTAAAAGGAAAAGGAAAATATCTCTGGGTAAGAAAATCTGTGTGTAAGTAAAGGGCAAATTCCAACAAGTTTTTGTGTAATTAAGTAGTTATATGTATGTGAGACCTTCAATTAGAAACTGTTTAAAGTTTTCCCCTAAGGTCAAATGTTAATGGGCTAATATAAATCAAAGTGTAATCAATATTGTAAAATGACAAGGATTTCTTTAAGTTTTATTCTCTATTGTGGTTAAATAACTGGTAGGGCATTGTGCTATGTTGCAGAGCCTAGGGTTTTTTTCTTGAAAAACTAGGTTTGGTTGCTCTTTGTATATTCATGTGCCCATGTCTTCTGGGTACGCAGGTCTGTAGAGCAGGGAATTTGTCAGGCTGCTGTTCTCCAGGTTAGACTTGTCTGTGTTGGTAGTTTCAGGCTTGTGGGAATGGCAAATTTTATTTGGGATCATTTAATGTACTGTAACAGAACCTGCTATCAATAGGGTATATGTAAATTTGTTGCTTTTTACGCTGAGATCAAAATTTAAATGCAAATGTATTTAAAGTCAGTGAGAGTCTGATTTGTTTAAAGGTTAATATCATGAAAAAATATTTGGTCACTTTGCCACACAAAAGGAAAGTTAAAAGCTCTCAGCCTTTCCTTGATTTGTTTTAAATGCAATATATTGTGTTAACAACTATTCACATAGATTCAGGAAGCAATACATGTAAACTGTGTAAAATGATGTCCTAAGAGGAGGCAAATGTAACTTCAAACCTGGAACACTCTGCCTAAGATTGTAAAAGGCCTTACCTGAAATAAGGGTCTGCCTCCCACGCTGCTACAAGTCAGAATGTTTCCAAAATAAGTCAGCTTTCAGCTCATTTATATTCAAAAGATTGTTTTTTGTTGTAGAATTACTATGATATCAAATAGGAAATATAATACATAACTCAGGCAGGATTTAGGATGACTATTACACAAACTAGATATGTTTTTACTGTTGTTAATTATTTTGTATTTTCCTTGTGAGCTCTGTAGCTGATGCCAGATTAATGTTTGGAAGAAGAATACTAGGCCATCACCTATGAAATAGACGAGATAGTAACTGGTGAAACTGGCTTGCCGGATGTTTAAGATCAAACTTAAGGATTGAGATTAAAATAAAGGGGCCAAGAAAACCAGTTTTGGTTCTTGCCCTCAGAGTCAGCCTGCGTCCAGGGAAAGAGAGAGCTTCTCTAAGGAACTTTGCAACTCCAGGTCAACACTGCTGCCTTCGCTGCTGCCAGAACTCAGAGTTTCCGTCCATGCAGACAGTGGGCAAAAGACACCGCCTGGTTTCTGTGTTGCACAGAAGGCATCGCTGTGTCCAGAGCCGAGGAAACACTGGCTGCCATCGGCCTCCAGGTTGGGGGAACTGCCACAGCCAGAGCAAAAAGCCACTAGGGCCCAGATGCCACCACCACCAGAGCTCGGAGCCGTCCAGGACGCTTCTCAATAACCCATGCATTCCAGGCTTGTCCCCCAGAGTTGGAGATGCGGTAAAGATTGCTGAGAACAAGGAGGTGTAATGGTGGGCCAGACAGGCTTGGCTCCTGCCCTCCTGGTGCTAATGGGAGTGAGCAAGGACCAGCCTCCCTTTGCCACGAATGGAAGCAATGAGCTGTCAGCTGTCCACAAGGCAGAAGCCACTGCCTTGGAGCTGCTGGAATCCAGGAGGAGCGCTGCTGCCCGCCCCAGAATGGAGAGGCTGCTGATGAAGAAGCTGCTGAAATGCAGGAACTGCCACCACCCAAGCACAGGACTCTCGACCCCTGTGAGAACTCAGCTGACTCCTAAGAGACAGGAATGGGTCAATTTGACCAACTTGATCTTAAACACCTAGCAAAACAGTTAAAACCAAACCAAACCATAGACATTCTTGGTCATTTAAAAGAAACAATAGTTTAATGTAACTTAAGATGTACTTGTGTTAGCCCTAGAATAGGACTGGGGACTACAAAAGAGAGATTCTTAGGCAAATATACCTGATAACTCAAGTTCCCAAATAAAGGCCTCAACCTCTCCAGCCTTTGATAGGCCTTGTTATGGGAACAACTTCTCAGTTCTTCCACCGGGTGAGAGATTGACTTCTACCATGTCATGATATTCTTTATTAATCTCATTTTGGTACTTATGTTATTTTGTTTTTCTCTCATAGAAGCACCCACCCCAGATGACTTCACAACCTGCTCTTCCCAAGCAGACTTCTGCTCCTCATTGACCAGATTTCTAAAAGGAACTTCAAACTGCTTCCCCAGACTCTGCCCCCTTCCAGCTTGAAGCAGAAAGAGTGGTCAGTGCCCACTCTCCTTCCAACAGTAAAAAGTTCCTAATTAAGGACAGGCAGTTAGTGTAAAATAAGAAATCTGGTCAAACTGAGGAATGGAACCCATCAGGGTCTGGGGAGTTGGAAACTGAAAAACCACTAGTTTCCTCAACAAGGATTTGTTAACCGTCCCGAGCCCTATAAAAGTTGGCAGTGACACAATTAAGGCGCAATGCCCCAGAACCCCGCTTTTAGGAGTAAGGGAGGTCGCCACTGGCCAGCTAAAATAAAGGCTTCTTTTGGCTTTACGTGATCGGCTTGGATGACTTTATTTCCTTGGGTACAACAGTAGTTGAACCCAGGGGTCTCTCTGGGAGCGGAGGATCAGGGTTCCTCTGGTCTCTCAGCTTGGAGATTGGAAAATGTGCTCAGGTGATCCCAATGAGCCACCAGGGTCAGATCTACAAATGTGGAGGGGAAGAAGGGCTGACCCTCAAAGGTGCCCTGGGAACACCAGTGAGGTTGGCAGAAGAGAGACTGGAAAGAATGATGATGGTTGCTGGGCCTGCCAGAGCCAGGTAAGGAAGAAAGGGGAGTTCCTGACTGCAGGTGCTGATCCAGGTGGGGTCTTAGAAGAGGATGTAGTACTGGTGGGGAGAAGGTCACAGGTCTCGTGCTCTCCTATGGCTCTACTATGTCAGCGGTCCCAGTGCTGTAGGAATCACACAAGAAGCGGAAAACGGACTCAAAGAATGGGAGAAACCAAACTTTATTTGACGCTGGCGGGCCCAGAGTAGATTAGCACTCCAAAATCCTGAGTGCCCCTTCACAACATTTATAGGCCATCCAGTGTCATAAATGTTCAAGCCTAAAATGGTACCTAGCTGGGTGTGGTGGCGCATGCCTGTAATCCAAGCGACTTGGGAGGCTGAGTCAGGAGGATCACGAATTCAAAGCCAACCTCAGCAACTTAGCGAGGCCCTAAGCAACTCAGTGAGACCCTGTCTCTAAATAAAATACAAAAGAGAGCTGGGGATGGGGCTCAGTGGCCGAGTGCCCCTGGGTTCAATCCTTGGATCCTAAAAAATAAAATAAAATAAAATGGTACCTAATTGGGCACAAGGTTTCAAAAAACAACACACGATTATGTGTAAGGGTTTTCAAGCAGGTAGTGTGTTCACAAAAGCAGAGAGCAATGAGGGAGACTGGCTTCTCTTACTAGGCCTTCAGTAAATCCCTAGCCTTCAGCAAGGCCCAGGGCCTTCATAGGGGCATTCACATTTCAAAGGGACATGGTTAGATCCCAGGGAAAATTCTTTACATTCCAAAAGGAAGGAGTAAAGGGTGCTAATTAGTCCCCCCCCTTCCCAAAACCCAGCTGGCAGGAACAGGGAGGGGAGCTCTCTCCCTGGCACCTATTCTTACAGACAGCATCCTTAGTTTACTTTATATCCAGGCTTGGGTCAGTTACCCACTATGCCAGTGGACCTCAGAGGGCAGGGCCATCTGGCATTCTTCCTGCATCCGGACCTGGAGCCTGTCCAAGTCTCAGAGGATGGCATTTCTCTCTGGGCTCAGCGAAGGACCCTCCACACTGTTGCTCCTTCAAGGGGACCCATCTCAATCACCAGCATAACTAGACTTGGGTCAGACCCTCCCAGAGAAGACCCTAGAGTAACTAGCCCCAAACACCCACACTCACAGCCCTTGTGGGCATGGAGGCAGAGTGGCAGAGCTCCTGAGAATGCCAGTCAGGGTGCCTGGGTCCTGGCTCCAGGGTTCCCAAGCAGGAGGGGCATCTGGGCACTCAAAGGCCTGGAATGCGTCTTCTATCAGTCACAGGGCCAGAGGCAGCTGCAGTCTTACTCTTTTGATGGCATCTCACAGCGCTGTCCATATTAAGGCTCCCCAGTGTTCCTGGCAGCTCTGGAGGGAGCATGGCTGCCTCCCTCCCCTCTGCTTGCTGACCCAGCTCTGTCTCCACCCACCCAACCCACCCCATCTGAAAGAACAGCCTGAGGAACCCATGTGTGTGGAGCAAAGAACACTGAACCTGGGGTCACAAACCTGGGAATTTTGAATTAAGGGCCAGTTCTTAGCTTTACATGGGAGGATTCACTGGATTTGAAAAACTCGACATTGGGCCTGGAGCTGTGGGGATTCTGGGAGCCCTAGGAGAGCTTCCTTGGGTTGCAGGATTGATCCCCAAGGCAGGGTGTTTTTGCTTAAGGGTGGGTAGGATCTAGCTAAGTGAAAGGGTAGTGTGGACAGAGGTGCTTGGGGGAATATTCTAGATATAAGTCCTGGGGTAGGCAAACCCCAGAGAGCAAAACAAACCTCTTACCACAGAGATTCCTCCTTCTCCTGGCAGCCAGGACCCCAGGAGGGGGTTTTGGGGGTCCTAGCAGAGAATAGGACCCCGCAAGTCCAAGAGGTCAGGTGATTGTGACCCTTTTTCTCAGAGATGTATCATTTGGACAAATTATCTAGAGGTTCTGCTTCCTACTCTTGCATCCAGAAGTCGTACCTACTTCTTAGGACTAAGACAGGGATTCAGGGGACAGTAATCAGAGTGATTAAGGAGGTTGCTAGACAAACCAACACCCCAATGAATGCAGGCTGCTGTGTCCTTTTGTCCTTTGCTGAACTACCCATCACATTATGGATCAGTTGAAACTGTCCAATAAGTGGAAGGGACTCATGGTATTGTGTGTGTGTGTGTGTGAGTGTGTGTGCGCGTCCATGCACACATGTGTATGTGTTTAATATGATCTAGGTTTAGCAAAACCTGGAGAAAGCTACAGCTGTGTTCACCAAGTGGACTTTCAAAGGCTGGCTCAGAATTTCCAGTCCACAATGATTCTCCAGTGCAAGCCTGGGCAGTGCCTGGGTGGGGCCTGGGAGCCACAGGAAGGGCCCAGAGCCAAGCAGAGCACAGGGAGGAGAGTAGGAGGGCAGGGGTGGTGCTGGGTGGGGCCTGCTTACACCACCACACCCATCATCAGAGCCGCCTGATCCGCAGTGTGTAGTGAGAGTCAGACGTGTCCAGTCTGGGTTCAGGCTCAGCAGTGTCTCTTCTCTCCCTGGGAAAGGTGAACAAGATGGCCTGGTGGAAAGCGTGGGTAAGTGGGGTCCAGGAGGGCAAACTGGTTCCTGCCTGCTGTTGGGTGTTGACCACTTGGGGGGCCGAGACAAGGCAGAACTGCTGATGCTGAGGTCAGCTCAGACTATACTTGGCCACCTGCTGTCAAGCCCAGGGGAGGAAGCTGAGAAGAAACTGCCCAGATCTAGAGGAGCCACCACAAGGATGGGACCAGAGTGCGGGAGATGGTCAGATAAAGACACCTTGAAATGCAACAGGGAAGTAGGTGTGGGAAGAGCTCAGAGAAAGAACCCCTGCTGGGGTGTTGAGCTTCCTGTGCTGAGCTTCAAGTGCCGGGTGTGCTCCTGCGCCTGCCCTGGGGAGAATGCAGCAGACTGCTCTTGGGGAGGGAATAGTGTATAAAAGGTATGGAGGAGTGGAGAACGTGACTTTGGAGGGGCATAGTGCTGAGTGACTTGAGGGCCCTGGGTGGGTTGGAAATGGATCTGGATTCCATTGCCTGCCATGTGAGGTTCTTTGGGATCTGCCCCATGGACAGTCCCCAGTTTTGGAGTGTGGCCTTGGTTTTTGGTGTGGTCTCTGACTTAGGGGTCACGATTGCTCTGTGCCCTTCTTGGAAAGACATTTCTGTCTGCCAAGTTCAGTGGACAGCATCGAGATGGGTAAGGCAAAATGTGGCAGTTCTTTTGTGCCCTTCATAGAGGGTGATGCAGTTGTAGCCAAGGCCCTGAGTCACCTTGTGGAAAGGTGCCTGTGTGGACTCACTCCCTCCTAGGCTGGCCCCAGCAGGAACCTGAGGCAAATCTGTAGAGGGTCTGGGATAGAAACCTCCAGAGCTTCACACCAAATGATGTCCAGCCTCTGAGTCCCAGAACATTGTCCCTGTTTTTCTAAAACTGGGAAGTGAGGCTCAGTTCTCGATGCAGCAAAACCAGAGCCAGGGAGTTAAAACAAATAATGCTCTCAGCCCTATCTCCCAGTGGGTCACACAGCCTGATGAGTCATAGACCCTTGGATGCCAACTTGGGGGCAATGGGTAGAACTAGACACAGAATGCTCAGTTGTCCCTCAAGGTCCCAGACGATCTGCATTCCTGTGGGTGAGGCCTTCTTCAGTGAGGTGTCCCAAGAAAACCCAGTGTCTGGGAAAGGTTGAGTCATGAATTGAGTGGGAGAAGTAAACAGAGCTTCTGAGTCAGGCCTCACACAAGTAAAGTTCCAGTACCTCTGCTCGTTAGCTGCGTAACTGAGCCGAGCTGCCTCTCATGTAAATCGGGACATTAACACCTGCAGAATCTGACTGGTGGGGAAGAGGATGAGCTGAGCATGAAATCCAAAGCACCTTACACAGGAATGCTCCGATCACAAACTCCTAACAGCAGCATGGGGCTCTAAAAGCAAGGGACACAATATACGTGTGCACACAGTTAGGCCACATCTGGGACCACAGTGGTCCTCTGAATGGAATTTCCACCAAAATTATTGCCAACAATTTCTGTTGTAAAATAAAATATTTCTGTTGTAATATGGTGCTAAGAAATGAGACAAATTTGACATCAGACATTTGAAATTCAAGGAAAAAAAATCCTTTACTCAAAAGAAATAACCTTACAGATCTACCATAGGTATAAATCTACACTGTTTTCAGGATCTAACCCAGGGTTTAGATAAAAGGGTGGATGGATGGCTGGATCAATGGAGGAAGGGAGGGAGGGAGGAAAGGGAAAAGAAGAAAGTGGAATGGAGGAAGTTGGATGAATGGATGGAAGGAAGGAAGGATAGGGTATGGAAAGAAGGAAAGGTAGACAGAGGTAGTATTTGGATGACTGAGTAGAAAATGGAGGAATAGATGAGTGGGCAGATGGGGGACGATGAAAGAGATGAAAGAGATAGGTGGGCAGGTAAGTGGAACATGAAGCAATGTGACTGAACTCCTTTCCATTTGAAGAATATCTAAGGGTTCTTCAGATTCAATGCCTATCTTCAATATCCCTCACCCTTCACCATTCCTTCTAGAAAACACCTACCTAAGAGGGTCCTCCATCTCTTAAGTGTCTGAGGAATTATGCCAGGCACAAATCTAAAGAGCCCTCAGTCAAGTCCTGGATTAGAGGTTTTCAAGTTAAGGGCCCAGGTACTTTGGTCTATTTCACAATCCTCACTCATCCTGTAGTTCCTTCTAAGCCTCATCCTCTGACCCTCATGAACCTTTGGACTTGCAAATACTCTGAGCTGTCAGGATGCTCAGCAGGGTCCCTGGCCCTCTAAATTCCTGTGAAGTCCACTCATCAGGTGAGGGCAGGCTGAGCTCAAGTCATTGGAAGCGCAAAACCATGCCCAGCTCTCCAGCCACCCAGCCATGTGTGCACTCTCAGGCAGCTATTCAGCTTCGGGAAGGCTTTTTCTCTTTTTGTTTTGTTTGCAGTACTGGGATTATCAAAGACTTTGTGTGTGTGTGTGTGTGTGTGTGTGTGTGTGTGTTACTGGGAATGGAACCCAGGGCTTCACACAAGCTTGGCAAGCATCGTTTTAACTCTGACTACACCAAGTGTCCTTCAGAAAACCTTTTCTTATGCATTCATTTTTCACCATCCTGCTGCCTGGTTATGGGCTGGAGGGAGCTGGGGATGGCTGGGCTTGCTGCCTGCCCTCAAATGGCACAGATGGAGTTGGGAGAGGTTTTGTGGCTTCTCCCTGAAAACTCTGGTCCTGTTTGCTCCAGTCTGTTGGACAAGGAGCTGGAGGGCTCAGCTGCTGACCTGCAAGGTCCAAGCTGTTCCCAGTGTCCAGGAGAAGTACTCACCATACCAGGGCAGGCTAGCACGTGGGCAAGGAGTCTGCACTGCCCTTCCTAGCCCTGCTTGCTTCCAAGCAGTCTTGGTTCCCTTGCAGGTTGAACAGGAGGGTATCACAGTGAAGGGCAGCCCCCACTTCAATCCAGACCCGGATGCGGAGATCCTCTACAAAGCCATGAAGGGAATCGGTGAGTAGGCATCCATGGCCCTGCCACTGGAGGGCTGGGCCTCTCTGGGGCTTTGCCTTTGCATTCACAGCCCTGGAAAGCAGATGCCAGTGGACAGCTGGGGATGCAGGGTTCCCCAGGATACTCTGAGAGTGAATGTCATGCAGAGAATGACACAGATGCTAGCTCCCCAGTAGTGGTCAGTACTGAACCCCTACCAAGACTGGAGAAGAAGAGAAGAGATGCTCCTCTCTGAGGAATGGGGGAAAGGAGAGGCTGTTTGCTGTGTGCTCTTGTGCAGTCTGAGTTTTCTCACTTGTAAAATGGCCCAAAGAAATCTGAATCACTTTTTGAATGAGATGATGATGGCTCTGGGCCTGGCATGGGCAGTGGATGGGAGTTCAGTGGAGCTGAACCAAGGGGGCATCAATCACGTGGGTTCTGCAGCTTGTCCCCCATTGGATCTACATGCACTGCCCCCATGCCTTTGGCCACCTGGGTACTGCAGAAGCATACTGTGGTGGTTGGCCAAGGAGTCGGCTTCCTTCTGTCTCTAGCATTGGTCCAATGCCACGGTCATCACGGCTGTGAGCAGGAAAAGCCATTTGGATGGCCAGTCAGAGATAAGCCCTGGTGTCACTCCAGAAAGGATTTACTCCTTACTTGGCTCTGCCTGGTGCACTGGGGCATTAAGAACTAGCATTCTCATCAAGGCCCTGAAGCTTTCTCACATAGCATGCTCTGCTTCCTGCCAAGTTCTTTACTGTAATCCCACTTCCCAAATGAGAAAACAGAGACTCTGAGAGGTAAGCCTGCTTGCCTTGCCCAGTGGCACAGGTCCATGAGGTGCTCTATGGGGTCTTAGATCCAGTGGTCTAGATATTCAGTTGTGACCTTCTCCCACTGTGACCAACATGAGGGGTAAGGAAGGGATGGATATCTCACTTAACCAAGCTCCTAAGACCCAGGGATGATGTCCAGAGCCACTTGGTCCTCAGATTCTATCCCTGCAAGGCTGGGCCTGAGCTATACTACAAAATAATGTGGGTGAAGGTGGGTAGTGAAGAGGTGGATTCTTTACCTATCTGTTCACTCCATGAAAATCATCAGAGTATTTGGCATATCCCCACAGCTCGGCCACCAAGCAGTTGTTTTCCCCTAGCCCTAGCACTCTCTTGGTCCCCAGGAGGTAGTAGTGGCTTTCATGCTGTGTATCTACAGGGACCAACGAACAGGCTATCACGGATGTGCTCACCAAGAGAAGCAATGTCCAGCGGCAGCAGATCTCCAAGTCCTTCAAGGCTCAGTTTGGCAAGGTAAAGGGAGGACTGGGGGCTGCAGCCTGAGAGGTGGTTCCCTTCTGAATGAGTCCCTTCTCTAGAGCCAACTTACTGGAAATATGGACAGTCTTACACCAAACAATTGTTCTTTGCCCATCTGAAGTTCAAGTTCAAGTTCAAATGACTTTCCATTTTATCTAGAAAACCTATTTATAGCTGTCCAGCCCCAGTTTGGTGTTGGTCTTCTATAGTCTGACCCCACTTCTTCTCCCATCTTCTCTCTAGTGCAGTTCTCACAGTTGCTCAAGTTGCTCGGAGTTGTTCCTGACTCTAGGTTTTGCTCATCCAGCTCCCCAAGGTGATCACTGCATGGCCCCACAATGCAGGCCTAACTCCCTTCTGTTTCATGGCACATGCACCTTCTCCCAACATTGGAACTATGTGTACTGCCCCCCTGCCTTTGGCCACCTGGGTACTGCAGGAGCATTTCACCTCTCTGCTGCCACTAGAACAGAACCAGATTATTAGGGGTGCACTCCAACAGGAATAAACACATGCATAGTTATGGTGGCCTACAAATCTCCATTGGCTCAACTGTTAGCTTTGGAGATTTAACCCAGGAAGATCAGTGATAAAACCCAAATATTTCCTTGGAGAAATTAGCATGCAGATTTAGAATTCCTTTCCCTTAACCTTCAGAGCTGTGCATTATTCTTTGCATTCAACCTTTGGAGAAACTAACATTCAGAGAGGTTGAGTAGTACTCAATGTTCTAGTATCTGTAATCAATAAGGTTGTAATTTGAATTCCCTTGTAATTTGAAAGCCCTTGGTCTTTCCATTGCTTTTATGCCAGTTAGCTCCATGTGGCCTGGTGGTTCCTTGTAGAGACGTGTGCCCATCAAAAGAGACACATATAAGAGAGGACCCTTTTCTTCCTTCATTACTTTTTTCTTTCCTTCTTTCCATCTTTCTTTCCTTCCTTTTTTCTTTCTTCTATGCCTGTGAGCCAAGTAATAGTCATTTAATGGTGAGAAAAGTAGCACACTGCCACCCTCAGGGCTTGCAGCCTGGTAAGCAATGGCGGTTTTGCTTAGGATGTGATCAGCACTAAACTTAGTGCTGAGTTGAGTCACCTATCTCTCCATCACCCCTTAAGCAATGGCATGAAGCAGGATTCTATTATTTATTTTCAACAGGTCAGGAAGCTGAGGCTTAGACAGGCTAATGAACTGGCCTAAGAGACCCCAGCCAGCACATGGCAGAGTCCACAAGAGAATCCAGCCCTAGCCCCTGAGCCCAGCTGCCTCCCTGTTGCCTGCACTCCATGGGCCTGGAAGATAGGTTATAATCTCCTTTTTTTGTTTCTGCCTTAGGATCTCACTGAAACCTTGAAGTCAGAGCTGAGTGGCAAGTTTGAGAGACTCATTGTGGCCCTCATGTATCCACCATACAGATATGAGGCCAAGGAGTTACACGATGCCATGAAGGTAGTTTCTCTGAGCCACCATTTGGAGCAATCACCTGGGCCCTTGCTGAATCCAGCAAGTTTGCTGTTCAGATAACTACCAAACACAGGGATTGACGGGGGGTCCAACTCAGTACTTCTCACAATGGGGTCAGACCTGGTGTGCAGTAGTAAGCCAGTTTTGCAGTCCCACACACAGCTCCTGGCGTTCACTTTAAACTTGTTGCCACACCTTTTGCTTCAGAAGATTGGGAGGGATAAGAAGCCCAGTGACAATGATCATTTCCATTGACAGGCTGCTCATTGCATGGTGGTGCCAGGCATTTCACATTTTGATCTCTAATCCCTCCTTCAGAGTGAGGACAGTTTATTATCCCGTTTACAGATAAAGATGCTTAGGCTCAGCAGGTGGAGGCACCTATATGAGACCATCCAGCTAAGGTAGGGAGAGTTGGGACAGAGCTTGCTCCCAGTATCCAGCACTGAATACAAATGTGAGGTTTCCCCTAGTAACGACCTCCTACAGAGGCCCCATTGAAGTGGGAAGAGCAGTAGCTGGGGCTTTCTGAAGCTCAGGCAAGTGGAGAAGAACTGGTGTGGACTGTTGGAGGTCACCTGCAGAGCACTTCAGCACACAAAGGTTTCTGTCCCCAGGGCTTAGGAACCAAAGAGGGAGTCATCATTGAGATCCTGGCCTCTCGGACCAAACACCAGCTGCGGGAGATAATGAAGGCATATGAGGAGGGTAAGGTAGCTGCCAAGATGGGTTGGGGTGGGGGGCTCATATGGAAATGTCACAGGTTTTGGCTGCTGGGCAGGTAATGAGGGTTGACAATGTACTGGGACATGATGGAAAGGACCTTTAGGGGACTTCCACATGTAGGTGTAGCTAAGCACCTACGTGTGCCAAGTCTTGAACCTGACAGTGAGATTGGACATAATTCAGATCTGATCTCAAGGACTTCTGAGAGGAGGAGAATGGGCCTCACCAAACTGCCCTTTGAACACTGTCTCCACGGTCTGCTTCGGCAATGGACGTGGTGGTTTTCTCCTGGCTGTGCACAGGTTGACCCAGGGAACAGTGGAATATCATCTGCTAGGGCCTCATTGTCATGGAGTGTGAACCACTGATCACTTATCCTTTGTGGTGACCAGTGCAAGGGAAGCAGATACCAGCTAGGCCTCCATTTTGTGGACCCAGTGGGGGAGTTTGCCTGAAAGTTTTGGCTTTGCCAAACCTGGTGATGAAATGGAGCTATATCAGCAGGTCCTGGCATGGCTATTTCACCTTGTCCATTACTGTGCTTTGAGCTTGGTTGGGCATTTATGTCACTTCTAGCTCTAAACGATGTTGGGTGACTCTGCCACTCGGACGTCTAAGCATTATGTTCAGGTCCTCTGTCAAGAGCTCATCCTTCCCAGAAGACTTTAATGCAGAGAGATGTGGGAAACCGGGCTGAAAGGAGGAAATCAGGTCCTGAATAGGCCCTGGGTCTCCCTCTGTTCATGCCTCCTGGTCATATTTCCCTGCAGACTATGGGTCCAGCCTGGAGGAAGACATTCAAGCAGACACAAGCGGCTACCTGGAGCGGATCCTGGTGTGCCTCCTGCAGGTATCACCAGGTCCCTGGGTCCCCATGGCTTAGGGATCCCAACAGGTCACCCCAGGGAGCAGCCCTCAAGTAGAGCCACTGGGATCTGGGCCAGGCCATGGGACAACCTCGATGCTTGTGTACATTAGGTACATCTATGCATTATAGGAGGGGCCTGACTACAGAGCCCCTGGGCCTCTCCAGACTCATTCAGGTGAAGGCACCTCGAAATGGAGAGATGAGCACCCTGTCATGATCAGGTCCTTCATGTAGGTCCCATGCCATGCTCTTTGTCTAGCTCTCTGAATCCCCAAACAAGGCAGTGTTTCTTCTCCTATTATATAAATGGGAAATCCAGGGTCTAGAGGGGATAATTGGCTTTCTGAATGTCCATGGCCAAGAAGCTGCAGAGTCCTGCCTATCTCTAGGCCCCATTGTCCCCTCAGCTCCAGCTGTTCTGGTTGCTATCCTGCCTTACAGAGCTGTCGTCTGTGTTCCTAGGGGAGCAGGGACGATGTGAGTGGCTTTGTGGACCCAGGACTGGCCCTTCAGGATGCCCAGGTGAGGCGGTCTGGCCCCTACTATCTGGACTTCAAGGACTGACTTGGGTACCACACCTGGCACCTTTTCCCATGGGGCATTCTTTGAAATAGATTGGGACCTGCCCTGCTCACTTCTGTCCTCTGGTGTCTGAGAAGGAAAGTGGAGGTGCTGGGGAGTGTAAAACTCAAGAAAGGGTGAGCGCGGGGCCTTGGCGGGTAGAGGTCCCAAAGGCGGCGGCTGGTGAAAAGAGTGCGCTCGCCAGAGTCAGACAATAGTGGTAGCTTGATTTTATTGGAATGTGTGTCCCGGGCGAAATCTCTAGCCCCCCGGGGGTGAAAGTCGGAGTGGGAGAGCCAGGAGAAATCGCACGTGGCTTTGGCTGCTCAGGGTTTTTATACAGAGGAAGGGGGTCAAGGGGTTCTGCCCAGGAAAGGGTGGACCCAAGGTGGACGTCAGGGTCAGCAGGTGTGCCTCATTGGTCACTTCTGGCACAGTGTGTTGCTAGGTGACCATGTTCCCTCCCCCTGCAGCCACCCAATTAGACCTAACAGTTGGGTCAAGCACTAGGCTTGGGAGGCAATATTGAGGATGTGACCATGGGTTGAGCAGGTGCCTCCAAAGTTGTCTTCAACATGTTGAGGATCCATCCATCTGTTTTTCCCCTCCCCAAGAGTGCCCCCTGTCTCCCCATGTCCTTCACTCCTGCTTCTTTCTTCCATTTACTTCTCCTTATGATTCCCCGAAAAAGCTAAGCCATGTGAGCAGGCATGAATTCCTTGGCATCTAGTCTCAGCTGCCTAGCACCTGCCAATTTTATCAGAGTGTCACACCTGCCTGATGCCACACTTCTCCAAATGGGGCTTGCACTCTCTTGGAGAATAGGGCTGGTCATGAGCAGTGTGAAGAAGAGAAATTTCCATCCCTTAAGTGTAAGGAATGATGTTTGGATTTTAAATGAAAAAGAAGCCTTTGTTTACTTGGGTTGCCAAAATAAAGGATCACACAGCCTGGGTGAATTAAAAATCGGAAATTTATTTTCTCACAATTCTGCAGGCTAGCAGTCAAAGATCAAGGTGTGTTAGTCAGTTTTGCATTATTGTAACAAAATATCTAAGATACTCAAAAAGAAGGAAGTTTTCTTCAGTTTCTAGGTTTCAGTCCAAGAGCACAACTTCAGTGTCAGGATCTCCCCTAAACCAAAGTTCTTAAATGTTCCTAGAGCACCAGTCTGGGAATAAGCCCTGAATATGTTTGAGACATTTAGGGTCAGATTTGAGACAAACTATAGCACTAGATATGGAAGTGGCAGATCCCTCGGAGTCTCAAAGAGGCTTGACTTGCAGGTGACTGCCCTCTCACTCTTTCTGCCCATGGTCTTTCCTCTGTGTGTGTCTGCTTTAATCTCTTTCTATAAGGACCCCAGTCATATTGTGCCACTCCAATGACCTCATTTAATTTAGTTACCGCTTAGAGACTCCTCATCTCCAAATACAGTCACATTTAGGGTACAAGGCTTAGGATTCAATATATGAATCTGAGGAGGATAAATTGAATATATGAAGTTAATAGTGATGCCATGGGGAGCTCCTCTTCAAATACTGGGTTCCAGAAACAAAAGGGTCCTGTGCAGAAATGCAGTGAAGATTGAATGACTTTATGTATGCACCCCACCCCTGGCACAATATGGAGGTCCTGAGTGAGCTCCTGCATGATGGGCTCTAGAATTTGTTCCCATCCTGGGCCAAGACTCAGTGGTTCAGGCCAGGCTGCAAGATCATGAAGCAGGGCACCTTGGAGACATATCATCTCCTTTACTAGATGTCCTTGTCATTCTGGGGGTGGTAGCCTGAGGTTCATGATTCCTGTGGAGATTCTGGGGATCTAAGGACATCCAGGCCAGAAGGTCAGCAGTCCAGCTCAGGAGCCCAAATGTGATGTGCCAGTCTAAAACTCAAGGATGTAATTCCTTGTAACGAGAAGTCCTACTGCCCCGCTCCCTGTAGGCGGGAAGAGGAATCCCAGGGAGGAAACTCAGGCTTACAGAGCAAATGGCCCTGGAGGCCTTTGCGGGCAGTAGGGAGGCCATGGAGAAGTGGGAGGCAAGGACTTAGGCTTTCAGAGATGAAAAGGGACTAAATCTGCAGGAGCTGTATCCTGGTGCCCAGGGGGCAACAGGCACAAGTAGCTAAGGAGCATCATCTGCACCCCCTACTCTCACTCCATTACCCAAGTTATTCCTGCCTTTGTGGCCTCAGGCATTAGGTGCTCAAGAGCCTGCTTGAGGACTGGGGTGAAAATGTGGGTGAGGTCAATGTGACGCTAAATCTTTCCAGGAGGTGGCTCACAGCGCTTTCATTGGTTTAATAGGTCAACATTCAAGAATGATTTTAAAGCATCAGTGTTTGCAAAATTGTGAAACAAATACGAAGGAGACTTTTTTCTTGCCATTTATGTAACTTTAAGTCCCTCATATGTCCCTTTCTGTTACATGGCCAATTATTAGAACTCCTCTCCATTGTCTGGACCCGGGGGGTATTTCTTCAAAACACGTGCAATCAGGTTTATGTCTGGGAGGGGCACTGTACATTCCTGAGCCCACAGCACATTCCCAGCCCCTTGGCTTCCCCTAAATAGGCAGCCTCCTGTTCTGAACTGAAGACCCATGTCTGGACCAGCCAGGCCTGGGCAGTCAGGCCACCTGCAGCAGGGCCTGGCACATGCAAGATTCTGGGTTCCACCCAGTTGGGCACCATGGAAGAGATCTGCTTCTCGTTGTGCCACCCTTCCCCTCTTCCCAACATTACCCATCTCCTCCTTACTTACTGCAGACGTAGGCATCTGAATGACATGCCCTACTGCCCAAGGCCAGCTATCATCCAGGGAACCACAATATCCATGTAAAGTCTCATCCAATGGTTGCCCTGACCTCTTCCTTTAGTTATTTTCCTCCTCCCACATTCACATCCTGAACTGTCACATGCCCCACACACAATTCAGACATCTCTCTCTCACCACCCATGAGCATGCTTCCAGCTTATAGACATTACTCTTATTCTACTACTTGCTTACCCTCATTTTATCCTACAACTCATTCACATCCCCATTTTCTATCTACTGCCCCCCTAGAGCCAGGTATTTGGACCACTGTCATGCCAACATGCTACATGTCCTTGATTCTTTTCTTTGTCCCATGTTTAGGGAAAACTTCCAACTCAAATGGATGAAGCCAATTGGTCTTTTCTGTGTCCATTCTGGGCTGCTGAAGCCTATTTGGGAAAAATAATTTTTTAGTCATGTTGGCAGCCAGATAGGTTAGTCTCCACCATCCTCAACTGACACCTCAATGCTGAACACAACCTTTTAATGAAAACTTCAGCCAAAAGCAAGAAAATCAATTTTCCAAGCCCCAGAAAAATATTTTGGAAAAAAAAAATTTAAGGTGGAAATGAAGGAAGCCAGATCTGTAGTTGGCTGCTAGAGCCTTGAAGATATAAGAACATAGTTTATGTCTAGAGGATAAAGATGCTTTGTACCAGGCATGATTAGGAGGCAAGGACTCAGCCCTGAGATTCCTACATTTGGAATGTGCTTCCTCATAGGACAGGAGCTGCAGAGGGCTCACCACCATTCCCCAGCGCCAAACTCCTAAAGCAGGATGAGAAAACGTGTTCCCAGGACAGAACTCAGCACGGGAGAGGGCCACCCGCCCAAGGCACCTGTGAGAAATCACTGCCCCAGATCTTCAGTGAGTTGGTGCAGAAAATCTGAGCTGAGGTGCTAACATGATCATCCATCTCCAACTGATAACATCTGACAGCTTCAAGCAAACCTGAACATAGAGCTCTCCATTTTGAGACATCTTCTCATCCAAAGTACCAGGATTTATATGACAAACCATTTCCTGCTCAGAAAGAGCTGGCAAGAGAAATCCTATGTGTCTAACCAAGGAGTCAAGGGACAAGATTCAAGGGACAAGGAAATAAGGAGATTCAGAGCCAAGAAAGTAGAGAGAATGGTGCAAGCCAAAAGGAACACTAAAAAGAATGTGTGTGAAGGTTCACAAAAATAATAATAAAGGAAGGAATAAAACTGAAAGGCAAGACCAGCCAACTATGGAAAAGGCAGAGTTTGAAAAGGACTAAAGCAAGTTTCTACAAGGGCATTAGAATTTAATGTGACTAGGCAGGGTTGAAGAAAAATTAGAAAAAAGACAGGCCCAGAGTCCAAGTACAGCATATATAAGTGAGAGGAACCATGGAAAAGAGAGGTGCCTGAGGAGCAGGAGAGGGGCTGCAGGGCAGGGCAGGGTGCTCTGTAAGCACAAAAGGACAGGAGGCAGACCTCCATGGATTCAGAGAAACCTTTATTCCTTCACGGACTCAGGTGCTGTTGGGACCCATTTTCTGGATGGGAAAATGACTGCCAGTTGCAGAGGGGATTTTGGTTTTACAGGGTACGGTGATGTAATCATTGGGAGCTGTGCACGTGCAGCTTTGACCATCAGGAGCTAGTTGTACAGGTTAAAACTTTAACTTAGAAGAGTGGTTGTAAAAATATTGAAACTCATTATTTTTATCCTGGAATCCTTTGTTTCCAAGAGTTTCAGTATTTGCTGTGCCTCCATTTAGGGCTAATTTGTGATGGGGGAAGGTCTAAGTTTAGGGCCTATTGTTATTGGGAAAGGGTGAGCTGAGAGAGGTTTAATATTTATCCAATTTCCTCTCCCTCCTCCAAGCCATATTGTCCCTCCGTTTTTCTTGGGGAGCTGTCTTTTAGGAATATTATTTTCCATAACCCTTCATTCCCTCCCTTTCTCCATGGTCAAGGCTGACAGGCCACTGGAGCTCAGGCAAACACAGTCCTGGAATCATAATGAGCTGGGGAAACTGTCTAAGCACCCTGCTCTGAGTCGTCATGGATGTGTGCATTATAAACTGCACCTCCCGCTTTGGGAAGACACCTGGGAGGAAACCTTCAGTACCTCTTCGATGTGCCCAGGCTTATCGTAGACACCTTTTATCGACCGCAAGCCTAGGTAGTGTCTCCAGCCACACCTGCACGTTTCTTTCCTGAGTCCACAGCCCTCATCAACTGGAACCGGCCACACCCTCTCATACCACAAGCCTGTGCATGCACCTCCCTCTTTTCTCTCTGACATTTATATGGCAAGGAGTGAGCTGGGCATCTTATATATGTGAGGCACAGACTGGACACCGTGCACAGGCTCAACCCCATGCACACACACTTCATCTCTGTAAGAACACCACACCAAGGCTCCCTGCCCCTCTTTCAGATTGCTGCCTTTCCACCTCTCCTTAGCAATGATCAGCAGGGTTCAGGGGAAGAGTTCTTTCTCACAGCAGACTTCCCTAATACCCCAGGTTCAAGACTAGAGCAGACCTTACAGCCCTTTGCTCGAAAAGCATTGTGTGTGTCCCTCTGCACAGACAGCCCTGCACACTCATTTCCGCATCTGGAACGCAGCACAGCCCAGCACTCTTTGGAATGTGAGTGACATGTGTAGTGGGATCTGGGGACCCTTTGGAGCTCATCTAGGCTGGGTCCTAAGCATCATCTAGCACCAAGCCAGCCTCTGCCTTCCTCATTGTCTTTTGTGGCCTGAGTGTGGAAGCTCAGGGTACAATGAATTATTCCTTGAGGACCCAAAACAGAGTGCTTAGAAAGACTCCCAAGCTCTGTGTGACTCTGAAAGTGAAGTTTTGAGTTGAGACTAGATTCCCCTCTTGGCTAATTTCTGTTGGGTTCTTGTGTCACACATTTTGAAGAATAAAATCCACAGGCAATCACGGAAGGGAAGAACAAACAGAGAAGGATTTATTTAATCGAGAAGAAATAGAACTCTTGCCATTTGGGAGGGGATCTGATAGCAGAAAAACCCATTTTGGTGTGCCAGTTTAGGAGTTTATATATGGTTCTGGGTAGAGCATGGAGCAAAAATGTTAAACAGGCATGGAAAGTATTGTTATACTTCCCAGAAAGATTCTCCAGTGCCACCAGAGAGAGAGTCAGCCCCACCCTAATCCCCCCTCCCTACAGCCCAACCCTAAACCCTCCCACGCCCTATAGCCCCACCCTAATCCCGTCGGGAGCCCTATAAATTTGGCAATGACACAATTAAGGCGCGATCCCCCGGAACCCCGCTTTTAGGAGTAAGGGAGGTCGCCGCTGGCCAGCTAAAATAAAGGCTTCTTCTGGCTTTACGTGATCGGCTTGGATGATTTTGTTTTCTCTGGGTACAACATTTGGAGGCCCCAGCGAGATTTGATTTCTCCAAGCCCTCACGCCTAAATTGGCCTCCTGTGATGGTTGCCTGGGTGCCTCCACCCTGAGTAGAGGGGAGCTCCTGAGAGATGTTCCTAGCCTCACTCTTGGGGGGACCCCAGCCCATCTTCAGGACGCCCTTCTGGATGAAGCCACCTGGTATCCTGTATCAGTGAGTCGACTTTCTGTATATGGGGGACGTGGTCAGGCTGGACGCAGCCGCTTACACCAGTCCCAGGTCAGGGCGAGACGTCATTCCTGGCTCCTGGTGGGCCCACCTGTGGGGTCCAATCTGGTGAACCCCCTCGTGGGTTCAATCTGGTGGGCCCCCCCCCGTGGGGTCCAGTCTGGTGGGCCCCTCATGGGCCCAATCTGGTAGGCCGAATGGGGCCTAATCTGGTCGGCCGATGTCTGTCTGTCTGTATTTGCTTTGTTAGTCTGGTCTGGGCCACGTGGGTGGCTGATGCGTAGCCACTGTCAGGGGCTGGGTCTGCTCAGCCGCGGAGTGGGTGGCTAAGGTGTAGCTGCCATCCGGGGTGGTCTGCTTGCCTGCCGCGTGGCTAGATGGCTGGTAGCCACTGTCCGGGGCCGGTCTGCTCAGCTGCCATGTGGCTGGCTGCCGGCATGGCCCATGCAGCCTGGGGCTTGGGCTGCTCGATGGCATGGCTGCTGCCTGGGGCCGGCCTGTGGCCTAATCTAATAGGCCTTCCTGTGGGGCCTACTCCGGTTGTTGTCTGTCTGTCTGTATGTCTTGTTAGTCTGGTCCATGGCCATGTGTGTTTTCTGTGTTGTGGCTTTGCTCTCTATGTAGCATCTCTCTTCAGGACAGTCTACTACAGGACAGAATCAGTCCACCACGTGCCCCACTCTTCTAACTTGTTTTGTAGATACTTTTCAGGACTTCCAAGAACGTGCCCCTGACTGCGGAGCTTTTGTTAATGGGTGTAACTTAAAGTTTTGTGAATCAAAATGGCCCACTCTGGCCCACCGTGGCTGGCTCACTGGTAGCCGAGGGCGGTTTCAAGGTTGATTGGTGCCCTTAGGGCATTGGGCGGCCACACCCTCGGGACCCGGTGCCTTACATTCAAATTTGGATTATGGCTTAAGCATTGCCTTTCAGCTAGTTCGGGAACTAGGAGAGGCTGCACCGGTTTGAGGGCAAAGGCCAGACCCGACTTAAATGCAGCTTGCGCTGATACCAATCCCTGGAGACTCAGGTAATTCTGCCAAAAGGCAGGGGCCCAGGGAGGGAGAAGATGGCTGGGGTCACCCGCCCTCTCACCCTCTAGCCCTCCAGAGGGGGAGGAGGAACCAGGTCCACTCCCCCAGTGTTACAGCAGCCCCACAGCAAATTGTTTTACAATATGTAAATGACATGTGCCTCCACCCAGGAGGAGTGGGTGGCC
>JAJEJO010048560.1:0-12608 GCA_020662805.1 Glaucomys volans | reverse complement strand
CATAGCCACGCCCCCAATGAACCACTCCCTCCAGCCACACCCCACCTGCCTCCAGTTACCACTGTTAATCCCATCAGGGATTAATTCAGTGATTAGGTTAAGACCTTCACAGGGGCAGGGGTTGTGGCTCAGTGGTAGAGCAATTGCCTGGCATGTGTGAGGCCCTGGGTTCCATCCTCAGCACTGCATATAAAGAAATAAATAAATAAAGGTCCATTAACAACTAATATGTGTGTGTGTGTGTGTGTATACAAATTTTTTTTTAATGATTCTTACAACCCAATAATTTCTCCTCTGAACCTTCTTGCATTGTCTCGCATGTAGACTGTTGGCGGACACCTCACATTCAAACCATAACACCATGTAATTACCAACTGGTTTCTTAGCTACTTATCTAATCACTCTAAGATCCATTCTACTTACCTATATACTGGGACTTGTAAAAGTAGCTGTAAGCTCACTGCTCACTGGTGGGGAGCCAAACCAGAGTCAGGCAAAAGTAGCCGAACCAAACTTTATTGGAGTTTGTGCTCCTGGGCAAAATTCCCAGTCCCTCTGAACCGGAGGAAAATCAAGCATGGCTTTCGCTGCCCAGGGTTTTGTAAGGTCTGGAATCGGCCAGAGGTCCTGCAGAGGAATATGTGGACCAGGTGGAAGTAAGGGTCATCAGGTCTTATTCATTTGCATCTGATTACTTCAGCCCCTTTGCAGTAGGTTTCCAGGTGTTCTTGCTTCCTCCCCCTGCAGCCGCTTAACTCCAACCCAACAGTAGCATTTATGTTAAGAAAGTGTTGAGAAGACTAACTTTGAAGTTCTGCATAAAGTATTTGTATCAAGTACATACAAGTACTTAGGAAATTTTAATTATACTGCATATTTTTGCAGCATATATAACATTTTCCTAATTTTAGGATTGCTCTGAACCCTTCCACTCCCACCTCAAATCATAGAATTTCTATATAGTCCATTCCATTCTCACAAGTCTGACTCTGTGTGCGTGTGTATGTGTGTGTGTGTGTGTGTGTGTGTGTGTGTTTTGGAGGGAGGGATACTGGAAATTGAACCCAGGCAAGTGCTCTACCACTGAGCTACATCTCATCTTTTTTTTTTTTTTTTTTAAATTTTGAGACAGGGTCTTGCTAATTGCTGAGGCTAGCCTCAAACTTGAGATCCTCCTGCCTCAGCCTCCCCAGTATCTGAGACTATAGATATGTACCACTGTGCCTGGCAAATATTCTGTTTTTAAACACATTAGACGGTAAAACTGATTCTATTCACTTTTGCTAAATAATTGCTGAACTCTAAACACCTGCCACAGTTGACCAACAATGGAAAAGCAACTCATGAAATTCTTATATTTTCTATAGAGAAAAACATACTGAGCCAGGTGTGGTGGCACACACCTGTCATCCCAACAACTCTGGAGGCTAAGGCAGGAGGACTGCAAGTTCAAGGACAGCCTCAGCAATTTAGCAAGGCCCTAAGCAACTTAGAGAGATCCTCGCTCAAAAAAGTAAAATAAAATAAAATAAAAAGGGCTGGGGATGTGACTCAGTGCTTAAGTGGGTTTAATCCCTGGTACCAGAAAAAAGAGATAGAAAGAGATAGAGATAGAAAGATAGAGATAGAGATAGAGATAGAGATAGAGATAGAGATAGAGATAGAGATAGAGATATAGACTGAAACAGTGATTGAATGACCAGCCGTTTGTATGGTATTGCCTTACAATCTCCCTGGGTCACTTCTAATGGGGCAGTTCATCTTCTTCCCCAAAGTTCACTGGAGAGAAAGGAGACTGAAGGTCCCCTGGGGTTTTGAGATATCCAAGAACTCACTATTCTGGGGGGCACTGTTCATTATGAAAGTTATATCAACAGCATATTTTGAACTAGGTGGGAAATAACCAAATTGAAAGAACTGAAAGAGCTTTACTATAAAGTGTCACCTAAACAAAGTAGCAAATTGACACTTACCTTTTTTTTTTTTTTTTTTTTGGTACTGAGGATTAAACTCAGGGGTGCTTTACCCTGAACTACATCCCCAGTCTTTCCTATTTGTTTGTTTTTGGTGGGGGACAGGGCCTCACTAAGTTGCTGAGGCTGGCTTCAAACATGCAGTTCTCCTGCCTCAGCCTCCTGTGTTCAATTCCCAGCACTGTTAAAACAGAAAAAGAGAAACTTTGTTTATGAGCACTAATCAGCCACTAAGATTTCAAATTTGATATAGGGAAACAATAGCATATTTATGAATAATTTGAAAACAGGGCTTTTTTTTTTTTATCTTGTTACAATGTTCACAAAGTAATGGTTAAACAAACTTAGCATACAAAGCACCAGCACTGTAGGGAGTTAAATCCCTCATGAGACAGATGAACAAATCATTCAGTCTGCTATTCAGCATCATTCTGGATCTGTGGTGTGTCTCTCTAACCTCCACCCCTCTCTAACACATTATTGTGCTTTATTTTCTTTACCAGTGTTATCCCAATCTAAAATTTCTGTATTTTTTTTCTTTTTTTTTTTTTTTTTTTTTTTTGGTGCTGGTAATGCTTAGTAATGATTAGGCGACTGAGCTACACCCCCAGTCATGTGTGTGTGGTGGTGGGGGGGGGGGGATACTGGGGATTGAACCTAGGGGATGCTCTGCCACTGAACTACATCTGCACCCCTTTCTAAAATTTTATTTTGAGACAGCGGCTCACTAATTTGCCCAGACTGGCCTTGAACTTGTGATCCTCCTGCCTCAGCTTCCTGAGTCACTGGGATTACATGTGTACACCACTGCACCCAGTTTCATCTGAAATATTAAAATTGTGCTTACTATTTATGTATTCCTTTTCATCTTCCCTATAAAAATCTATGCACAGATTTTCTTTTTCTCTACAAGAAGAATGGTGCCTAAACATAGTGAACACTCAGCACATATTTGCTCAGTGAATAAATAAAAGTTAATTTTAAGCTATGAACACAAAATGCTGTAACCTTTCTAAGTTCCCAATTATGAGGAAATGTAAAAATAAATGAATCATGAACTTCTCATCAGATAAAAATATGGCTTGCTCTTCTGACCTCAGG
Source organism: Glaucomys volans (assembly GCA_020662805.1). Taxonomy (NCBI): domain Eukaryota; kingdom Metazoa; phylum Chordata; class Mammalia; order Rodentia; family Sciuridae; genus Glaucomys; species Glaucomys volans. The sequence continues at coordinate 9,534 of JAJEJO010048560.1, read as the reverse complement.
CAAACCTTTGTCCTCCCTTGGGAACCATTTGTCAAAACTCCTTACCCTGCTCTAGAGGGTTCTGCTTGCAGGGTCAGCGGTTCTGAAGCAGAAAGACCTGACATGGTCTGCAGAAAGTCTCAGGTTCTAAGAAAAGATTTAATGGGAGTTACTTGGTTCAAGCTCAGAGAGAAACAGAGAGAGGTATAATTGGCAGCAGTTAACATTTGGTGAATTCTATCTAAATGTTTGTGTTATTTTAAACCTCCCTCAAAATTGCATGCTATTTTCAATCCTAGTGGTTGGTGACACTTGCCTGGTTACAATCTCAACAGCTTCCTCTTCCTTCCGGAGCAGCTGCGTGTTGCTACGGGAAACTATAAAGCCAACCTAATGGTTTCACTTTAAATTCATGGTCACAGCACTGAAATGGGCGCTTATGGCTGCCCAGGAATCCTACTGTCCAAGGAGAAATGTCTTCAAAGAAGGGTCTGAGGAGTTCCCAGAGAGAAGAGGGAACTCGACTCAGGCAGTGGGATTCTTGGCATGTGCGATGCAAAAGAATTTCCGCACGCACCCGTCAGAGGCGCGGACAGGTTTATTTAGGAAAGTGGATACACATTCAAGGGGGAATGGGGACGATCTTAAGAGTGAGGTGCCTTTGGGCTCGATCAAGAAATATGCACTCAAGGGATAATATAGGCCATCCTGAGAGTGAGAGACATGTTTTGGGGGTTCCCAGGTCTTCTTTTAAAGGACGCTTGGTGAGGGGTGGTATGGACAGGTATGCAGGAATGGCAATCAGTGCAGTGATCTCAAGACGGTTCTGGTGGTCTGGTCAGTCTCAGGTCCTTAGGCTGATGTCTCCAATATCTGATCATTATCTGGAAAGTCCTCTAAATGATATCTTTTTCAAAAATTATATCTCGCCGGGCATGGTGGCGCACACCTGTAATCCAAGCGACTTGGGAGGCTGAGTCAGGAGGATCGCGAGTTCAAAACCAGCCTCAGCAACTTAGCAGGCCCTAAGCAACTCAGTGAGACCCTGTCTCTAAATAAAATACAAAATAGGGCTGGGGATGTGGCTCAGTGGCCGAGTGTCCCTGAGTTCAATCCCTGGTTCCAAAAAAAAAAAAAAACATTTTATCTCTCTTTAATGTTTTAATCAGCTACTCTGCTGCTGTGACTAAATGACCCGACCAGCACAACTGTAAAGGAGGAAAGTTTTATTTGAGGGCTCACGGTTTCAGAGGTCTTAGTCCATAGAAGGTCAGTTCCATTCCTTGGTGCTCAAGGTGAGGGTGAACATCATAGCGAGAGAGGGTGGCAGAGGGAAGCCGCTCACATCATCAGGAAGCAGAGAGAGGGAGTCTCCACTCTCCAGATACAAAATATGCCAGGAGCCAGCCCCAGCAATTCATAGGGTCCAGAACCCCCAGAGCAACTTGAAGCAAGTGCATCTCAGATTTATTTTAGCTCTTCTTTTATAGCATTAAGTAAAGCAGAATTAAACAAGGACAAGCTATAGAGAAATTAACCACAAGATTTGTCATTAACCACAATTTCCAGCAGGTGTCTAGCACGTAGCAGGTACATTAAGGTATTTTCCTCTTTTCATCCTACTGGCTTTGTTTGCTCTTTGGAGTCAGACCTATTGTTCAGCATAATGACTCTATTTTGTTTTAACCTAATTTCTTTAGCTCATATTATTATGTTTTTGATTTAACCTTAAAAGTCTACTCTACTACCTAAACAAGCTCAGTTAAAACTACGTTAGGTAACTTACTGCCAAACAATCAGTGTGAGTGCTTAATTTTTATCCTAATATTCATTATGTTATTGATTTATCCTCTACCTATAGCAGTACATATGTGAGACCTAAGCCAGCATAAAACTACTCATAACCAATTAACATGCAATGAGGGTATAATATTTTTCTACTTGTTTGTGTATGCTGTTTCTATATTCTTTTTGTCCTGCATTTCCAGGGTGGCCCTTGATGTCCAAGCCTGGCTGTTTTACTGGTAAAGCATTAACTGGGGCAGGTGTGATCAGCATAGGAGCAAGTTATTCCTGTAACTGTAGTTTTTTGAAGAGCTCTGTATTATGAGTGATATTGGTATTTTTTAAAAAGCATTCCTCATCCTCCCCCAAGCTCTGCAGACTCATTGAAGTTAAACTTTTATCACAACAATCATTAGTAACAAGCTTTCCAGGGAATATGATTTGCAGTTGCATAGTTATAAGTATGATAATTACAAGAAAACACTCAATTCCCAGGAGAGATGACAGAGGCAATTTCCTGGAATGGTGGCCTTGCCAAGCCCCTCCCCATGCCCTTGTCAAAAAACATGGCAGAAACAGTCCTCTCCAAAAATATATACCCCAAAGCCATGCCCCATTCCCAATCTCCTCCAGCCACACCCTACCACTTCAATTAATCTCATCAGGGGTTGTTAATTCACTGATTGGTTAAGACTCTTATAACCCAATCATTTCTCCTTTGAACCTCCCTGCATTGCCTCACATCCAAACCATAACACTTTATTTATTAGGGGATTAATTAATAGTGCACAGGTAGATTTACACATTTCTCAGGAATTTGAGTGTAACTGGCCTGGGAGAGAGACCCAGTTAGGGAGTGAGGCCTGAAAATGTGAGAAACAGTTCCTTAGGATTATTTCCTTGCCCTTCCTTTATGTCCTTTCTACCTTTTTCTTATTCCTTCTACCTCTCTGCTATATTTCTTTAGTCAGAATGTTCCCACTTTCCTGGGCAACTCTTCCAAGTTTTTTTCTTCATTGAATCTTCTCACACTTGAATCACTGAGACTCCAGAAGCCATGATATTAGCACCTTTGGACCATTCTGCCACCAGGCTGTACGGCTCCCATGCCAGCCTCATTATTTTCCTCATTCTGCTAGAGAACGAGGAATGTTCTCCCATGTACTGGGTTTTGGTGTACCCCCCCACACACCAAATTCAGATGTTGAAGTCCTAATCCACGGTACCTAAGAATGCAGACATATTTGGAGACAGTCTTCAAGAGATAAAGTTAAAATAGGTTATTAGAATGAGCTCTAATCCTGTATGACTGGTGTCCTCATAGGGAAACGAAATTTGGCAGCTGGGGCCCTGAGTTTGATCCCTTTAAAGCTGAGGGGATGAGGCCTGGCACAAATCCTTCCCTCCAGGCCCTGAGAAGAAACCAATACTGAAGCCTGCCCGAACCCAAACCCTCTCCTTTCTCCCACATGGGAAATTTAACCCAGATCCTCACATGTGCTAGGCAAGTGCTTACCACTGAGCTAAAAACCCAGTTTTTGTTTTGTTTTTAAATTTTGAGACAAGGTCTCATTAAATTGCTCATGCTGGTCTTGAACTTGCAATCCTCCTTCCTTAGTATTCCAAGTTATTGAAGACTGCAGGTGTGTTTCACTGCACCCGGCCGGCTCTTATGCCATCTTGATTTTGGACTTGTAACCTCCAGAACTGGGAGACAATAAATGTCTGTTGTTCAAGCTGCCTAGTTTGTCATACCTTGCTAAGGAACCTTAATATAACAGGGCAGCTCTTTGCAGGGGGCTGGGGGTGGTGGGAGGTGTCCATGGCTGAATTTTGCAATTCTACCTCATCTGCCTTCTGGGATTATAGGTGTATGCCACCCCTCCTGGCCCAAATCCCAAATTTAAGAGAAACAGCTGTCTAGATCCACAATTTCAAGAAAGAAGAATGAGATGCAAGGATTAAGTTTCCAAAGCTTATGCGAGAAGTACAAGCCAGAATGGAACATGAGGGAAAAAGCCAAATGAAGCCAAGAAATACGAGATGACTTACGGTGTGGTGCAAAGCTTCACAATCAGCCGCAAACCACAGGAATACTCTCTCACCCAGTCTGTCCCCGTGCAGGACCTTGGAGCAGCTCACAGCAGAATAAAAGGAGGGGCAAGTCTATTTATCCAGCTCTCTCTTGTATCCCAGTTCTCATTGTTCAAGGATCACTCTGCAAGGGACTAGCTCCCCCTCTTCTGGGTCTTGTCATTTGTCCTTTCAGTGGCCACTTGGAAAGCTAATGGCTATGCTACTTAGCATTTCATCCAAAATGAAAATGAACATAAGTGGGCTGCCAATCGAGAGAAAGGAAGGAGTCAGGGGGAGCTGAACCAGAGTCAGTCACCTGTAATTTTGGATTTTCTCTATAATTTCCTGTATAGGAGGTCATCCCAGTAAACTTCAGCACTTTCAGAATGAGCTTCCTTCTTTTGTTAGGAAGTTCTAATTTATCTTAGGCTCCAATCTGACTCCCTGAGATCATGCTTTTATTTGCCATTTATGAGCCTTTTACTAAGTGCCAAGCAATGGGTTCTAGCACATTCTAGATATTATCTCAAATTTCTCTTACAATAACCCAGGAGATTATTGTGATTATCCTCAGAACAGAGATGAGGAAAAAATACTTGAGTAAATCAACTGTCAGGTCCAAGTTTCCATAACTATGGAGGGTGAACTGGCATGTGACTCAGATGCTTGGAAGTTTAGGCTTAGATGTGTGCCAGACTGTCCTCCTTCACCACCCCATTGGTCAGGAATTTTCCTCTGGGTAAATCAGAAGGTTAGTCTCATCAAAATAGGCCCTTTAGGGTTGGGGTGTAGCTCAGTGATAGAGCACTTGCCTAGCATGCTTGAGTCTCTGGGTTTGATCCCGGGCGTAGGGGGAAGGGGATATATATATCCCTTCAAGTACTAGAGGCCTAGCCTATTTTTTTTTTTTCCCCCCCAGTGCTGGGGATTGAACCCAGGGCCTCGTGCTTACAAGGCAGGCACTCTACCAGCTGAGCTACATCCCCAGCCCTAGCCTATTCTTTTTTACAGTACTAGAGATTGAGTCTATGGCCTCGTCAAGCGCTCTACCTCTGAACTACACACAAGTCTTTTTTGTTTTATTTTATGACAAGGTCTTACTAAATTGCATAGGCTGGCCTCAAAATTGCCCTCCTCCTGCCTCAGCCTTCCAAGTAACTGAGATTTAGATGTGCACCACTGCACCTGGCATTGTCTCTGCGATTCCTGGGTAAGCCTCGTAGTCTTACGTACTTGCCGGATATCCTCCTGCCTTCTGGGAGTACAAGTGTGTGCCACCATGCTTGGCTATTTCCTATGTTTGAGTGCAAAAGAGAAGAAAAGCAGAAGTCTTCCTTTACTTTTTGGTGGTACTGGAGATCAAACCCAGGATCTTCTGCATACTAGGCAAATGCTCTACCACTGAGGTACACCCACAGTCCCTATTTTCCATTTTAATTTGATCTTTCTTCAAGTAAATGCCTGTCCCCACACACTCAAATCTTTCCCATGGTATCTGGTACTGAAACTAATATAAAGGAATTTACAGTTGCACTCTGCAGCTTGTTTTCCCCATTTATAAGTGGGTTATTTTTTTTCTGCCCTTGTTTTCTAGTACAATTATCAAGTGTTATTATATTCAATTCATTTACAATGTTTCTGTTTTCTTTCCAGAAAACTAATTTCTCAAGGACTTGTATAACTCATTACCAAACCCTGGGAAGAGAAAATTAATGCTAGAATAGTATTTTCTGTAATTTTTATTTGAGAAATTCTAAGTTCTATATGGTCATGATCTTCATTAACTAAAACTCTGATAAACACAGAATATTAAGTAATTCAAGGTAGAGGTTATTATTTTTACTTTTCCATTGGGAATTAAATCCAGAGGAGTTTTGGTTTTGGTAAATTGAAGATAATGGTTCCTATTTTATAGGATTTGGGGGAAAATTAACAAAATAACCACAGTTTCTGACCCAATTTTAATGGTCAGAAAATGAACTCAGTATTTTTGATGGTGGCTATTCTTACCACAGCTTCATAACATGTAAATAAGCAAACTTTGCTGTTTTCAGTACTATTGATCAATAACTTTCATATGAAAACATTTGCCTTATCAGAGTCAACCATCAAACATTCCCCAACATACTTAGTGTCTCTGTCCACCTCTTCAGGCAAATAAATGTCGAATAGTTCAAAAGGGATAAATATTCAAAGGTGTCCCTATGGAATACAAGTATCTCCCAATATATTAATAAATATTTCATGAGAAAAGTTCTTAAATGAATACATCCAAGAAACAATAAATATACTAGTCCATCTTGACAATTCACATTTACATTATGACAATAATGGTTTACAGAATCCTTATAACAAAAAATCTGTTAATATCCCTCTCTCTCTCTCTCTCTCTCTCTCGCTTTCTTTTCTTTCTTTCTTTCTTTCTTTCTTTCTTTCTTTCTTTCTTTCTTTCTTTCTTTCTCTTTCTTCCTTTCTTCCTCTTTCTTCCTTTCTTCCTTTCTTTCTCTTTCTCACATATTGGGGATTTAACCCAGGGGTGCTTTACCACTAAAGAATATCCCTAGTCCTGTTTATTTTCTATTTTGAGACAGTCTCTGGTAAGTTGCCCAGACTGGCCTTGAACTTGTGTGCCACAATGCCCAGCAAGATTACTTTTCAGTGGGATTTATTTATTTATTTATTTATTTTTATGACAAATTAAGACCAGAGACTTTTTCACCTAGAAATCCTTGGAGCCGTTTTTTTTTTTTTTTTTAAAGTATGGTGAAATATGCCTTTACATAGCATTTACAATCTTACTAATTTTTTTTTTTTTTTTTGGTACTGAGGATTGAACTCAGAGGCACTCCACCACTGAGCCACATCCGCAGCCCTATTTTGTCTTTTATTTAGAGACAGGGTCTCACTGAGTTGCTTAGGGCCTCGCTAAGTTGCTGAGGCTGGCTTTGAACTTGCGATCCTCCTGCCTCAGCCTCCCAAGTGCTGGGATTACAGGCGTGCGCCACCACGCACAGTTTACAATCTTACTAATTTTTAAATGTACATTGTAACAGCAGTATTAACTATGTTCACACTGTTTTTAAACCAAACTCCACTTTTCATCATTCCAAACTGAAACTTTGCATTCATTTAAACATTGCCCCATTTTGCAGTCCCCAGCTCCTGGCAAACACCGTTCTCCTTTCTGTCTCTATGAATTTGACTACTCTTTAGGTACCTCATGTCAATGGGGTACAGTATTTTTCCTTTTATTTCTGACTTATTTCATTTAACATAATGTCCCAAAGGTTCAATAAGCACATCTTTTAAAAATATCTATTCCAAATAAGCCTGGCCCACACTCAAAGATTTGAGAAAGTTCACCTCTGGTTGGTGGCTGTATTAGTTTGCTAAAGCTGCCATAACAAATAACACAGACAACAGAAATTCACATTATAATAATTCTGAAGGCTGAAAGTACAAGGCCATGCTGTTGGCAGGGTTGGTTTCTTTGAGACCTCTCTCTCTCTCTTTGGCTTGTAGACAGTCCTTATTTCTCTGTATCATCATGTGGTCACAGATTTCAGTGTGCATCTGTGCCCAAATTTTCTTTTTTTAAAATGAAGCCAGTCGCCGGGCGTGGTGGCCCACGTGGTGGCGCACGTGGTGGCGCACGCCTGTAATCCAAGCGACTTGGGAGGCTTGAGGATCGCGAGTTCAAAGCCAGCCTCAGCAACTTAGTGAGGCCCTAAGCAACTCAGTGAGACCCTGTCTCTAAATAAAATACAAAATTGGGCTGGGGATGTGGCTCAGTGGCCGAATGTCCCTGAGTTCAATCCCTGGTTCCAAAAAAAAAAATGAAGCCAATCATGTTAGATTAGGGTCTGTCCTAATGATTTCATTGTTTGTTTGTTTGTTTATCTATTTATTTATTTTTGAAACAAGGTCTTGCTAAATTACCCAGACTGACCTCAAACTTGCAATTCTCCTGCTTTGGCCTTCTGAATCACGGGGATTACTGATGTGTGCCACTGTAACCCAGCTTTTTTTTTTTTTTAAATTGTACTGGGAATGAACCTGAACCCAGAGCCTCCTATAGACTAGAAGAGCTATCTACTGCTTAGTGATACCCCAACCCCTGCAGTCCCTCTTATCTTGGGTGAACTTCACTTTTCCTTAGTAAATGGGCTTCACAGGTTCAGAGGAGGATTTTTTTTTTTAATGGATAAAATGTGCTTTGACTAAAACCTACTTTAAAGTAGAATTGATGTTGGTTGTATTGGTATATACCCATAATCTCAGGTTCTTGGGAGGCTGAGGCAGGAAGATTGGAGGTCAGCCTCTGCAATTTAGCAAGACCTTATCTCCAAATAAAAAACAAACAGTTCTGGGGCTCTAACTGAGTGGCAAAATATCCCTGGGTTCAATCGGTGTACCAAAAAAGAAGGAAAGAAGGAAAGAAAGAAGGAAAGAAAGAAAGAAAGAAAGAAAGAAAGAAAGAAAGAAAGAAGAAAGAAAAGAAGGAAGGAAGAAAGGAAGGAGAGAGAGGGAGGAAGGAAGGGAAGGAAGGAGGGAGGAAAGAAGAAAGAAGGAAGGAAGGGAGGGAGGGAGGGAGGGAGGGAAAGCAAAGGAGAGGAGGAAGGAAGGAAGGGAGAGCTGAAACGAAGCAGGATTGAGATACACAGTCTCATCCCAGGATGCTGCTATTCCAGCAAGTCAATGTTTTATTTGTCCACTAATTTAGCAATCATCAATTGAGCTATTATGTGTAGTGCTCTAGATATTGAATCTTTACCAATGAGTGAGATAGACCAGGTGCTTGCTCCTGTACCGTTTTTCTTATGGTGGGAGACAATCAATTGACAAGTAATTAAAAAAGTAATCTCAACAATGGTAAGTGCTGCTGTGGTATGATAAATGGTCTTCCTTAAAGGCCAAGATGTTGAAGGTTTGGTCCTCAGGGTGGTATTTTTGGAAGGTGATGGAGTCTGTCGGAGGTGGGGTCCATTGGGAGATCCTTAGGTCATTGCAGGAGTGCCTTTGAAGAGGATGGGGAATCCTCCTGGTCCCCTTCTTCTTTTTGCTTCTCAGTCATGAGGTCAGTGTTTTCACTCTGCCATGCACTCCCACCCTGGTGTTCTGCCTCACCATGGGCCCAAAGCAACAGGGCCAAACATGGACTGGACCCTCCAAAATCGAGAGCCAAGATAAACCTCTTCTCTTGATTAATTATCTTGGTTTTTTGTTTTTTGTTTTTTTTTAATGGTGATGGAAAGCTGACCAACAAATGTACTGTGAAAGACTTTTAAAGAGCGATGTGACGTGGGGTTTCCTTCACCCTGGGTGACTGGGGAAGGCAGCCTGATTAGGTGACCCTCATCAGAAGTCCATCAATGGAGAACCCTGAATGACAGGAAGAAGACCCTGTTAAGACACCTGAAGGCAGAAACATGCCTAGGTTTTTAAGGAACAGAGAAAATAGGTCCCTGAGACTGTGAGGCAAGGAGTTCTGGTTGGGGGGGTCTGAGAAGTCCTGTTGTTGTTATGGTTTGGTTTTTTGTTACTGGAGATTAAATCTAGGGGCACTTTACCATTGAACTACATTCCTGGTCTGTCTTTCTTTCCTTTCTCTCTCTCTTTCTTTCTTTCTTTCTCTTTCTTTCTTTCTTTCTTTCTTTCTTTCTTTCTTTCTTTCTTTCTTTCTTTCTTTCTTTC
>JAJEJO010048555.1:27517-82476 GCA_020662805.1 Glaucomys volans | reverse complement strand
GACTCAGATGCCATGAGCAGCTCCTACGAGTCCTATGACGAGGAGGAGGAGGACGGGAAGGGGAAGAAGACCCGGCACCAGTGGCCCTCGGAGGAGGCCTCCATGGACCTGGTGAAGGATGCCAAGATCTGCGCCTTCCTGCTGCGCAAGAAGCGCTTCGGCCAGTGGACCAAGCTGCTGTGTGTCATCAAGGATGCCAAGCTGCTGGTGAGGTGCCGCAGTCAGCCGCCCCCAGAGCCAAGGCCAGAGGCCAGTGCGCCTTGCCACCAGCCTGGGAGGGAGGCACCCGAGCCCAGTGAGCACTCAGAGCTGAGGGCTGGCCAGGAGTCCAGGGCTGCCCATGGATGGAGCCGCTCCTTCCCGGCTGTGCCTGTGGTTGGTGTGGGGGAAAGGCACAGAGTGTGACGTGCCAGAGGGTGCAGGATGGATGTTCTCATTTGCAGTGAATCAGTGGATTCCTCAAAGCCAGGTCATGGCAGTGGGCGGGGAGGCCTTGGAGGCTCGAGGGGAGTGCAGGAGAGGAAATTCTTCTGGAAAGCTTAGGGCCAAGCTGTTTTTTTTTTTTAAACCAGATCAGCAGAGCAGGGCGGTAGAGCGAGTGCCAGAAGCAGGGCGCAAAGCCCAGATCCCTTGCCTGTGCGTTATTCCCAGGCTCCCTGAGGAAGCGGGGCCCTCAGGAACCCGGTGTTGGCTCCTGCCCGCTCTCTTTCCCTCCCTCCCTCCCTCTCTCCCTTCCTGTTAAGGTTGATTATAAGAGTTATGAACTAGGGGTACATTCTTACCTTTGGTTTGTCTTTAAAATTAAACTTGGGGACATACCCAAGGGTGTGTCATTAAAACAAAACCTGGGAATTTGTATTCGATCTTTAGTGGAACCAATGATCCTTTTGTTTTTTTAACCCAAATTTTATCTGTGAATTCTGAGTCTTGTTTTCTTAGATTCCCTAGGACAGTGTATATTTTTGTTTATTTTTTTTAACACTGAGAGTACATATTTTCCACATGTGTGGCCTGAATTTCTCCCAGATTTAGACTATGCCAAAAATGCTGCCCTGGGGAATTTCAGAGCAAGAAAGAAGCAGGACTTGGTCCTCATTTGTGCTTCACCCCAGGAGCTGGAGTGTGGGTGTCACAGGGACACACAGCTCTCAGCTAATGGAGAAGCGTTGGCACGGTGCAGAGCCTCACAGCCACCTGTGGGTCAGCAGCTAGGGGTCCCACTCCTGGTCCCCTCCCTCGCCTCTCCACTGTCCTCCTCCCCCACCTTCTCTGCCTGTTTGTTTTCTGTGAGTTTGCCTCTCCATACAAGATGATGCTCGCTGCCCTAGAGCATAGTTATACATGTTAAAGAAGAAGTTGATGGAGAAGCAGGGCAAAGCATGATCTTTGATAAAATGCAAGATCAGAATTAGTTGGGTTTTTTAATACTTCTTTTTAGGCAATGGACCTTTATTTTATTTATTTATATGTGGTGCTGAGGATCACATCCAGTGCCTCACACATTCTAGGCAAGCACTGTTCTACTGAGCCACAACTCCAGCCCAGAATTAGTTATTTTTATTCTGAAGCTTTTTTCCATTTGGAAATAACCTATGATCCAGCTACTCAGATGGCCCAATTGACATTAAAAAGGTACATGCAAGGATAACAGCAAGTGGTTTGCAAACAGCCCGTACTTAAGCTGTGAGCAGAATGGAGTGTGTCCTCCCCTGACATCCTCACCTATCCTCCCATGCATACATCTGTGATGCTTAGTTGAAGCTTCCTCTGGAACTGTTAGGTCCTCTGCCCAGGTCACTCTGGGGTAGCCGCTGGGGTGTACCCAGAACCCCTTTCAGAACTGAAACGACTTGCTGGGAGGGTCCCTGACCTCTTAGAAGGGGTCCTCTAACCAAGGTTCATGCTTCCTCCCTGGGGTCTGTGTGCAGCGCCAGTGTGAAGACCAGCCTTGGGGCAGCTGCAGCAGGCCTTCCTGCTCCCAGCTCCCTGGGTCCCTGAGGCCTTGTGTTTGAACTGCATTGCTTCTTGGATGGGTCCAGCTCCACCCTTGGCCCTCCGCTGTGTTGCTCTTAGGTCCAGCTCCGTAGTGTCCTGTTCCAGAGGCGGCCTCCCTGGGCCGTCTGCCACTCCAGGTTGCTCTTGTCCTGTTGCTGAGGACTTGCACACTGTGAGGCATTAGCTTAGAGAGGACTGCGAACTGTGAACCCTGATTCCTTCTGCAGTACTGGTAGTTTCCTTTCCCATCTTGTTTTGCACTTATTCAAATTGAAAAAAAAATCTGCTAAATGGTGAACATTCATAGTGGCCTGAGGTTAGCCGGTTTGGAGGGCTTCTTTTTTCCCATCTACAGGCAGGGCTGCCATCATTTGAAGGTTTTTAAGGTGGGTGTCTTCCTTCTGTGGAGTCCCAGAGTCATGGATTCAGGACGGCAAACCAGGAAAGGACTCTAGAAAATGCTCTGAAATTTGGTGTCTGTTCCTTGATTCCTCACCAACAAATGCTGTGGAGCCAGGGCGCAGGCCCTGCATGCCTGCCCTGCATGCCTGCCCTGCGGGCTGGAGTCCTGTCTGCCACTCTTCAGTTGTCCTCTTTGGGCGAGTTACTTACCCAGCTGAGCCTCAGTTTCCTAATCTGCAGCACCGACAGCCGTGACGACTTGTGTGCAATGCCTCTTGCGATACGAGCACTCAGTGCTCGGTGGCAGATGTCATTGCTGATGACAACTTAATGCACTTTAATCAGAAAGAGCAATGGCAAAACACATTTTGCCAACAAGGACATGGACTAAGAAAAGAAACCTCCTCGGACCAGATTCCATTAGTAACAGAGCGAGGACCCCGATGTCTGACCTCTGAGACTGTGGATTCCCATTAAGAGTGATGCTTTTGGCTCTGAGGACTACAGTTAATCGGGGAGCAGGTGAAGGCTGTGGTCAGAGTTCTGATTCTGTCATAGATGGAGAGTAAGCAGGAGCCCTGGGATCCAGTCTCAGTGTAAGGGACTCAGTGGACTTTGAGTGGGGGTTGGTTGTGTGGGTGGAGCAGCCTGGGAAACTCCAGGCACAGTTGTCCACGAGACACTGGTGTTTATACCCTTACTAAAATGACTCGCCTGCCTTTCAGAAGGGGGTGGCCATGGCCAAGCAGCACAGCCCACAGCTATCCACATTGTTAGACTGTGGCCCCAGGTCAGGGCTTTGCAGGCGAACCTGAGAGTGCTCTTCATATATGTATTATTCATGTAAATCTAAATGCTTTATATATTTTTATTTATGTAAATATGTTCACTTAGTGAAGAAAGTCCACTAGAACAAAGACTCCATCCTGTTTCCTGCTGAACCATGTTCTAGATGCTTAGTAAATTTTTGCTGAATTAACAGGTAGATACAGAACCCATGTGAAGTGGCGCTGTGTGTCTGTCACCTGTTAGCCTGCAGCTGCTGATCACGTCCACTTTTGGATCAGACCTCCTGAAGCCTGCTTGTCCTCATGGTTCATTATGCTGGGTTTTATCACTGTTTCTCTTCAAGCTTCCTTATAGTATAAATGGTTTGTTGTGTTGAATGCAGTGCTATAAGAGTTCCAAGGACCAGCAGCCTCAGATGGAACTGCCCCTCCAAGGCTGCAACATTACATATATCCCGAAAGACAGCAAGAAGAAGAAGCATGAGCTGAAAATCACCCAACAAGGCACCGACCCCCTCGTTCTCGCAGTCCAGAGCAAGGAGCAGGCTGAGCAGTGGCTGAAGGTGGGTTGCCTTTTGGGATTCTGAGCTATTTTGCTTCCAAATCTCTTCATAGGTCCTCTTTTATTTTGGTTAGTATTTTCTTCAAGCACAGGCAAAATGGATTGAGCTGAATAGTTTTGTCTTTGACAGCTGGATGCTCAATTGATCCTAATCCCTTTTCATTTGGCTCCCATCTGAAGGAGGCCATCTGTCCCCGTTTGCAGGCTGCCCTAGGCAGTTCTTTTATTTTTATTTTCTGTAGTTTTGCTTTATTGTGTCTGGATATGAATTCTTTTTTGTTTATTCTGCTTCTTAAATTGGTAGATTGTCATCTTTTGGGATAACTTGTTCAGAACTTTTCGTAAAATACAGCTTTGCCCCCTTCCCCCTTCCTGAGACAATGTTTAAGTTTGTTAGATTATCTCAATTTTACTTCCTGCCCTTTCTTTGTATTCACCGTCCTTTCTTTGGCTTCTTTAGTCTGGCTTATTTTTTCTTGCTGCTTTCCAGTTCACTGTTTCTCTCTTTGACAGGTTTTAATCTGCTACTAATCTGTTTTGCTTACTGTGTTCCTAATTTTGATTATGGTAGTTACCTTAGTTTGTTCAGGCCACTTTGATAAAATAACATGTTAGGTGAGTTATAAGAACAAAAATAAATAAACAAATAAACAAACAAACAGGCTCCTACTAAATGAGACTGTGGTGGTCTTCTTTCACTCAGCCTCCCCTCTGCAGCTCTGGAGCTGGGAGGTCCAAGACCAAGGTGCCACAGATTCGGCGTCTGGTGAGGGCTGCTTTGTAGTGGAGAGCTGACTTCTCTGTGCCCTCACATGATGGCAAGGGCGAGGCAGCTCTTGGGAGCCTCGTATCAGGGGCACCGGTGCCATCCATGAAGCACCACCCCATGACCTAGCCACCTCCCAGAAGTCCCATCTCCTGACACCATCCCCTTGGGAGTTAGGATCCCAACATGTGCGTTTGAGGGCACACTTTTAGCTCATAGTGGTGGTTTCCAATTCTGGAATTTCCAGTCGTTTCTTTCTCAGATGATAAATATCAGTACAGTTCTGAGTTTCCTTTAGAAATGGTTGTCTGCTTCATCTCCACAGTTGGGCTGCTGACCGTGGTTTTGTCCCTGGTGCTTGTGGTGCCTGTTGTTTGTGTGCCAGGCTACTTGATGCTTGTGCTGGTCGTTTCATTTGGAAAAACTTACAGAAATAATTTTTCCAACTTTATTGAAGTGCAGTTGGCATGGCATAAACTCACCCTTTGAGCTCAGTCCAGCCCAGTGGTGTTTTAGGATTTCACAGGTGTGCAACCACCCCACAGTCCAGTCGCTCCAAGGAGAGTGCAGTGCCCACCCCACCGCCCTCCTGCCTCTGGCGTGGCGGGCTCGCAGCCTTCCGTGGGAAACGCTCCTGGGCCAGCTTCTTTGACTGGCATCTCATTTCAGGTTCACACTCATCATGGCAGCCATGAGTTCTTTGTTCCTCTGGTTTTTTGTGTCTCATGTAAGAGGTCATTGCTGAGCCCCAAGTCCTGAAGATGTCCCCGTGTCTTTCTGAGTTTGTGGTGCGGGTCTGGAGCGTAGGTTGCTGATGGCTTGGTTTTTTGCATGTTCCCACTTCTGGCTGCCTTGACTGTCCCTGGATGGAGAGCACAGAAGGCCCTGAGCCTTCTCCTCTCTCCCTTGTTCGTGCAGTTTGTTAAATGTCCCCACATGCTGAGGAATTTTCCTTCTTTACTGCTCTCAGTCTGACACCATCATCTGGAGAGTCACTGGGCAGCTGACAGTCAAAATAGCACTTTTCCAAGATGCTGAGGGAGGGAAAAAATCCTGCCCCTGCTTCCCCAGCTGGGAGGTGCTTGCAGCCAGAGGCACTCAGCTAATTATAGAATAAGGACTCCATTCATGAATGCGAGTTAATTGCAAGAATTTTTATTTTAGCATTTGCTGGTATTTTTTGAAAGGGCAGTACATGATATAAAGCAGATGATCTTTTTCTAAAGAGTTTAAATTGGTTAGTTACTCTGTGTGGTGTTTGTGCAGTTATACACCATGTAACAGTACCTGAGAAGCCTGATGAGAAGTGAAAGTCAGGTGACCAACAGGCAGGACTGTGGGTATGTGGGGCTGGCAGAGCCACGAGATGGTCTGGTTTAGTCTCTCCTAGGAACAATCATCACATTGGCCAGTGTGTCAGAACCACCTGGAGATTCTGAGAACAGATTCCCCATATTTTCAGATTCATTAGGGACTTCAAGATTGTTTTACTTTGTATCATTTATGTTGTTTTGAGGTCCAGAGTGCTGTAGGTAGAATTGAACTCTCTCTCCCTCCTTCCTCAGAAGGAACTTCTGCCCTGGGTTTGGTGGTCTTGGTACCTGGGTGTGCTTCCCCAGAGTGCTGTCACTGGAGCGGGTGAACCATGATGATAAATGGCACTGTTGTTCGTGCTTCAGACTTTCACCCAAGTGGTTTCTCACTCCGCATGTACCGCAGGGCTCTTGCCACTCTGAATTGTCTTGGCCGTCCTCATGGGCATGACCTCTGTAGGTGTCTGCAGGCTCTGTTGACTGTGCTCCCAGCTTTGTGCGTCAGAGCCTCTCTCCAATGGACGCCTGCCCTGGGAACCTCTGGGTGTGGGAGGTGCACACCGGCAGCGCCACTGGATTTGCAGGTTGTGTGTAGCTTGTGCAGGAGGGTCACCGTGGCTCTGTCTGGGTCCCTGCAGGTCTCTCTGTGTATGTGCAGTCAGCCCCTCCAGCCCCGCTGTTCTTCCCCTTGAGATCTCGTGGCTGTTTGCAATGCAGAGGACAGAGCCCTTCCTCTTCCTGCCTGGTGGCGCACAGCATCTCACCATGCAGCTGCTCAGACCATCCTCCAGCCCAGGGACACTGGCTGTCTCAGCCACTGGACGGACAGACAGCTCCATGGTGAATAATAGCAGCAGGTGTCATCTCCCCCTCCCCTTGTCCAGAGGCTGAGTCCTAGAAAGAGCAATTGCTGCATGAGGTTCCAGCTTTGTTATCTTAACGTCCAGCCAGGTCCCTCTTCTCAAGGTCCAGCATTTGCCCTCCAACCAACAATCCGTCAGAGGGGCCCGTGGAGTGTGTTAGCACACTTCTGAAATCTCTCCAGTTTTCCTTCTCCCCCTTTCTCTTTCTACTATTTGCACAGATAGGTGGGGTGCTGGCGTCGTAGCAAGGCGGAGGCTCCCAGGTGTGGAGCTCTGTGGTGCTCACGCACCCTGAGGGACACGGGTGCAGCAGGGACTCCACGCCATCCTGATTCAGGCGGCAGTGGACCAGAGTAGTTGAGACGAGTTTCCCAGTGGTTTTGCCAGGACCCTCCAGGTTCCTGCAGCCTTGCAGCCGGTCCAGGTCCCGGACTGTGCTGGTCACAGAAGGCCCCGCCCTGCCCCGCCCAGCACATGTCCTCCGTGGCGCTCTTCCTTCCTTTCTTAGATTCTGGCCTCCATCCTGTGTCACTCCTTTTACCCTAAAGATGTTCCTATAAAATTTTAAAACATCATTTCTTATAGAGCAGATCTGGAAAGAAGCCCTCAGCTTTGGGGACCTGGAGATGTCTTCCTCTCTCGTCCCCTCCCGAGGATCACTGCCGTTGGGAACACGGGGTCTTCATCTCCCTGGCTCTGTGTGGGCTGCCTGGTGTCAGGGTTTGACAGGGCCACGAGGTGTCAGGCAGGGCCCTCCTGCATTTTGTCTCGGTCAGTGTTTGCTGTGTTCCTGGTTCTGTGGCGATGTCGTGTCAACACTCTGTCTGCTCCGTTTCTTCTCCACTTCTCAGCAGGCCATCTGTGCACCTGTTCATTTGCTGTCCCACAGGTTTGGACTCCACTTCCCGCACCCCTGAGTTGTGCTTGGGTGGGTGCATCTGGCTGCCTGTCTCCTGGTGACCGCTGCTTCTCCCTGTGTCCAGTGCCTTCTCCAACCCATCTGGCAGGCCCTTCCTCATACCTACTTTCCTTTCCAGCCTCTTCCTATCTCTTCATAGCAGTGTGCGGCTGCTGCAGCTCCCGTGGCTTTGTGTGTGTTGTCTGCCTTTCCACTGGCTCTTGGAGCATTTCTGTCACCGTTAGAGTCTATGCCATCTCACTGCTTGGGCCGTGTCTGGGTTGCCTCTGCTGAGTTTGTCTCTGGGTCCTGCATTCTATTCCATACTCTCTATGTGGAAGGACAGCGGGGACAGAGGCGGCCCATGCTTCTTGCAGGTCAGGTGTGCCTGCAGCCTGCTGCTGGCCTGCGTGCCTGCCTCGTGCTTCGCTGGAGCAGGTCTGGACTTGGCTGTGGTGTTGCTCTCGTGCTCTCCACCTGCCTTCAAAGTGTTCTGAGGGCCAGGTCAGGGGCTTGCCCCTGCACCACGAGGACCCACGAGCACCGTGAGGGTCAGGCCTTCTCACAGTGAGCCTTTGTTGGCCTCAGGGCAGCTCGCCATGCAGGGTGGTCTGCACTAGCTCCTGACCGCGTCCACAGCCGTGGCCCCTCTGCTGCCTGCACCCTGGGGCAGGGCCTCTCTGACTCCCCTTCCGCTCCTCCTGTGCCGAGAGCAGCCATGGCTGGGCAGTGTGAAGCCAGTGCCGCGGCCGCAGAGGCTGTGCAGGTCTGACGGGTTCTCCCCTTGCCCTGGGGCAGCGGCCCCCTCTGCCCACCATCCAGCAGGGCCAGGGCGCCTGTGGGACTCTTTACCTTCAGATTCCCCTCGTTGGGGCTTCTTTGCGCCCTGGCTGCTCGGACACGTTCATTGGCTCCTTTCTTGTCAGTGGCCGGGGAGTGGAGGAGTCGCTGCTGCTCTGTGGTGACCAGAGCTGGAAACGGCTGAGCCTTCCTTGCCGTGGCCGTCCAGCTGGAGAGCCCAGCTCTGTTAATTCCCCCAAAACAAAGCTTGGGCCAGGTTCCCTCCCTGCAGCGTGGCTGTGTCCTGTGCAGTCAGCTGAATGTGCCCGTGGCTGCTTGCTGGGTGGCAGTTCCCGGAAGTCTGCCCGGGAGCACGGCGCTCAGGTGCATGGGAGCCACGCCCCCCAAGCTGGCGCCAGCCGGTGGAGATGCTCTGAGGCCTTTTACTACCACGTGGTGCAAACACTTCCTGATTTCTGTCACTGTTGACTGATGGTTTATTTTGGAATATGTTGCCTACCTTCCATATATTTGGTGGTTTTTTAAAATGATCTTTTTAAACTTTCGAATTTGATTCTGTGGTGGTTGTAGGGCCACGCGTGGTCCTGCAGCGTGTGCACAGAGTCAGTAGGTTCCGCAGGTCTGCAGGGCATGGTCTGCAGGGCGCTCTCCTGCCGCGTCTGAGGTGCTGTGCGATTTCATGTCTTGGACGTGCATAGACTTGATTCTTTGTGAACATATGTGCATTTTGGTAAGTGTTCCCTGTCTGATTGCAGGGATCTCCACTTTGTGGTTGTTTACTTTACTGGTCTCTATATTTTTTAGATCACAGCTTATAGCTCTCATGTTCAAATCTTCTGTATCTTTACAAATTTGTTTTGTTTTTTAAAAAGCAACTTAAAACTTTGTAATGATTGTTTTGTGAAATAAATCAGTGCTCTCCTCCTCGCTCTGCTTTCCCCTCATAAGGGCCACGTCTTCATGACAGATAGACTGGTTTCTAGACCCCAGCCCCGCCAAGCTGGAAGGTCAGTGTGAGGGGACAGCGGGCGGCTGGAGGCTGCAGGCCACCTGCTGTGCTTCAGCTGTCCGTGTTTGGTCAGCCCACTCTTGCCCAGCGTTCCATCAAGTGGAAGCAATGTTACAGGAATTCTCAAAGCGGTAGAATGAGAAAACAATTCCAGTCACTTTAGAAGCGTAATAAACAGCTGGAGTATGGAGACACGGTGGTGTTGGCTCCGGCCCTTCAGGTTCAGCTCTCCCAGAGCACAGCGAACGCCTGAGCGCTAACTGCTGCCGTCCTTGCCTTTCTAATCAGGACCCAGGCTTTGATGTTTTGAAACAGCTTTCTTATAACATTAGGAACCCTTAATGAAGACACATGCTTCTGTCGAGCACCACAAGCCAGAGGCCGGCTGGTGGTGGGCACCTGGCCCGCACTCTGCAGGAATCACTGCCAGAGCCTCTCTTCCTGTGCATCTGCAACTTCCATCACCAGCAGTTCTTGCCAGAATCACTGGTGTGTGTGTGTGTGTGTGTGTGTGTGTGTGCTAGCAGCAGCCATCGTGTAGGGGTCAAACAGAAGACAAGAGCCAGTCTTCCCAGAAGCCAAGTGGTCAGGTTTCTTCAAAAAATGTGCAGAGATTGTGTTTCTGGAGGAGAGGGTTCAAGTGAAGAGCAAACAAAAACACCACAAAACATATAGCAATTAGTTTCTGGAGGATTTGTGATTTTCAGTTTAGCTGCAGTTCTCTTAGCTACGTATTAACTTCCCGTAGAACATGGCTCCTTACACAGAAACGCGCTCATTGAAGCACTCACAGTCCTTCTGAGCCCGCAAGTGACAAGGCCTTGGGTTGTTACTTCTGAGTTCACCCTGCAGGTGCCTTTAGGCCCTGGATGGAGAACCAGGAAGAAGGACACTCACGTGAAATGACCGCACCTCTGCCACTGATGGCACTCCAAGGAGCAAGGCTGGCTCTGCTCCCTGGCCTTCCACACGCCTTCTCTGTGTCCTGGACAAGATCATCGTTGACTCTGGGGGAAGAGAGCCTGGGGATGCCAGGAATGCCCCAATTGGTGTCTGGGCTCTGTCCTGTGCTGTGCCTCCAGCTTCCCATGCACCGTGGGAGACGTGGTTCCCCTCTGTACGGACTCTCAGTTCCAGCTGGGAGAGACGTCGGTGGCTGGAGACCAGGCAATGGCCAGGGCGCACTGGGTGCTGCCTCATCCGGGTGGCTCCGGGACGCCTGTCAGCAGGCCTATGTGTGGGAGAGCTGGCGTGCCAGGAAGCGGGCACCCCAGGGAGGCAACCTGGCAGGGCACGTATGCAGGTGCCAAAGCAAGCACTGTTTCCTCCCTGAAGATTTCAGAAATCAGAGGACGGGGACTTGGTCGCAGGCCGGCTTGTCTAGTGGCGGCCTGTTTCTTCTGCGCTTCCTACCTTCTTCCTTCTCCCCTTAGAGAGTCTCAGCTCCAGTTGTTTTCTCATTCCTCATTTTCCCCTTTGACCAGACCTCTAAAGCCATCGTCACTTGCGCCCTGGGGAGCACAGGGGGCGGTCAGGGAGCACGGTGTGGCAGAGACCCAGGCCTGTGTGAGTGTGCTCTGGGTGTGCAAGCGGGGCCATGCCATGAGGCCCACCAGGGAGGTGTGGTAATGGGCTTTCCGTCCCTGGACAGGCAGCTTGGAGGAGGAAAAGTTCATCTGGGCTAAGGCTGGAGAGGTCCCAGCCATGGTAGGTGGCCTTCTTTTGCCTTTCGGCCTGTGTTGAGGCAGAAGAGCATGGCCCAGAGCCCAAGGTGGAGGAGGCTGCTTACCTCAAGGCAGTTGGGAGGCAATGAGAGTGTCCCAATGTCCCTTTCAAGAGCACACCCTAGTGACCTGACTTCTCCCACACTGACCCACCTCCCACAGGTCCACCCCCTCCCAGCAGCACCCCAGGCTGGGACTCCTGGGAGTCCCAGTCGTGGTGCAGACCATGGCGGGAGCTGTGGGAGCCTGAGGCTGAATCCCACGGGCGATCTCTAGTGAGCAGGAGGGAACCCACACTCCTCCAGGAGGCCCCACCTGAGAGGCGGCAGGGATCTCGGAGCAGCTCTGCTGAGGACGTCCTGTGTCCTTCCCCATCAGGGAACCAAGAGGAGACAGAGCACAGATCTTCTTTGTGTAAAAGATTTTGCAGAGATTGTAGGATTTTGCAGGTTCTGGTTTGGGGCACAACTTTTTAGTGCAAATGGAAAACTTATCAGGTTCAGGTTTGTGTGCTAGTTAAATCTGGCGTCCTTTATTTGGAGCTGTGACTGGGAAGGAGCTGAGGTCACAACTGCCTGGGTGTCGTCCTGTGCCTGTTCTGGATGAGGAGAGTAAGGCACAGAGTGAGCGCCGCAGCCTTGCATGCACAGCAGGGGGAGGAGCTCCTTCCCTGGAGAAAGGCGCCTTGTCTTTAAGTCAAACAGGAATTCGTCTTGTCCATTGAGGAGCTGATCATGGGGAGGAGGGCAGGTGCGGTCAGCACGGCAGGGAGAAGCTGGCTCTGCTGTGCTGCCCTGGGTGGCGTAGAGCTGGGCGGAGTGTCACCTCAGTCCTGCTGGCATCTCAGGATCCACCGGGAGGAGATACTGAGCAAGCCTCGGGGCTGCTGCTTCCTTAGCTCCTTGTCTCCATCTCCATGTGGACAGCCCCTGGTTTCTTTCTTGAGACAGCTAAGCAGCAGAGCGCCTGGAAGCACCAACCCGTCTGTCAGCTCTGGGCTGCGTCCAGCTCCAGGGCGAGCGCGGAAGTTGGGAGATTTCTGTCAGGCGGGCTGCAGAGCTCAGCTCGGATACCTGGGACTGGCATTTCTTTTTGCCCAGAGCAGCTTGGGTCTGACTCACGTTGTAGCTTAGATCCAGAGAGAAGAGGCAGTGTTTGTGAGACCGGCCTGCTGCCTGCCAAGACGGGAACGTGTGAGTGCACAGCACTCTGTCCTCGTCTCTTTCACCATGCGTCCCTGTGGCTGGGCCACACCTGGACGTGGCACGAGAAACCAGCAGGTGGCCACGGAGGCCCCTCCTGCACCTGGCGAGCCATGGGCTGGTGGTTCCCACTCTCCAAGGCTAGCAGAGTCCTTTCTGAGCTCCTTCCCTGAGTGGGAAAGACCTGCAGCCAGGTGCTCACGGCGGCTCCGAGTCCTGGAGGGATCATGTCAGAGGCTGGCTCAAGTGTCATGCATGTAAGCGCTCATTTTCTCTTCATTTAGCCATAGTCCTGCAAGACAGGGCACCTTGACTCCTTCCTTTGTGTGTTAGTCAGCTTTTCATCACTGTGACAAAATTACCTGAGAAGCACTGCTTAATGAGGAAGAGTTTATTTGGGTACACGGGTGCAGACGTTCAGCCTGTGGTCAGCTGACTCCATTGCTGTGGGCTGGAGTAGACAGAACACCGTGGTGGAGGACATCTGCTCAGCTCTTGGAAGCCAGGAAGGAGAGAGAAGAGAGCAGACAGAAGGCCTGGTCCCGTGACCCACCTCTTCCAGCCATGCCCCACCTGCCTCCAGTTACCACTAGTTGTGCATTCAAATTATTAATCCATCAAATGGATGAATCCACTGATGAGGTCCCAGTGCTCCTAATTTAATCAGCTCACTTCTGAACATCCTCCATTAACATATGAGCTCTGGGGGACACCTCACATTCAAACTATGCCACACTGCTGCCGATGAATCCGAGACTCAGAGAAGTTCAGATGCCCCCCCCCCAACAGCACGGCTGCACAGCTGGTACCTTATAGTATTCCCTCCTGTGTCTCTGAGGAAGCGGGCCTGGCCAGGCAGGAGTGTCCTCAGACCCTCCCCAGGTAGAGGCTCTCGCATCTCACTCTGCCTCTGTTCAAGTGGCCGAAGCCTCAGTAAGAAAAGGAGCACTTTGAAAACCCGTCCTCTGTGCATCGGCCTTCTCTGACCTGGCCCGTCTCTGCTTCCTCACAGGGAACCTGCCCGTGGGGTCGTCTGGCTCTGGCTCTTTTCCCAGCTCTCACCTTTTTCCTGGAGCCCTCTCTTCTGCTCCTTTGAGGTCGCCCTCTCCTGCTGGCTCATCTGGTGCTGCTCAGTCTCTCTCCAGTGTCACTGGAGGCTGCTGATCTGAGGTGGCTGCCCCTGTTCATGGAGGCTCCATCCTGTGGTCCCTGCGGCTCTTGGCTGTCATGCCCCACCTTCATCTGCCTGGTGGACAGGTCTGCATGGTGTGGAGTGGGACTGCAAAGAGCAGGAGCTGTGGTGCACTGTCCTGCTGCTTCCCCGCGGCCTGTGCCAGCCCCCCGGGGCAAGCGAGGAGGGAACATGAGAGAACCTGTGCTTGTTCAATGCCAGGTGCTTCTGGCCCACCAGCCGCCACACCCTGGCCTCCGTCTGTTCACCCTGGTTTGGCCTCCCTCCTAAATACCTCCTCCTTCTTCCAGGTGATCAGGGAAGCCTACAGTGGTTGCAGTGGCCCTGCAGATCCAGAGTGCGTGCCGCTGCCCAGCGCCCCAGTGCACAAAGCAGAGCTGGAGAAGGTAAGCGTGCGTCTCTCCAGGAACGGGAACTCGGGAGTGACTTCGGCTCACTCCAAGTGTTTTGGTTCTTTTAAATGTATTTTTATTTTCAGTTGAAACACACTAATTGTGCACACTCATGCATGCAGTGTGCCCTTTCAACACTTGTGTGCAGGTCCCAGTCAGGGTGCTTGCACATCTACTACCTCAGACATTTGGCATTTTATTACACTGGGGACACTCCAATTGCCTGCAAGTTTTAATAACACTGAAAATGTCAGCGCTGCCGTTGGAAAGCAGACGCAGCCTGCATGCTGTCCTCTTCCGAGCACTGCTCTGGACGCGGCTGCAGAGCTTCACTTAGGCGCTGCCCCGCTCTCCGTGCCAGGGGAGCTGAGGTTGCAAGTCTGCAGAGCCACGCAGCTGTCGCCTGCTGTGGCAGCAGCAGGCACTTCAGAACGTGCCTTCCCGAGGTCTAACCTGCGGGCAGGCGGCGCTCCCGCCCCGCTGCGCCTGCCAGTTCTTGCCGGCAGGAGTGCAGGCACGGCAGTCGGGCGCCTAGCCTGTTCCCGTGCACCTTCCTGCCAGAGGCTGGGGGTCCACGCACGCCGCGCTCTGGTGTACTTTGTCTGCCCATCACTGATACTGTTCCCTGGGAGACCCTGGCTTCCTGGGTGGTCTTCCCTTGCAGCTGGTGTCCCAGGAACCTCCCAAGCCTCCCTGTCTAATCGCCTGCCCCTGGACAAACAGACCCTCTTTTCACTGGTATCAGGGTTCTCCAGAGAAGCAGAACGGATGGGTGGAGCGTATGGGGGGGTTGATGTTAGGAATCGGCTCCCACCGCTAGGGAGGACACGAGTCCTGATCTGCAGCATGGCCACAGCAGAGGCCCGGAGCCACAGGAAGGCAGGCCTCAGCCTCTGCTGCAGCAGGCCCTCTCGCACAGACAGGAGGCCGGTCTTTTATCCTGTCCAGGCCTCCACCTGATTGTATCAGGGCCACCCACGTCACGAGGGCTGTCTGCTTGTTCAGAGTTCACTGACTCCATACCCAGAAACACCCCTCCCAGCCTGACACAGTCCCCACTTCATACTTGAACGGAACAGCCTATTGATTTGTTCCTAACTATGAAGTCGTACCCGCTTACTGTGTAACATTCAGAAAGTTCAGGAAAACCAACAGCAGGAAAGAAGCCACTCCAGCATGTCCCATGCTCTCCACATCGTCCCCAGGGTGCTGCCTTGACCGCTTGCTGCTCTCATACGCCCAAGTCTCATGCACCCTTGGCCCACGCACGCAGTCTCACTAGCAGTCTGCTAGGGGTTGGACATCCTTGACAGGCAGCAGCACTCTGCCATTCCACCAGTGGACTGTGACGCTGTGCCACCTTCTTATCACTGAGGTGGCTGTGCTGTCCCCTCTCCCCACAGCCAGACTCTTTCTAGACTGCTTAGTGGCATGGTGGTAACATCTTTGGCAGGAATCTTTGCGCCCTCTGCCTGTCACCTGAGAACAGATTCCCAGGGGCTGAACTGTTAGCTCACAGGAGAGAGCTTGGCTGAAGCGCTTGACTCCCTTTGCTAATTCCATTGCTCTCCCAAAGGTGGGTGGGTGTCGTGCCCGCCAGTGCCTCTGAGCTCTTCCCCCCAAAACTGGCGCCGTTCCTTTCCTTCCCTTGGTTTCTGGGCTGCACGCGAGTTCCTGGCCCGCCTGCAGCCCTGGTCACGGGAGGCTACCTGGGGTGAGAGCTGGATGGTGCCGGCTCGCCCTGGGAGCTGGCTGGGTCATGGTAGGACCCTGCTGCATGCCACTGCTTCTGTCACCACAGCTCTTGCTGGTTTGGTGTGGCTGGCTGGCCAGGCTCTCTGACTCTGGGGGTTAATGCGGAGGGTCTGAGACACCCATTTAGAAGCCATCTGCCTCTGGCTCCGCAGGCTCTTGGGTAGGGACGGAGGGTCTGCTGCAGCGCTGCGTCTCGCTCGATGCTGGCGGTCCTGATGAGCTCATTAAATCAGTGATAAGGTCTGAAGAAAAGCAAGTGTCCAGACCTGGTGGGGGTGTTTTCTTTTGGTGCTGCGGATGGAATGCAGGGCCCCGCCTTGCCAGGCACTTGCGTGACCACGGATCAGCCCCAGCCCTGGAGGTTTTCATAGCAATGTATCTTTCTGTGTATGTTCTGAGTGAATTTGTTACGTGCAGATACTTGACATTTACCCCATTGTTGGTAAAAGACAGGAAACAAGATAGATGGGGGAAATTTTACTTCTGTAAAGAACATAAGGCTTAGTGAAGGCGTGTTTTTCTGTAATCCTTAGAGTTTTTCATGATTGTAAGAAAGAGTGATTTGAATGAAATAGGCATGGTGTGCACATGCATTAGTGTCCTAGAACCACGGGGTCGTTTTTTGGGTGGTCTGAGTTCCGAAGCCGCTGAGGGCTGTCTGACCAGCAGGTGTGTGCTGGAGGGAGGTTCTGGCCCTCTGCGCTTCGCGGATCCAGGCACATCTGCCTTCCCTTCAAGATGCTGGGATTGACCCATCCCCATTGCGAGGCCTGTGGCCACGTAGGGGCAGCCTAACCTTTGTGTCCTTACAGAAACTGTCTTCAGAGAGACCCAGCTCGGATGGGGAGGGCACTGCAGAGAATGGAGCCGCCATGTGTAACGGAAAGGAACAAGGTGAGCCCCGAGCGCAGCCGAGTGCAGACTGGGAGAGGCGATGGTGGCGGGTGTGCCAAGTGACCCTGGGTGCACTGAGGCTTCAGCTGTGGGCACCCGCCCCACCGTGGGTCACACTGATAGGGGCAGGAGCCCTGTGGTCAACCTGGGCCAGAGACCTCCTTCCATCCCACCAGCCTGGGCGGTGTCCTGTGCCCCACGTGTATACAGCTCACGCCAACCTGCTTCCTTGCTTGATCTGTTGCTGAGATGGAGTTGCATCAGGGAGCGGCCAGCATCTGGCTTGAGACCTTTGGGGAGTGAGTGGGACAGTGCCTTTGCTCAGCCATGAGATCAAGAGCAAGGTGTCCCTGCACGAGCCTCAGTTTCCCATCTTTAAAACAAGGAGGCCAAAACCTGAAGTCTTTCTAAAAGGATTTTCTGAAAATGCCTTTTTTACTTCACTGATCTTTTTTCACTCCTATATTTATTTTTGATGGCCATGTTCTACATAGACAGAAAGGAGAGAGTCCCTGGTACAGTCTTGTTTGCATGTAACATGACTCTATTAGCTTGTTCCCCAATTCTTTCCCTCTCCCTCATTCTCCTGCGTCTGTCCACTGATCTCCCCTCGTCTTTACGACATCCAGTCCCCTCCCCCACAGCCCTCTTTCCCTTATTTTGCTCTGTCTTCCCCATATGAGAGGAAACACTTGACCCTTAATTTTCTGAGTCTGGTTTATTTCACTTAGCATGATTTCCTCAGTTTCCACCCATTTACCAGCAAATGCCATTATTTCATTCTTCTGAAAATGTCTATTTCGCCTGCATTTGGATTTTTAAGAACCGTGGCAGGATACACACGCCGTGAGTGACCACCGGAATGGATTCTGCCTCACAGTCATGGCACTAGGCACCTTCCCCTTGCCGTGCAGCTGTCTCTGTCTGTCCCAGGACCGTTCTGTGATCCCGCCCTGAGCCCTGCTCACTCCTGGCTGCCGTGCGGCACGTTCGGCTAAGCTTTCTCTTGTCCAGCCTCACGTGCCTCACAGTCTCTCTGCACAGCATCTTCCCTAGAGGTGGCAGCAGCCCAGACTCAGTGGTCAAATCAGGCACCTGGCTCACAAGCCCAGCTTTTCCTTCATGGTGGAGTCACTGGTGTTGGTGACTTCTGGTGACTCAGTCAGCGTCCTGTTGGTGCTGTAGCTGATATGAGCAAGGAAGATGGAGATCCTGGTGCCGTTCCCTTGGGAAGCTTGCTTCCTCCCAGCCAGCACTGCCTGCCCTTACCGTCGGTGCTCTGCAGACGGGTCTGGGGTAGACTCCATCAGTCAGAAGCCCGACGGCACTGTCCCACCCTGCGCCCACCCGCCTGCACAGAAGAGCCTCTAGCTCCCCATCTCTGTAGGATGATAGGGACATGCCTGGCTTGGTGATGCTCATGGCTTCAGATGCTTCTGCTGTCCCAGTCACTCTTGCGCCCACCCCATCTGTGCCCTCTGGACCCTTTGCTCTACCACTGTGCTGCTTCAGTGAGTTGGGAGTTCTGAGCGTTTGTTTCTGCGGTTTGTATTGTGCTGAATTCTGCCCTTCTGTTGCTGCATGGCCTCAAGAGGTTCTCATGGTTCTTTCTCGTGTTCCTATGTGCTTTGGCTTTTCTTCCAGAGATGGCCTCACTTCTGCCTTTGAAAAAGTTAAGCAGTGGGTATTTAAGGAACCAGAAGCATTAGATATTTTCTTACGTCTGTGTAGCCAGAATCCAGCTAGCTCTTTCCCAGCGGGAGCCGATCGGCATGAGGGGGTGAGTGGAGATCCCAGGCTGATGAGGCCGACTGCCGACACCCAGGAGAGCAGGCCTGCCCGGGCTCACCGAGCTCCACAGGGCGGGTGCCTGCCTCCAGGTGCTCCCCGTCCTGGGCCACGAACTCAGCTGGAGTACAAGGTGGCACAGGACAGCCCGCAGGGCCTGTGCAGACACGGGTGGCCGCCCATGGTGCTGTCCCTTTGGGTTTGGCCCAATTGACCTGGGCACCATCCAGCTTCTCTGCCTAGGTCACAGGTGGCCACCTTCTCTTCGTGTCCTCACCTGGTCCTTCCAGGAACTCATCCTGGGGTCAGGACCATCTCTCCTAAGTGTTTCCCAGAAGCCCCCCTCCATGTGAGCCCCCTGACTGGAGCACTCTCAGCCGCCAGGCTGGGTTCCCCAGGGACTCTCTGATCACTGGGCACAGCGCCTTTCCCCAGCCACGTGGCTTGCCATTCATTCTGGAGAGGGACTGAGGAATGGTCCCCAGCTCACTGAGTCCTGAGGGGCAGGCGTGAGTGGGGAAGGCAAGGCCCACATGGAACCCGAGTGATGCCCCATCATGTGGTCCACCTCATGCTGGGTGGCAGAGGGGAGCAGCAAAGAGGACTGCCTGCACCCCGAGTGGCCATGTGGGCGGAGGGAGCCTGAGGCTCTGCTTTGGGGCCGGGCCTGCGGATCACCACCCGCTGGGGCTCCGCTCGCCTCTTCCTGTGGCTGTGTGCTCCTTCCTTCCAGGAGATTCTGAAGGCTGAGCAGCCCAGAGCCTGCACTCAGGGCTGGGGTGGGGGCACTTGGTCTCCATGCGGCTCCCAGGAGGCTGTGTGTTCCATGTTCCATGTGTCCTGAGCCCTCTCTGGGTGAGGCCTCTGGAGAGTAGCTTTCTGTCCTGCTTGGACCGCAGCATCTAGACCCCAGGGACACAGAGCAGGTACTCAAGGTGCTGATGAGCGGAGGCTGGGGAAGAGAAGATGTGGGTGACCAGGCTGCATTTTTAAAGCTGACATCCTCAATTAAAACATGCTTTTGTTGACAGTGACAAGGAAGAAAAGTTCCAAATCAGAGGCCAAGGGGACAGTGTCTAAAGTCACTGGGAAAAAAATCACCAAGATCATTGGTCTGGGCAAGAAGAAGCCGTCCACTGATGAGCAGACGTCATCGGCCGAGGAGGACGTGCCTACCTGCGGTGAGCCCGGGCAGCGTGCCCTGCTGGGGCCGCTCAGATGCGGGAAACAGTTCTATTTCTGTGAATGGAAGGTTTGCACGGGCTTGGGATGATCTCCAAGGTTCTTTCAGGATTCAAAACCCCAGCTCTCCGGCCTGTGAGGGTGTCCTCTGGCCCTGTCCAGGGGCCTTAAGCTAGAGCACCACGTGCCACTGTAGGCCTATGCTGGACGGCCAGGTGGGCTCGGTGAAGTCAGAGCAGCCTCTCCGTGTGCCAGGGGAGTAAAACCAGACTTCTCCCAGCATCACATCTGTCAGAGAGGTTCAAGCTCAGGGGAACTGACCGACCCCTGACTCAGTCTTCCAGCTGCCCCATGTCTCTGGGCAGCTGCTGTTCGTCAGGGGGTGTTGAGCTTATGTGTTCAGTAGTGGCCCAGATGGCCCTGCTGCCCATGGCTTGCAGTCTAGGGCAGAGGAGGGTGCAGGGCGGGGCCTTGCAGAAGTGAGCGTGTCATGGCTGGCTTGGTCAGTAGCACAGGGCCAGAGCAGAGGCAGCAAGCACCTCCGGCCAGCAGCCAGTTAGGCCTCTGGGAGGAGGAGGGCCGGATCGTACATAGCCCAGCCAGAGGACACGTAGCTCTCCTGGGAGACGAGCTTCCCAAACTGAGGGGTGTATGTTTGCCTTTCCTTGTTGTGGTGCGGGGGCGCGCCCGGGGCCTGGTGCCCAGCACCGAGCAGTCCTTCACCTGTTTTAAAACACTGGAGGTCTGGACCTCTGCTCGCCTGCGCCTGCGGCAGTGGGTCCGTGGTTCCTTCTACTCCTGCGGTTCTGTTCGTATGCACGCTCCTTCCTTTCTCCCCTCTCCCTCCTTGAGCATCTGTTATGCCCGAGGTCTTGGGGTCCTTTGAGGATACCAAGAGGTGTAGCGTTTGGATCCTGCCCAGTAGTGCTCAAGTTGGGTCATGGACACAGGAAATACACCAGCAGATCTCTCGCCCAGCCAGCGTCTGCAGAAGGGGAGCTGTCATCTTACCGGGATGCGCCCGGGTGGGTGTGGGGACTGCAGAGTGCTGGGCAGGGAAAGAGGCCGGAGCAGCCAAGACCGAGCCTGTCCTCAAGCTCCCTCCAGCTCCCTCCAGCTCTCACTCTGCGGTTCTCATGGACGGAATGTGGTCCTCTGGGCGGACGACGGCAAGGCCTCAGGATGGGAGGCGCTGTCTCGGAGTGTCCCACGGGAACGACTGCCTGTGGAGGTGGGCTGGGACACCAGTGCCCAGGAACAGTGCCTGTCCTCATCAGGTGCTGCTGGGAGACAGAAGCAGGGTGACTGGCGCTGATGATCTTTCCACCCACGAGGAGAGAACTGACTGGCCCAGCCAGGGGGAGCGCTGTGTTACCCAGGGAATCCCCCGGTGCCGGCCCGTGCAGTAGGGTAGGAGTTAGGGATTGAGATGAATTTGGTTTTTATTTTAAACTGCTCTCGGTCAGTGGAGGAAGTAGAAATTCTTTCATGAAAAGCAGTCATACATACCATGAAAGGCTGTTCAGAGACTGCAGTCCAAACTCTCCTTGTGCGAATGAAAATACCAAAGCTCGGAGAGGTTGAGTGACTAGCTCCGAGTCACACAGCTCGTGGAAGGCAGAGCTGGTGCCCTGCTGCCGCTAATTCCTTATACTCACACCTTGTGCCTAAGCTTTCTTGTCCTAAAGAGCTTGCCACTCACGGGACTCCTACGGAGCAAGCCTGTCGTGTGGTGATGAGGTGCAGCACGAGCCTGGTGCTGGCGCTTTGTGGACGCCCAGCTGAGCACGCGGAGCAGGAGTGCGAGGCTGCACAGCACGACCAGGCTGGGGGGCTCCTGCGTACCCGCCTCCGCCCATACTTGGTGATTTTTTCTTTTGTCATCGTTAGACTTCACACCTGAAAAGTGGGTTTTGAAGGTCTAATGAAGTCTCACGCACACTTGCCATGGGACTTAAAAAGAGATTTTTGTGGAATCTGAGAAATAATCTCAAATCTTTAAACGGGACTTCCAGTTTTTAAGGCACAGTGGCACGCTGCCATGGCGATGCGAGCCCGGATTTCCTAGGGAAGATTGTGAAGTCCGCGCAGTCGGGAAGGCCCAGCCCCTGGTGCTCGCGGGAGGGCCGGCCTCCGGGTTCTGTTGCGCTTTGGCGCCCCCTGGCGGTGAGCGTCTGCTCTAGCTTAAAGACTCCTGGAGTTGGATCCGGTCCTGCTCTTCCCGACTTGGTTTGCCAGGCGGGGGCGTTAGCTTGGAAGGATACGGGGGCCCGGGGACTCCTGCTCTGATTCCAGACCCCTTGATGGGCTTTCTGCCATTTCTGGGCCTGGCCTCTCTTCTCTATGTCCCCACCCAGAAACTGAGAATTTGGGGCTCCCAAGTGGGGAGGAAGTGGGGAACCCTGGGCTGCACAGGGGAGGCCAGTTGCCAAACTGTTTGTTAAATGGCCAGTTTTCTAGGGTGATTTTCTTTTTCCCTTTTTGAAACTGTGAATAAACCCAAGAAAGGTGTTGGACTCTGGTGATGGCGTGTGAAGTCATGCTCCAAGGGAAGCGTGGGTCTGCCTCAGGCAGCATCCCTCTCGTGGCTGAAAGGTTGGGACACACACAGCGTCAGTGACTGGGCCAGATTCTGCCTAGGAAGAAACATTGCCACTGTTATCAAGAATACAAGGGCATCACATGTTGTCCAGGATGTGGGATAAGGTGCCCTCATACATCACTGCTGGGACCGCAAATTGGTGCAGACACTCTGGAAAGCAGTGTGGAGATTCCTCAGAAAACTTGGGATGGAACCACCATTTGATCCAGTTATCCCACTCCTCATCATATACCCAAAGGACTTAAAATCAGCACACTACAGTGACACAGCCACGTGAATTCACAATAGCTAAGTTATGGAGCCAACCGAGGTGCCCTTCAACAGATGAATGGATAAAGAAAATGTGGTGTATATACGCAATTGACTATTACTCAGCCTTAAAGAAGAATGAAATGATGGTATTAGCCGATAAATAGATGAAACTGGAGACTCTCATGCTAAGTGAAATAAGCCAATCCAAAAAAAGACAAAGCTCAAATGTTTTCTCTGGTATGTGGATGCTAACCTATAACAAAGGCAGGGAGAGGACAGAAGTTCAGAGGATTAGAC
The DNA here is from genome assembly GCA_020662805.1 of Glaucomys volans. Classification (NCBI taxonomy): domain Eukaryota; kingdom Metazoa; phylum Chordata; class Mammalia; order Rodentia; family Sciuridae; genus Glaucomys; species Glaucomys volans. Next base: position 59,799 of record JAJEJO010048555.1, on the reverse strand, counting down.
AAAGGGGATGAAGGGAAGGGAGGGGTTGGGAACAGGAAAGACAGTGGAATGACTCTGACATGCCTCTCCCGTGTGCACACATGGACACACACAGTGAACCTCCACGTCAGGTGCATTCACAGGACCATGACCCTGATTGGAATCATGTCTGTGGACAGATGTGGAAATAGACGGTACTGTCAGGTGAGCTTAAAAGGACAAAGATCTTTAAAAAAACATTTTTTTCAAAACATAAGCCAACCTTGCCCCAGGCGAGTGGCTCTCCCTTTGAGTGGCAGACTGTGCTCAGTCACTGCCCTGCCCCCCACAGCATCGAGTGCAGGAGGCGGCAGCGCCCACACCTCGAGCCCCACGTTGGAGGGTCCCGGGCTTCTCCAAAGCAGCCTGGTCATTGCCACGAGAAGGCCAGGCCTGCTGTCATGGCCTGCACTCCCAGGCGCACCTTGGCCTCTGGCTTCCTGATCACGTCTGCATCGCCTTCTGCCTCACGGCTGCCTGCCTGGCCTGGCGTCTGAGGGTCTGCTGTGTGGTCACCCGAGGCAGCTCAGGCTGTGGGATCGCCCGATCTTCAGGCCCCGCTGAGGTGCAGCTCAGCCCCGGCCCCTCCTGAGCGCAGCCCCTTAACTTCTGGCAGCTCTGGGGGCAAGGCACAGCGCCTGCAGCTGAGTGCGCATTCCAGCCGTCAACCCCTTGTTCTGCGTGTCAGCCCCGTGCCCAGGCCCTGCAGGTAACGTGGGAGGAGTCCTTGCCACGTGGCCAGGTAGCTCTCTTCAGAAGCCCGTCCTGTCTGCACACCCAGCAGACCCGCAGAGCCGAGGCAGAAGTCCAGAGGTGGCCTCCCAGGGCCGCTCCTGGCCGGCCAGACCTGTGACAGGAAGTGCTGGTTCTTAAGCAAGCGTCCATTCTCCTGAAGTAACAGGTCTCAGAAGTATGTCCCTTACAGACGGAATCTGACAGAACGGAACTTGTCACGGCCCCCGTCCTGTTCGGAGGAGCAGCTCCCCATCGCCCTCCCTCACAGCAGAAGGGCCCAGCAGGGCGCGCCATGGGGCTCCGACAGGCGCTGCCGTGGTGGAGATGGCTTTCTGCTCAGTGGCCCTGAGAGACTCCTGGCCTTCCTGGGACTGGGTAGAGCTCAGCTTGCTCCCTGATGCAGAGGGGTCAGCTCCCCATCACGCACCCCTTGGGGCCCCAGCCTTCGTCTTGGCTCTGTGACTCCACACCTGGGCGTTCCTTCCTGGGGACGTGAGTTTGTCTCTTCTCTAATGTATGTTAGTGCAAATGACTTCACTTTCGGCCAGCTGAAAATTAAAAGTTTTAAATGTGCTTCATTAAGCAAATATTTCGCAAATACCCATCACGTGTAAACTCTTGTTCTGGGCCCTGAACGTCCCCACCTTGCATGGCCCTTGCTCACTGCTAATATTGCGTGTGAGACGCAGAACATAACAGAAGTGGAAAGCGCCCATCCAGGCCTTTGGAGAGGCATTCTGAAAACTAGGATTAGAAAGGATCCGTGTGCTTCCTTAACACTTCTGAGCCAGTCTGCACACGTGAGCACGCATGCGTGTCTCCACGCGTGTGCCCGCAGTGACGGGGAGAGCGGGAGTGGGGCTGTTCGCTTTCCTTGCAGCCTGCTCCTCAGCACCCCGTGAGCTCTGTGGCTCGGCGGGTTCCCAGCAGCGGGTGCAGGCCATTCCTCATGTTAGTTGTTTCTGGAGAAATGCATTTTGTGCTTACAGCAACTGAAGATGGCTCGTGTCCCATCATCACAGGTGGCAGTGTCGCGCTGTGCTGGAGATGCGGCAGGAGCCTGCGTATGCCCCCAGGCTCCTCCAGCTGCCCTCCAGCCCAGGCCTCTCAGCCAGCTGGGAGGAGTGGGAGGAGCACGGCGCTGCCCACCTATGGCCGGGGCAGGGGTCGCATGCGTCAGGAACCGCTCACCTCCAGGGCTCCTGCTTCCTGGAAAGTGTCTGTGGGTCTTTTCCTCCTGTAGGCCATACCTGCCTTCTTGTGGCTCTGCCCTGCCTATGGCATCTGCAGCCACGACCTTCAGCATGGCCTCCCTGCGGTGATTTGAAGGCAGCTCTGTGTCCCGGTTTCCTTCCAGCCATCCCAAGCCCACTGGCTAAGTGGCTGTCGCGTCCTCTGGATGAGTTCCAGATTCCCAAAGAAACGTTGAGCTCCAGACGCAGCCTTGGCACACGTCAGGCCTGGTGTCTGGCTGTGGTCCCTGCGGTCTCTCGAGGCCGGCCTGGTTGGACGTGAGTCCTGTGGTGCAGCTGCTGCCCCTGTCGAGCAGTGTGCCTCCCAACTGTGTGAGGGACGGCTTCCTGCGCACCCCACCTCCTCTGGTGGGACTGCAGCCGTGACCAGTGCTGTCCCTCCCGGGCTCAGCCCTGACGTGTTTCCTTGCAGGTTACCTGAACGTGCTCTCCAACAACCGCTGGCGGGAGCGCTGGTGCAGAGTGAGAGAGAACAAGCTCATCTTCCACAAGGACAGGACTGACCTGAAGACCCACATCGTGTCCATTCCCCTCCGCGGCTGTGAGGTGATCCCAGGCTTGGATTCCAAGCACCCCCTGACCTTCCGCCTGCTTCGCAACGGACAGGAGGTCGCTGTGCTGGAGGTACAGTGTTCTGGGCACCCGCACATGGTCCTCCTGGAAGCCACCTTCCTCCTCCCGGTTCCTCCTGCCTAGCCCGTCTGCCTCCCTGACCCACGCCCTTCTCCGTCTCTGACCCGTTAGGCTCTGCGCTTTTCTCCATTGCTCTTTGAGATCCCGACAGGGCAGCAGCACAGGGCCACGCTGGCCGAGGTGTCCTGTCAGGCTGTGTGCCAGGTGACCACCTTGCTGACTCCTCTTTGCATATATTTGCACGGAATTCAAGCCCAGAGTTCCGTAGATGGAGGGCTTTTCCTAAGTGTCCTGGGAACAGCTTGTAAAATATCCCTTTTTCTTCTGACGATGGGCTGCCTTTGAAATGGCAGTGTTCCTTTTAACTCGTCCTTTCAACGTCCTCACGAAACAGGCATGTGCGGGCCACGTGAGGCATGGGGACAAAGCCAGGAGCCAGCGACCACCTCTGAGTTATAAATGGGTTTGTTTGCCTTTTATTATTTGTTTGACTCTCCAGCAAATGATATTCGTCCATTCACCTAAAGCAGAAAAGCACAATTCAAACTGAGAGCTGCATCCTCAGAGTCTTCATTTCTGAAGAATTCTGTTTTTCCTCTTGCTACGTTTTTCTACCCCGATTGATTCAGACCTCGTTCCCTCGTCCCCCTACTTGTCCTCATCACAGCGAGAGCCCTATACCAGGGAGGGTACCTCTCAGGGACACGTGCTGTGCCCACGTGGCCAAGACCCTCGGGCTGGTAGGATGTCCAGAGTGTGCACCAGCATGTTTGCCTGTCTGGTCAGGACTGGGGGTGGTCTGGGTGAGGCTCAAGGCTCCATGGCTGGTGGCGAGGCAGGCAGGGTGAGGCCGAGGTGCTCGCCAGGCAGTCTTCGAGACCTTGAGTTCCATCCACGTGGCGTTTCTTTCAGGGACCCTTTTCACAGAAATGGCTTTATTTTGGGGCACAGGTCATAATCACATTGATCCTTGCTTCCTGCCACAGACAGGTCCCCTCCTGAGCCCAGTAGCTTGAGGCAGGACAGGGCAGGAGGCCTGCGTGCCCCTGGTGGCCACTCCTGCGTCCCTCAGGAGCCGGGTCCCATCCTGGCTCTTCTGAGACCCTGAGTGGAGCCGAGCAGTGGTCCTCTCTGGGTCTGTGGGGGTTGCAGGCCGCAGTCCACTCTTGCTCAGCACTGTGTGGTCTGGGAAGTGCAGGGTGCAGGCGGCACAGCAAGGCTGGACAGCAGCCTGCGAGGCGCAGCCTCCCTGGAGTTGTGGCAGCGCGCCTGAGGATGGTGGGAGGATTGGCCCTGTGCTGGGGGGAGCCGCACTGCATGTCCAGCAGGGCAGCCTGGACAGGTGGGGGGGAGGTCCCAGGCTGGGTAGCAGCCCCGCCACGCAGCGGGCCACCGAGAGAAGCCCTGGTGTCGCACCCTCCAGACACACAGGCCCTGGAGGAGGATTTGTGTGTGCGAAGCTAGAAGGGACCCCAGCCCCCAGCGTGATGGCAGGGGTCTGAAGTTTCACCTGTGTCACCTGGTGCGAGGCAGCTGTTTTCACAGCTGCAGAATGACTTAAAGCGACAGGAACACAATTCCACACACTGCCGGAGAAGCCGACAGCCCCGCCCTCATCAGGAGCCAGCTGCAGGCCAACCTGGGCCAGGCGCTGCTCCTTCAGGGCCACTTCCTGCCACTTTGAGGTGATTTCAGGTTTGCAGAAGAGCTGCAGGATAGAGTGTCTGGCACCTTTCAGCTATAGTCGTTTTTCCACGTTTGGGGTCCTGCGCATCCTCCCGAGTCTTCCCGTTATCTGTAGGTACTTGAGCTGTATTTGCCAAACCATGGGCCTTGCTGTCCTGGAGCGACGGCGTAGCTGTCTGATCAGGAATTAGCACTCACGGGGGGGAATCCTGTCGCTTCCCGGATCTGAGTGGGACTTCCCAGCTGTTCTGATGTTTGAATGAGCAGCCGGACATCACCTGCATTCCACCCCACGGCTCTAGCCTCTTCCGCCTGTCTCACCACGCTGAGCTTGTGAGGGCCGCACACAGTTATCAGGCAGTGGGCTCCTCCTTTGAGGTATGTCTGCTGTTTCCTGTCAGAATTGGGTGCCGTCCTTGGCAGGAGCCCTGTGGAGATGGTGACGCTTCAGAGTGCGTCCTAGCAGGACGGTGGCAGTGGTCTCAGCACTGGTGTTCCTGTGATCCCCGCCAACGGTCCCTACTGTGAGATGCTGCCTTTTCCTTTACCTTTACTAATTACCACGTGGGGAGATCCTGTGAGGCTGTGATGACTCGGGATTCGCCCGCTAACCTTAGAATCCACTCATGACCCACCGGAAAGAGCCATGATGTGACAGTTCTGAATGCTGTCCCCAGTCTGTGTTCCTTCTGGGTCTTCCCTTCCCCCCAGCTCATTCATGTCCATTCGTGCGTGTACGTCTGCGTGTGGGCGACCCTTCACAGGCTGTTGCTTTACTTATTTATTGGATTTGCCTGTGCAGAGCTGGGGACCCAGCCCGGGGCCGCGAGCCTGCCCGCCAGTGCTGAGGAGAAGCTTCACCCCAGCCCCACAGACGGTACTTTATTTGGCAGTTATAACCCTTTACTGTCGTGATTTGTTAGGATCAGGTGCCCTGCAGGCTGGCTCTCCTGTCCTTTGCTGTGTCCCTGCAATGGGATGGTGGTCCCTGCCATTCTGGGACTGCTTTCTGTGCATCACACAGGGTATGGTGCTGTCCTTGCGCGGGACGGGCTCCACCTCTCTGCAGAGACCTTGTGCGTCCAAGTGGAGGCGGCTGTGAGGGAGCCAGGGCTGCAGCTGCTCCTGCTTCCGGGTCTTTCCGTAGACACATCCAGGAAATAGGTGTGTGTGCACTGATCACAAACACACGTTTCATACATGTCTGTTATACACGTGATATGTATGTATGTCACTGTCACACATCTGCATACACCCGTACAGAGCCATGTACCCTACGTGTATTTCTAACCTGTTGTTAAAAACTGTGAGATCAGACTAACCCCTCCGACTCCAGCCCAACACCCCAGGGTTATTGGTTAAAAGCCCAAGGGGCGGGGCAGTAGGGAAGAACAGAGTTACCTTAGATTAGGTAGGGGGAGTAAAGGGGGGAGGGGGCATGGGGTAGGAATGACAGTAGAGTGAAACGGACATTATGACCTCATGTGCATGTGTGACTGTGTGACCCATGTGATCCTGCACTGTGTACAATCAGAAAAATGAGAGGTTACACTCCATTTATGTATGTTCTATCAAAATATATGAATGCATTCTACTGTCATGTACAGCTAATGAGAACAAATAAAAAATAATTAAAAATTTAGAAAAAAGAAATACTGTGTAAAATCATATAATAAATACAATTTTTTAAAAAGCCTATGAGGAAATTTCATGAAACGAACTATGAAGAAAGCCATGAGTAAACCCTCAGTAATGTAGTAATGTCAGTCACGTCTCGACATTGGGTCAGAGGACTTGGCAATGCTTCCACAAAATACATGCGTAGCTGGAAAGCCAGCTGTGGATACACTGCTGTCGGGGACGGAGCCCAGAGCCAGCAGGCTCAGGTGAGATCTCCCACCAGCCGCACCTACAGTCCTGTGCACTTTTTAAAAATATTTTTTTAATTTTATTTTTTATTTGTTCTAATGAGTTATACATGAGAGTAGGATGCACTTTGATACATCATACATGGAGTGTAATTTCTCATTCTTCTGGTTGTACATGATGTAGAATCCCACCAGTCATACAGTTATATGTGTTCATAGGGTAATAATGTCCATTTCATTCTATCCTTCTTACCCCAATACCCCCTTCCCTTCACTCCCCTCTACCTAATTTAAAATCAATCTATTCTTCCCCAGCCCCCTAGCTAATTGTGAATTAGCATCCCCATATCAGAGAAAACATTTGACCTTTGGTTTGGGGGGATTGGCTTATTTCACTTAGCATGAGATTCTCCAGTTCCATCCATTTACCAGCAAATGCCATAATTTAATTCTTCCTTAAGGCTGAGTGATATTCCATCATGTATATATATTTTTTTGAGAAAAAGAGAAAACTCAAATTACTAAAATATGTGATGAAAAAGGAAACATCACAATGGACATGACCAAAATACAGAAGATAATTAGAAACTTCTTTGAAAATGTATACTCCAATAAAGTAGAAAATCTTGAAGACATTGACAAATTTCTAGATATATGACCTATCCAAACTGAATCATGAGGTCATGTACAATGTAAACAGATCAATAAGTAATGAAATAGAAAACACCATTAAAAACCTACCAATCAAGAAAAGACCAGGACCAGATGGATCCTCAGCCAAGTTCTACAAGATCTTCGAAGAAGAATTAACACCAAAACTCTTCAAAGTATTCCATGAAATAGAAAAGGAGGGAGCCCTTCCAAACTCATTCTTTGAATCTAGTATCACCCTGATACCAAAAACAGACAAAGGCACCTCAAGGAAAGAAAACTTCAGACCAATATCCTTCATGAACATAGACTCACAAATTCTCAACAAAATCCTGGCAAATTGCATACAAAAACTTTCTAAAAAGATAGTGCACCATGATCACTGGGGTTCATCCCTGGAATGCAAGGTTGGTTCAATATACAGAAATCAAACATAATTCATCACACCAATGGACTTAAAAATGAGAACCATATGATCATCTCAATAGATGCAGAAAAAGTATTTGGCAAAATACAGCACCCCTTCATGTTCAAAACACTAGAAAAACTAGAGGTAGTAGGAACTTACCTCAACATTGTAAAAGCTATCTATGCTAAGCCCAAGATCAACATAATTCTAAATGGAGAAAAAATTGAAAATATTCCCTTTAAAATCTGGAACAAGAACAAGGAGGGATGCCCTCTTTCACCACTTGAAACTAACCAGAGCAATTAGGAGAAAGAAATTAAAGAGATATGAATAGGAAAAGAAGAACTAAACTATCACTATTTGCTGACTACATGATTCTATATTAGATGATCCAAAAATTCCACGAGAAAACTTCTAGAACTCATAAATGAATTCAGAAAAGTAGAAAGTTATAAAATCAAATGCATTCCTATATATCAATGATGAATATACTGAAAGAGAAATTAGGAAAACTACCCCATTCACAGTAGCCTCAAAAAAAAAAAAAACATGGGAATCAATCTAACAAAAGAGGTGAAAGACCTATACAATGAAAGCTACAGAATATTAAAGAAAGATATTGAAGATCTTAGAAAATGGAAAGACCTCCCATGCTCCTGGAGAGGCAGAATTAATATTGTCAAAATGGCCATGCTACCAAAAATGTTATACAGATTTAATGCATTTCCATTAAAATCCCATTGATATTCTTCATAGAACTAGAAAAAGCAATCATGAAATTCATTTGGAAAAGTAAGAGACCTAGAATAGCCAAAGCAATCCTTAGCAAGAGAGTGAAGCAGGAGGCATCACAACACCAGACCTCAAACTCTACTACAGAGCAAGAATACCAAAAATGGCATGGTGTTGGCACCAAAATAGACATGTAGACCAGTGGTGCAGAATAGAGGCACAGAGACAAATCCAGTAAGTACAGTTGCCTCACACTAGACAAAGGTGCCAAAAACATACATTGGAGTAAAGATGACCTCTTCAACAAATGGTGCTGGGAAAACTAGAAATCCACATGTAACAAAATGAAATGAAACCCCATTTCTCACCCTGCACGAAACTCAACTCAACGTGGGTCAAAGACTTAGGCACTAGAACAGAGACCCTGTGTGTCATAGAAGAAAATGTAGGCCCAAATCTTCATCATGTTGGCCTAGGATCTGACTTCCTTAACAAGACCCCTAAAGTGCAAGAAGTAAAATCAAGAATCAATAAATGGATGGAGTCAAACTAAAAAGCTTCTTCTCAGCCAAGGAAACAATCAATAATGTGAAGAGAGAGCCTACAGAGTGGGAGAATCTTTACCACACGCACCTCAGATACAGCATTAATTCTCCAGGATATATAAAGAACTCGAAAAACTTAACACCAAAAAAAAAAAAAAAAAATCCAATTAAGGAACTGAGCAGACACTTCACAGAAGAAGGTATACAATTGATCAACAAACTTGAAAACTACTCAACATCTTTAGCAATTAGAGAAATGCAAATCAAAACTACTCTAAGATTTCATCTCACTCCCTAATTTTCTTGATGGCAATTATCAAGAATATAAGCAACAATAAATGTTGGCAAGGATAAGGATGTAGAGAAAAAGGCACACTCATACATTGCTGGTAGAACTCCAGATTGATGCAGCATTATGGAAAGCAGGATGGAGATTCCTCAGAAAACCTGGAATGGACCCACCATTGACCCAGCTATCCCACTCCTCGGTTTAAACCAAAGGACTTAAGAAATCAGCATGTTACAGTGATGCAGCCTCATCAACGTGTACAGCAGCTCAACTCACAATAGCTAAACTGTGGAACCAGCCTAAGTGCCCTTCAACAGATGAATGGATAAGGAAAATGTGAGATACATGTATGTATACGTACGATGGGATGTTGGGACGTCGCCCAGTGCACTTTCTTGGCACAGCTTTTGTTTGGGGAATGCGAGAGGCCTATGAAGAGAATGCACTTGTGGCTCCTGAGACCTCAGTGTCAAGTCAATTGATTTTCCTCCACCCAACATTGAGCACAGTCTTTAGGATATCGTTAGAATCCCTTCACTTTACCTAATGGCCTCTCTGGTCCTGGTCAGGAATGGTATATTGTGTGGAAAACATCAGTTACCAGCCAACATGATCCATTTCCAAAACACCTTCTTTGCTAATAGCTTTTCCTCCAGAGAGGTTTTGTTTGTGGCATGGAATATAATTATAAAACCCAATATTCTTTAAGCTCAATTTATAGATCTTCATTTCAAAAAAAATAATTTTTAACTGGGCATGGTGTCACTGCCTGTAATCCCAGAGATTTGGGAGGCTGAGACAGGAGGATCACAAGTTTAAGGCCAGCCTCAGAAACTAAGCAAGGTCCTAAGCAACTTATGGAGACCCTGTCTCAAAATAAGAAAGTAAAAAGAGCTGAGGATGTAGCTCTGAGTTAAGTGTCCCTGAGTTCAATCTCTGGAACTAAATAATAATAATAAAATTTAGATAATTGTTATAAATGACTTACAAAAATAAAATTTATTTTTCTTTAGCATTCAAATAGCTCGTAAGTTTTTTGTTTGTTTGTTTTTGGCAGTTCTAGGAATTGAACCCAGGGGCTTTCTACCACTGGGCTACATTCCTTTTTTTTTTTTTTTTTTTTCCAATGTTGAGACAAGATCTCACTAGGTTGCTGAGGCTGGCCTTAAACTTGCAATCCTTCTACCTTAGCCTCCCACATAGCTGGGATTACAGGTGTGTGTCACCGCTATGGAGCTGGGCCTTCCGAGAACATGAGGCAGTGTGAAGACCCCTCTTCAAACCCTGATTCTTGCCATCAAGTCAGAGAGATGTCAGACGTGAGGCTCAGAGTAAGAGGCATGAGTTTACTGAAGGGACTGGAAAAGGGGAAGGGGAGACTCTCAAGGGAGAGAGCGGTTCCTCTCAGAGAGGGACCATGGGCCTCCTGTGCTCCAGTGTTATTGGGGATCCCAGAGAAGTTTCCAGAGAGTCCCACCTAGCTCCACCTCTTGACTTTGACTGACAGCAGGGTGATATCCGACTTTCAGGTCTCCACTCTCCTGGCACCTCTAGATCACATTGGCCCATGCTGACCTGTTCTAACTGGATTCTTTTTTTTTTTCCCCCAGAACTTATTGTTTATTGACTGTTTACACAGAGGCGAGTTTAGAAAAGGATGCAGGATTCGGGGGCTCCCTCTGACTGGATCCTTTTTTTTTAAAATTTTTACTTATTTATTTATTTTAATTTTTATAGACTGCATTTTGATCCATTGTACACACATGGGGCACAACTGTTAATTTCCATGGTTGTGCACAGTGTAGATTCACACCAGTCGTTACTCATACGTGTACATGAGGTAATGATGTCCATTTCCTTCCTCCTCTTCCATAAACCGCCCCCCCCCATTTCCCTCTTCGTAACCTAAAGTTCCTCCCTTCTTCTCTCACCCCTCACCCCCAACCTGATCATATATCATCATCCACTTATCAGGGAAAACAGACGGCCTTTGGTGTTTGGGGATTGGCTTATTTCACTTAGCGTGATATTCTCTAACTCCATTTATCTGCAAATGCCATGATGCCATTCTTCCTTATGACTGAATGACCACACATTCCTACAGATTTTATGGTTAGGAGGAACTGTTCTGACCTCCCAGAGTTTCAGTATCTAGTCACAAAAGCCTCCTGGGCTCCTCCCGTGGACACCATCTTGGCCTGCGTTTCTCCTGCCGTGAGCAATTTTGCTGCGGAACACGACACCCTGTCCACTAGGCCAGGTTGGGCTTCGGGTCAGTTGCTTCTTGGAAAAGAGCACGTGGGCTTGCACGGGGGGCCCATTTCATAGAACTGTTCTCTCGGACTCGTGTTCCCACCACTCACATCTGTCTGTCCCAACACCACCTCACCTGGGTCTCATTAACTCGGAAATTTGATAGCTGAATTTCCCCTCAGCTTTAGATTTACTGACATATTTGATTAGTCCAATTTATTTAGACCTTTTAAATTTCATTTAAAAATGTAACATAACTCATTTTCTAAATCACTCAACAAGGAGAACTTAAAATTTTAATGAGCATAAACTTTTTTTTTGTTGTTTTTGCGGTGCTGGTGATCGAACCCAGGGCCTTGCTTACGAGGCAGGCACTCTCCATCCCCAGCCCGACGGGTACAAACTAAAAGGTATATTCCAGTCTCACAGATTAAGCAGCGCAAGTTGGGGTGGGATGGCAGACTTCTTGCAGAACGGCACGTTCAGTACAGCCTGGCGACTGCGAAGCTGTGTGACGCCTGCAGAGACTCAGCTGATGAAAAGTGAGCTCAGATTTAAATCCTGCAGTTAGGGACACCGGGTGCTGGAGGCAGGGGCAGGCCTGCCTGTGGGTGGCTCCCTCTTAGCCTCCTTTAGCTGGCTGACTTAATCACACCCATGACACGCCTAACACCTCGTGCCTGTGGCCCAAGTAATCGGGGCGTTTCAGAACCAGGCCTCCTCGGCTGCCTCCTCGGCTGCCTCCTAGGCTGCCTCCTCGGCTGCCTCCTCGGCTGCTTTGGAACCCTGCGTAAAGCTGGCCTGAAGGCAGGTCAGATGTCCCTGGGTGGGGACCAGGTCTTCCTTCTGGGCCTCACTTCTGTGCTGGTGTTTCCTTGCCTTTCCTGTCACGTGGTCTCCGTTGACAAGCTTTCAGATTGGAGAACTATTCACGTGCAGTTCAGTGACGCCCGCTTATCCTTCCCTGGCAGGCGTCTTCCTCCGAAGACATGGGCAGGTGGATCGGAGTCCTGCTGGCTGAGACAGGGTCGTCCACGGACCCGGGAGCCCTGCACTACGACTACATCGACGTGGAGATGTCTGCAAACGTCATTCAGACGGCCAAGCAGACCTTCTGGTAAGACCCCGCCCAGCTCAGTAGCCGCTGTGTGAGTGGACAGACCAACACAGCAAAGCCCGGATGCTCCCTTCTGTACCATGTTGATCCTGATGCTTGGGACGCATTTTTATCATTTTGGCCCTCTGGGACTTCTGTTAGAACGAGGGTTGGCAAACCTGTGTAAGGACCAGAGAGTAAATAGTTTTGACTTTGGAGGACAGTGGCCTCTTTGCAGAAGCAGTCGGTGGGCTGGATTGGGCCTGTGGGCTCCCGTCTGCTGGCCCTGTGTGGATTCTGCTCCACAGGACTGGCTCTATATCACAGAGAAAAAGCCCTCAGTCCCTTGCCTTATGTTAAGTCAAAATTCTCATTTTACCTTAAATCTAAATCCTGTTTTTTAAGAAATGCAGTTCTGTGCCAAGGCGCTCTTCTGAACCCTGAATATTGCCTTGACCTAGCGATGGCGAAGGTCCTTGGAGCGGCAGTTCTGAGCGGCTTACAGGCACCGCAGGCCCCAGCTCTCCCCACCCGGCTCAGACAGGCCCCCCGTGCCCTTCTCATACGGCTGGTGCTACAGAAGCACCGCCGCACCGAGGCCGCTCCTCGGCACTGTGCTCTTGGCTTCTGGCCCTGCCATTCATCTGCTCAGCCAAGGAGACGCTGGCTTCCCCTGGGGTATCCCCAGGGGGCAGTGGAAGGTCTTCTCGGTGAAGGCCAGCTGGGAGACAGGCAGCTCCTGTCTTGATGCCGAGGGCAGCGTGGGCGGCCCTGTGAGGCCGTGATGCAGGCCGCGTGGCCGGCTCCAGGAGGTCCTCCCTTCCAGCCGAGGTGCTAGTGGACTGCTGCCTTGACAGCTTGGTCATTGTCACTTGAAAAGGGAGCTGGCAGGCCATCCGCAGCTGTGCAGACCTGGGCACTACAGGCGTCCCCTGTGGTGGTCAGTTGGCAGCATGTGGCCGTGACATGCCCTAACACATTTCCACCCTGCTGTGAGCCCGGTGGTGCTCGAGCAGGCAGGGACCCTTCTGAAGAGATGCAGCCACACCTGGTGTCATGGTCTTGACAGTTCCGAACTGTGAAGTGTCAGCAGTTGAAAGGTCTTCGTGAGGAGTGCTGGACAAGAGGCCCCACAGGCAAGAGGAGCCAGTGGCCTTCGCGTCAGGGCGGAGGCTGCTGATTGATTTCTGGATCCACAGAGGGAGAGAGGGCAATAATAAAGAGGCCAGAAAAGAAAAAAGAACATTGAGTCTCCCAGGAAATGCGTCTCCAGGACTGTTAGTGACGGTGAAGAGCGGGGACGCTTTCCCGGGGGCTGGTTCTAGGTGAGGACTGCGGATTGTATGATAGGAAGGAAATATGGGGAAGTTTTCTCCTGAACTTGTTTTAAGTGGTGCCTGGTCACAGAACCACGGGCGGCTGTGCAGAGCGAGGCGAGTCCCGCAGAGGGAGCAGACCGCCTGGAGCCGTGCTCTGGCTCGACTCTCCTCTGCGTCCCTGCAGGCGTGGGTAGCTATTTCCTGATGTGCTTTTGCTTTGGCTTCAACCTCATTTCCACTTTATATACGTCCGAAAACCGTACAGCCCTGACCAAGACGCTGGTCCTGATGCCTGTCTTGGCTCCACGCGCTCTCTGGCCAGGAGTCTGTCTGCTCACTGTCCCAGGTCCCTCTCTAACTCTGTGAGGGCTCTCCAGTGGAGGTCGACCTCAAGTTCTGATGCTCCCCGAGTCCTCCAAGGGCCTGGTAAGCCATCCTGTGAGCGTCTCTTCATTGGAGGAGGGAGAAGTGCCCCGGCTCCGCCCTTCCTGACGTCTGTGCCCAGCGTGAGTGCTGGCAGGGCGCCAGAAGTGAAGCTCCAGACCAGCGTGAGACCTGCCATGAGGAGGCACTTGCGTGTCCCCGAGTCCACACAGCCAGCAGAGAGCTCAGGGCTGGCACACACGCAGCTGGGCTTCACGCCGCCCATCGCCCACTGACGTTCTCACTCGGAGGAAGTGTCCAGGTGGCCTGAACATAGTCAGACCTCAAGGGAGACCCTCAGGGAGAAGCCTTCAGTATGTGTTCACACAATTCAGTCTGGCATTGCAGGACTCCCGGACGTGTGGGCTGTGCTGTCTTCCTTCCTGGGTTTCTCTTCCTGTACACTGTGTTTCCTACATTTACTTACGTGTGTTTAAGTATAGATTAGTTACAGCAACTTTCTATGAGCCAAGGAAGAAGACAAGCGGGGTGTCCTGGAGGGAGCCTGCGTGCTGCCTTCTGCCCAGCAGAGGGCGACCGCGGGCTGCGAGTGGGCGCCCAGGGCCAGGGCTGCAGCAGGCCCCGCCCCCCTCAACTCGCAGCCTGGTTGGCTTGGGAAGTGGTTTCTCTTTACCCTGTATTTCCCCCTCTGTTTTTTTATCTGGTGACCATAGAATTGCAAGAGTCTATGAAGAAACAAAATCTGAAAATAAAGTCCCTTTTATTAAAACTCCAGGCTAGTTTAAGTTTCCTATTAGGAGCAAATGCTCTTCGGCTTGTTTTCATGGGCACTTAAGTTTCTCCTAGGACCAGCACCTCCTGAGAGGCCAGTCCGTGTTCAGCACATTGTAAGCACCTGTGTGCCTCAGGAGTGCCCAGAACTGACAAAGGCTGCGTCCCCCAGATCTGCCAGTAAACCAGTGAACCACATGACAGGTCAGGTGGTGACTGGAAGGAGGAGGAGGGAGTGGGGGAGCGGGAGCTGCCGCCCCAGCAGACGCAGGCCACTGAGGCGTCTGAGAAGGGCCTCCTGGGCAGAGGGGCCACAGTGACTCTGAGGCCAGAGGTGCCTAATGAGCCCAAGAGCAGTCAGGGTGCCCTCAAGTCCAGGAAGGGGCAGGGGAGGAGGCAGGACCCACACTGCCTCCTTCTCAGGGAAGCACTTGGATGGCCTGGGCACCCTGGGTGGCCTGGGCAGTGACAGTCTGGCCTGTGTCCTCTTACCACACACTCAGTGCTCTCACTCTGCACCTGACCACCCAGGGTGAGGGCCCTTCCCCTGCCCAGCAGCTCTCCAGTACTCTGCGGACACCAGCCAGGTGTCCTGCAGTGTGCTCAAGTCTGACAGTGTCACTAGGACAGTATGAGGCCCTGCAGGTGAGGGCTTCATCCCCAGGACCACCCATTTCAGATGTCATTCAGAATCCTGCTTGTCCCCTGTCCTGTGACAGTCCAGCTGTAATCTGTGTCCTGCGAGCCCACCTGTGGTCCAGTTATTTGCTAGAATGCGGGATCCAGCAGCCGGCTGGCTCGCTCCTCTGTGAGCCCAGAGCAGCCGTGTGGTGCGGAGCCCCTGCAGGCGCAGCCCCAGCCCCTCTGTGTTCTCCAGAAGGAAGCCGAGAAGCTGTCCCAGCCTGTCCAGCCCTGTGGGCTGGAAGCTCCACCCTGGGTTGGAGCTGTTGTTTTGGTGACCGCCCCCCATCCTCAAGGCACTCTGGAGGTCGCCTCATTTACAAAGTCTCAGGGGCAGTGAAGGACTTGTGACTCACAGAGGATGGCCTTTCCCCTTCTCTGGTCACTCGGGAGTTCCATGGTTGTAGATGCTCTGGCCAGGAATGGGGACAAGGCCCCAGCACATGTTATCCCACAGTGGCACACCTTCTGAAGGTTGTTGTGTCCGCCATCAGGGGCCTGGGAAGGTCGGGACAGGAGGAGACGCTCTGTGTGAGCAATGGGGTTGTTGCGCTTCTGGGAACCTCCTAGACGCCCCTGGAACGGTGTCTGGAGAGACTAGAAGGCAGAGCCCACAGACTTCCTCCAGAAAGGGCAGGTGGTTTTCAGCTCCGCGGCCTTGGTCCTCTGCCCTTGAGAGGTGGCAGACTGAGCCCCCGCTGGCTCCCTGTGCAGCCTGCCTACAGCAGCAGGCTGTGAGGGCTGGCCGTTCACTGGGGAGGGGAGCTGGTGCTGTGGAACCTGTGACTCACCACCACTGGTCCTTGCTGCAGGTCTGCCAGGTGGGCCCGTGCTGAGTGTGCAGGCGAGGGCCGGGCCCAGCCCTGCGGTGCCCTCCTGCCTCTGCCTGGGCCTTCGGAGGCCTCTCGGCCCCTGAGCCTCTACCATCACCTTGAGCACAGCGTGGACACTCCCTGGGGCTGGCTGAGGGCTAGGAGGAAAGCAGGTGGGCCTGGGTCCTCACTCATCCTCTGTCTCGCAGCTTTATGAACAGGCGTGGGGTGTCCACCAGCCCATACCTAGGCGGCACCTCCAATGGCTACGCTCACCCTAGTGGGACGGCACTGCATTACGATGACGTCCCCTGCATCAACGGCTCGGTGAGTATGCCCCTGGGAGTTCATGCTGGTTCTGTTGGGAAGCAAGGCCATCCGGGAAATCTGGCCTGGAGCAGCCCTGCTGCCATCCCTCCTTCCTTCCTATTTCCTCCCTCCTGCTCCCCTCCCCCGCCCCCGCCCTGTTTACTTAGAGTCTCCTGATGAGCAGTTTCTATGCTGGCAAAAGGAAGTGAGTCAGATATTGTCCTTGTCCTCGAGGGCCCCCAGGCTAGTGCAGTGAGAGACCTAGGACAGTCACCGGAGATGGGGGCTGCTGGCCTAGGTGTTAGGGTGAGCAAAGCCATGTTGACTTCCCAGCCCACTGCAGAGACTCAGCAGAACCCCATCTTGGGGAGAGGGGCCCGTCTTCTCCTGCCCTGTTCCTATGCCTGGGCTCCAGCCTGCGAGGGCTCCTGCCTGTGGACAGGCCTGTGCAGCCCTAGGAACCACACGGTGGTGGTGACTGTGACAGGGAGGGCTCTCAGCGCCGTCTGTGCTGCCTCCAGTGGGACCTCAGCTCCTGTGGCCTCCACTGGCCCTGTGTGGTCACTAGTGTCTCTTGGCAGAGTGGATTTGTCCCTGGTTCTGGGCTTTGGTGTCCAGACTATCCTCTTGAGGGTGGCCCATTCCTGTGAGCGTTTGGACTCAGCCTCCAGCTTTCCTGGGAAGACAACGCCCACCCTATCTCCAGAGCTCCCAGCACGGGCCCACACGCACCCCTCAGGTGTTCTCCACGTGTGCACCTTGCACATGGAAAGCATGAGCAAGCAGAGGGTGTGGGGTCCCCAGGACAACACGGTGCCCACCTGGTCCCATCCATTCTTAAAGCCTTATTTGCTGGCTGGGTGGGAGTGAGCTTCCTGAGGGCACTGCAGCTTAACCTGGGGCCAGCCTGCCCTCCTGAGGGGCGGTGTGCCTGGGCACTCTTCCTGGGTCCCTTCCTGGGCTGACGGCAGGAGCTTCTGAGGCAGCGTCCCGTGTGCACGGTGTGGCCCCTCTGCTTACTAACGCCTTCCTCCGCTTGGGCCCTCTGACCTACTTTTCTGCATGCAGTCATGTCCAAGGGGTTTCCTTTTCAGAGGGCTTCACAGAGTTCGTACTCAGTCCTTGATAACTTAGCAGGGTTTCGACTTCAGTACTTCTTACTCTGCATTCCCTCAGTGTTTACCTAAACAGGAAAGTACTCGTTTGCTCACTTTCAATCTAGAAACTTCTGTGCTGTTTCCTAAGTCTTCTGTGTGACTTAATGTTTAGTATTTTAGGAAAATGGTATTCTAGTCTAGACCATTTAATACCTTTGGACAAATATAAATCTGTGCTAGGCCGTCATCATCAGGTGCTCACATCCGAGCGTATGGCGTTATTTTTAGATTGTAGACAGGTCCTCTGCGTCACGGGGCAGGCACACAGAAGCGACTGTAAGCAGTACAAACACTCCACTATGGAATCTTAAATCTCTACTATTTTTATAACACAAGGCTGTAATTACTGTCTGGCAGAAAGAAACTCTGCAGGAAGATTACAAAAACAGGGTAAAATAATGGCAAAATATGTGAATTATTATTTCCTTTTTTAAAAATGCAAGGCGATTTATAAAGACCTTTAGAACTTGGAAGGCCTGGGGGTTAGTCTGGGTATTTATTTATACTTCAGTGTCTGCTCCCAAACGTCTCTGCCCAGCGCGGTGGCGGGTCACCGTGCGCCCCTTGTTCCCACCGTCTGCTGACACCGTGCCCCTGTCGGAGCTGCTGCGCCTGCTCTGTGCTCTCACTGCCTTTTGCTTGTGGCACTTTCTGTAGCCATAGCAGAACTGGCACCTCAGGGCCTTTGACAGTGACCGTGAACTGAGGTCATCGGCCTGTGAGGGCAAGTGTGGAGCAGCCTAAGTGGTGTCAGTTCCAGCCCTCGTCCCCCTGGAGAGCCAAGGCTCGTCAGTGGCATGCAGCCACCAGTGCAGCTGAATCCAGCTGTGTCTCCAACCAGCTGTGACCAGTCTCAGCCTCGTTGTCCCCTGCTCCTCAGTGGGCCGAGGTCAGTGTATGGGCAGGGAAGGAGCACCTCGTGGCCCTCACACCTTCCCAAAGCAGTGCCCCTCCTCAAATCCCACATCCAGATCTTGCATTAAGGGACTTCCAAACTCCAGTCCTCTAAAGAAGAAAGTGTCCAATCAGTGTTTTCTTTGCTGCCTTGAACACCAAAGCAGAATGTATAAACTAACGATGCTGGGAATGGTGTAAGGTGGAAGAAACCTTATTAAGACCCCAGAAGTAAAGGATTCTTTTGAATTGTCCACCTGCTTGTGTGTGGGGCTGTGTTACTGGTAACGCCTGGTCTCAGGGTGTGCTTGCATCTCGCTGTGCTAAAGTCTGCTCTCTCTCCTGTGTTGGGTCACTAACGACAGAGCTGTGTGTTCCCGTGGGATCCGGAGGACAGCTTCCCTGCCTCCTGCAGCAGAGGCCCGGGAGAAGAGGCGCTCTATGATAACGCGGGCCTGTACGATAACCTGCCATCTCCGAAAATCTTTGCTCGCTCCTGTCCTGCTGACAGAAAGGCCACCAGGCTGTCCGCTGACAAGCTGCCCTCTAACCTCTGCAAGGCCCCCGCCTCCTGCAGTCCGCCCTGCTCTGCGTCTCTCACTAACACCTCTGCTGTGGGGAGGGTGTCTCTCGGGCCGCACTCCCAGGTACAGCACCCCTCGGGCCCAGAATCCCCTGCCGCCAGCTCCCAGCGCTGCTCTGCTGGGCGCGCATGAAGGGCAAAGCACAAGTGTTTTCTCGACTAGAATGGGATTGGCGGCCCAGGAGCCATGGTGCAGCCCCCCAGGAATGTGTGTCAGAGCTCTCTCCACTCCTGGCCACAGCCCGGGGTGAATCTGTGAGTCATGTCAACCAAGGCAAGGTCCAGGGAGGAGCTGGGCCGCAGAGCTTCTCAGGTCCTTGACTTGCAGCTTCAGTCGTGTGCCTGCCGCACAGACGAGCACGGACCGAGCGCTGCTTTTTGACCTTGGCACGGACGTGGAGGCCTGCTCCTGCAGGCAGCAGTGGTGGCCACTGTGGGGTAAGCAGCCTTGAGCTGAGCTGCGCCCGGGCTACCCTGTGTGTGTGCAGCCGAGCGTGACGTTGCAGGCAGACGCCACGAGGGTGTTTCCCATCTCAGACTTTCTTATGCTTTGTCCAGAGACCCAGGCGCCTTGTTAAAAGTGCTCTGCTTGTATAGAGCAAGTTCAGGGGCGAGCTGTGCATCCCCTCCTTCCTGAGGGTGACCTTAAGAAACAGTGGGCACCAGGTAAGGGCCTCAGATTCCAGCAGAGGTGGCTCAGACGGACGCGGAAATAGCTGGGAAGGGTGTTGGCCGTATGAAGGGCACAGCTGGCATCCTGGAGTGTCCAGCGTGAGCACCTTGGCCTCCACTGTTTTCCTGAGCACCTGTGCCAAAACTCTGGTGGAGGGTGTTTGGTTTACTGGGTGAAACTCACCTGTGCATGTGTCCGTCTGCCTGTCTGTTGGCATCCGAGTTCCCGGAGGTGAAAGCCGGCGTGAAGTGTGCCTCCTTGCCCGCTCGCCTTGCCCTGGGTTGGGGACCGGCACTCAGAGCCTTTCCCTCATTGCTGTTGAGTGCTTGTTTCAAACGGACCCAGTACACATGAGTCCAAAGAGTCCCCTGTTCCCCTCCCTCGCCCACGCATGGTAGGACCTGCCCTCGCTGCCGTGTGGCTGTGGTGTGTCGACCTTTTGGGGGCCCAGCAGGGAGGTGCCGATATCTTTTTGTATTTTTAAGTGAGCAAATAGAGGCTCACAAGGTTTTAGTGGCTTGCTCAGGGCCCCCCAAGCCCAGGCCCACGGCACAGGCGAGGCAGCACAGTGGAAAGCAGGGGCCTGCGTGGAGCTGACTGTCACACGGGAGGTCAGGTCGCATGGCATGGCATCACCTCAGCCAATCACAAAGTCCCTTGGCCTGCAGCAGTTGATCAAGTTGGGGTGCTGTTGGATTCTTTTAAAAAATTGCACAGCCAGTCAAATTTGTCTCCTGTTACTCAGACTCTACACTGTGTGTCACTTGCATCCCTGTCAGCCACCAGCAGTGACTCAGCAGACTGTCACTCGTCCCATTAGATGTCACTAAGAGTCCTTGAAGCAGAAACCTAGTAGTGCTGTCCTTCTCCTGCCCTAAGAGCACCTACAACGCCAGAGGGGATCTGTCTTTGGAAACAGGCTTCAGCAATCTCAGTTAAATTCTGTGCCCACCTCTCACCAGCGGGCATGATCCCCTGGGAGGTGCAGAGCTTCCCAGCATTCCCGCCAGCTTCCTGGAGAACCTTCCAGGCCCCCAGCTGTCCCAGGAAGCCACAGCAGTCTGGAGTCTGAAGTCAGAGATCCAGAGAAGTGGCTGTAGGAAAGAAGCAGGGGTTTTGTTTGGTTGGTTTTTTATTTTCTATGTTTATTTCAACAGCTCAAGGGGAAAAAGCCCCCAGTGGCATCTAATGGGGTTCCTGGGAAAGGGAAGGCTCCCAGCAGTCAGCAGAAAAAAGTGGATTCTGCAGTGAGCGTGCGACGGACAGCTTCAAGTGAGTTTCCATCTGATCCTTTGCTTGATTCTGACTGCAGCTTGGAGAGTGGAGTGCCTGGGCTGCTTGAAGGCCTGGGGAGAGGGGACAGTGTGCAGCCTGTCCTCCTTCCTTGGCTGGATTAGAGTGGTGAGGACTCTTACCTAGCCCCTGGTAACTTTGCATGCCAAGGGAATAAAACTGGCCTGCCAACCGTGGCACTGATTAAGCCCAGGCAGCCAGGTGCTTGTGGGTGTGGCAACAGGTGGCCCTGGACTTTGGGTCAGGAGCACTCGCTTTGTGTCCCATCCTTCACCCGGTGTTGGTACGTCACGCGCCCTCTCTAAGCACAGCCTCCCCGCCTGCCAGGACCCAGTCAGGTGGCAGCTGTGGCTGCTGCAGTCCAGGGCAGAGCTGGTACCCGTGCTGGCCATGCTGGGCCTCGGGCTTCCCCGGAGCTGGCTTGGGCCCCATTCGTCACCCACTTCATTAACAACTGTCTCCGAGGAGCTCGCCTGGCGTCTCGGTGCTTTGTGAACACCAGTCGCCCTCATCCTGACACCACCTCGAATCACCTACTCCGACTGTCCTGGCTTCACAGACGAAGAAATGGAGACACGGAAAGATTAAGTACTCTGTTCAAGGCCACGGCCCCAAGCAACACGAGGGACTTGCTCACAGACGGTGGGCTCCAGGCACCACTCTGTGCTGCCTCTTCACCGCTGTCCTTTATCCACTCAACTGGCACACACTGCCACAGGAGGGGTCCCAGGCCAGGGCCTGGTCTTGGGGAGAGGAGAGCTGCCATCAGGTCAGCGTAAAGTATGTTCATCAGGATAGGCGGGGTCAGGCAAGGGTTTTGGAAAATATGGAGAACAACATAAATTCTGGAAATGGTTTTTGCTGGTAATGGATGGCCATCTTTCCACGTTCAGGATGTCGACTTGCAACCTTGTTGATGATTACTTCCAAGTTGTGTGCCTCACCGTGAAGAATTAGAGCAGTTCCACAACATTCTATTTCATTTGTAAAAATTTGATTCAAAGGGTGTTGGAGAATTTGAACTGTCACTTTTCTTCTTAGCTCAAACCACCGCCTTTGGGTGAGGGAAGCAGCAGCCTTGCGTTGACCGTGGCCGCCTGGCTCCCTGTGCCGCTTTGCCTCTCCAGATGCTGACCAGTACAAATACGGCAAGAACCGGGTGGAAGCGGATGCCAAGCGCTTGCAGACCAAAGAAGAGGAGCTGCTGAGGAGGAAGGAGGCCCTGCGGAATCGGCTGGCACAGCTCCGAAAAGAGAGGAAGGACCTGAGGGCCGCCATCGAAGTGAACGCAGGTAGGCAAGGTTCGGTTCTGACCTGCCTCTGATGGGAGGTCTGGGCTTCCCTCGCTCTGCCCACGAGACCTGGAACCACGGAGCCTGTCGGCTTAGCAAGAGCGCATGCTCCCTGTGGTGCTTCCTGGGACGTGGTGCGGCCCCGGGCAGGCCGGGTGCGGTGTGGTAACAGGCGCAGCCACAGCAGAGGCTGAGCTGACCCCAGGCTGCCCAGTGAGGCTCCAGCTCCACTCCAGCCTCAGGTTCTGGGGACAGAGGGACAAGCCCCATGTCCGTGGTCACAGCAGCTTGTGGTCGCTGCATAAGGTGGTTCAGTTGGCTTCTCAGCGGAGCATCCTCCACGGGGGTCCCACTCACAAGTCCAGGTGGGTAGAGGTCCCACAGGCCCGGGAACAGACCTCCCTTCCCTGAGCTGGGCTGGGGGAGCAAGTGGCATCTGTGTTGTGGGGCAGTGAGGGAGATGGCTGGGTCCAGAGCCCCAGAGAGGGATGTGGGTAAAGGCCCAGCAGTGGAGCCGGGGAGCCAGGAGCCCGCGTGGCACTGGGCCAAGCCCGTTCTCTTCTGCTGGCAGCACTGCCTGCCTGGGGACGGGACTGGGGCTGCCTCCATGCCAGACTGGCTCTTCAGACAGATTCTGCCAGCCTCAGAGAGAGAGGGAAGGGTAGGTGCAGAGGACAGGGGCTTTCACTGGCTCCTTCCCACACAGCTGGAGCTGACACTCACCCCTCACCCAGGTCAGCAGAGCGCGAGCCTCTCTGGCTTGAAGCCTGGACGGTTACTGTGGGGGGCAGCACTCTGGGGAGAGAGAGTGGAGGTGGAGCGTGGCAGGAGGGAGCTGCTCCCTCCCTGCCTCCTGTCAGGGCTGCAGGATGGTGGCTGCAGCAAGGCCCTAGGAGCTTAGGCTCAGAAAAGAGAATCCAGGTGCGGGTGGCATTGGCCAGGGCACTGAGCACGCCTGTCCGCCTCTCAGACCTGGTTTCCTCATGGTGCAGCGGGATGCCGTGTGCTGTAGGTCACTGCACAAATCTCAGACAGCAGGAGCAAAGGCGGTGCCTTCAGGAGGTGCATGCCAGCTCCTGAGAGCTACACACTGTGCGACTGGCCCTGGGGCCAGTGAGATGCCCAGGGTGACAGTAGAGGGGTTGAAGAGATGTGACCAGAGCTCAAGCCCCACAGTGCTGAGGGTCTGCCTGCTGCCGTGCCTGGGAAGGCCTTGTGCTTGTGCGTGTTGGGTCGGTTTCCTGGTCCTGCTCTCCCAGCTGCAGCGGGTGAGCTGGCGGGGAGGACCTGGCTCCTGGGAGCTCAGCGGGGAGCTGGGCGGAGGTCCCGTGGGCACAGAGGTCCCTCCTGTGACATCATGGCTCTGGACTTGCAGGCAGGAAGACCCAGGTGGTCCTGGAGGACAAGCTGCGGAAGCTGGAGGAGGAGTGCAAGCTGAGGGAGGCGGAGCGGGTCAGCCTGGAGCTGGAGCTGACCGAGGTCAAGGAGAGCCTGAAGAAAGCCCTTGCTGGTGGTGTCACCCTGGGACTGGCCATTGAGCCAAAGTCGGGGACATCAAGTCCACAGGTGAGTGTCCTGCCAGCTCCCTGCAGAAGCCGCAGAAGAGCCAGAGCCCCAGGGGGAGGTGCTCGAGGACAGGGCTCAGTCCACTCCGGGTCCCTTGGCGTGCCCAGCACCCCTGGGCTCCTGCATGGCAGGCTCCTGCATGGCACACTAGCACTGGACACCCTTGTCAGCCATGTCCTCGGCTTGCTGACGTTGGATTTTCTTACTTCTGCACTGCAATTTCTGCAAGGTGCTGTGAACGCCACCTCTTCCTCTCCCCATTGCGTGGCCCATGACGCAGGTCCAGCTCTGTGCCTCATTTGACCCAGGTCCTCACTGCACATCCGTTCCCTAAGAGAAGGGTGACCCCGTACAGCCCATCTGGTGCTAAAGCCCATGCTGTGCAATCCGACCTGTGACCCTCAGAGCTGATGGGACGTGGAATCACCTCTAGGCTGTCCTCACCTTGGACTGTTCATCCCTGTCGGCCCCTAAACAGGCAGTCCCCTGCACCTCACCCCCAGCTGCCTCCTGAGGGCATGTTGTTGCTTCTGTGTCACAAAAATGGTAGTGAGGCCCAGCAAAGTCCAGTCCACTCCCTTGAGCCCGGTGTGCGAGGCCGACCCACTTAGCTGATTCCGTGTGCCATCGGCCCACTGCCTGCATCCCAGTGCTCCTAATGGAGGGGGTGCTTTCCAGACCTCCTGGCACAGGGCCAGCCTGAGTAAACTTGGTGGATCTGCATATCCAGCAGATTGGTCAGAGGTTCTTGGGTGCCACCACCTCAGCCCTGCCACACACCTTTCTCACTTTATTCTCCTCCCAAGCCCAGCCACATACAGCACAAGGGCCACCCCCTTGCCTCAGAGTCAGGCCCTGGGCAGAGCTGATGCAGCACGCCGGGAGCTGCCCCATCACTGGACCCACAGCCCTGCAGGCCAGGGGACAGCCAGGCTGGGGTTGAAGCCACCTGAGTCCTCTCGCCCAGGCTCTCTCTCTTTCTGTTGTGTACGTGGTGTCCTGGATCAATCCCAGGGCCTCTGCATGCTGGGTGGCTGTTCTGCCACTGAGCCACCCCTGCCCAGCTGGCCAGGGTTCTCATCTGTTAGGTGACAGTGTGGCCTGCCGTGTGGGTTGTGTGGGCACCAGGGTGTCCACCCAGCACATGTGCAGGACCTCCCGTGATTGGCCTCTCCCTTCATTGTCCACAACTACATGACTTCCAAGTACATAGTAGAGCATTATGTGCGGATTGTATCCACCCAACAACAATATGCTTATGTGATCATATGCTGCTATTGTATTCATATGATCGTATGTTCGTGGTGTTACATGTAATTGCTTATTTATAAATGATAAGCACCCCTTCACTTTGTGCTACTGTACATACCACGTCATGCCATGCTCCCTGGGGGGGTCACAAGCCATTCTCCAACCACTGAATACACTCGATGAGCATCCCTGGCTGGTGCATGTGTTCTCGTGGGAGGAGAGGCCCACTGCAGCGTGCCTCAGCATGCAGGGTGGTGCCGTGGACTCCGGGTCTGAGGGCTGGGGGGCTTGGATGCTGAGCCTCTGCATCTGAAACGACCCAGAGCCACGGGCCTGAGGCCAGTTGCAGCAGAGAGTTCAGGAGGGCGAGGAGGGCTGTTCCCTAGGCTGCACAGAGTTCTGGGCCTTGGAGGGACTCCTGCCTACCATCTGAGGTAGGAGAGCATGGCCCCTGGGCTACCACCCTGCCTGGAGGGTGATGGTGGGGGAGTGGTCTGGAGGACTGCTCCATCACCACCTGGAGGGGACGCAGCTGGAACCTCCAGTGGCCCTGGACCCCTCCTCTCCAGACTCGAGACACCTGTGAGCACCCTGCCCCTCCAGCCTTCCGCTCTGTTGGCTTCCTTCCAAGTACTTAGAATCTCTTTTTTGTGCCACATCAAACAAGAAGGGTGCTGCCCAGGCCCATGCTTCCCAGGCTGCCCCCCTCCTGCCCTGCCTGCTCCACCCGCCTTGTGATTAGATCTGGAAGGGCGGTCTGCACAGCGTCCAGGCTGCCGCATGCCTTGCTCAACTGCAGCGCCACTCCTCTGGGCCAGTCTCCACAGTGACCTCAGGGACTCGAGGTCCCACATGCACTGAGTGCTCACCTCCCCAGCTCTGGAGGCCTTTACTGTGCCCCCCGCTTCCTTCCCCTGTGGCACCCTCACACTCCTGGGTCCCTGTCCTCTTGATCCCCCTCCAGCCCCTTCGCCAGCCCCTCCGACCCACTCATGCCCCCTGGCCTCAGAGGCTCAGGGCTAGGCTGCACGCACGCTTGCCCCTTCAGCCCACCATGCTCGCCGCCGCCTCTGCCCTCTGAGGGCCTCTCTGAGGACCGTGGCTGCCATCACCTGCCATGCATGGCCCAGCGTCCTTCTGCCTAACTGCCACCAGACCCCTGTACAGAAGAGTAGCTCATCAGAGGGCTGCTTTCCAGAAGCAGGTGAGAGTTGCCGCCTGGCCTCTCCCAGAGGTGTCTTCATTCTGTCCTTGTACCCACACGGCCCCTGCAGCCTCTCAGGTGGGCACTGACAAGCATGTCCAGGGAGAGCTCACTCACAGCCTGTTGTGCACTTGGAACGGATGGTCACTGAGCTGCCTGTTAGAGTGGTAATGGAGACCCTGCCCTCCCCAAACAGCACCCTGTACCCCTGAGCAGCGTCCGATGGCAGTGACAGCAGGAGGATTAGTCCTTGGTCACTATGCCTGGGGGTGCAGCCGACTGCCCACAGGTTCCCCAGGAGCAGTTTGCAGTCCTGTATGGAAGGGCCGGAGATGGGGCTGTGGCAACTGAGGCTGCGTGCCCTTCCATGCTAAGCTTTCCAGAAGCCTCTCTGACGTGTGCTGGGTGCCTTGGATGGTCATGATCCCTACGGATGTCAGTGGCCCGCTGCGTACTGTGACTGCATTCCTGACCCAATGCTAGTCCAGTCGCCAAGGCTGCCCCCTGGGCTTCTGTAGCAGCCAGGCAGTGGGGAGTCCTCCCGGAGTCGGTCAGCACTCTGCAGGTGAGGAGCTCTGCCCGCGTGGCCAGGCGGCTCTGAAGGCCACCAGCAAGTGGAGCCTGCCTGGGGCCTCGATGCTCCCGTCAGTGGCTGGGTGCTAAAAGGCGCTGAGGAGTAGGCCCTGGCTCTCACTGTCCTTGTGGTTAGTTTTGCTCATTTTCAAACTCCATTTATTCTTTAAAATGCTGGAAACCTCTGGCAGCCAGCACCGTTCCTCACGCGGCTTTCCCTCTCTCTGAGCAGTCTCCCGGGCCGAGGCATCGCACTCTGGAAAACTCTCCCATCTCCAGCTGTGACACCAGTGACGCGGAAGGCCCCCTCCCTGTGAACAGCGCTGCTGTCCTGAGGAAGAGCCAGCCAGCCGCGGGCAGCTCCCCCTGCCGAGGGCACGTGCTGCGGAAGGCCAAGGTGAGCCGTCCCCGGCAGGCACAGGCACTCAGTGCCCCCAGGGGTGCAGACCTGGCTGGGGCTCCTCCTGCTCCGCTTGCATCAGCCCCTGTCAGAGTCAGCCGCCGGACGGTCACCAGGTTCCCCTGAGAGCCTCCTCTAGAAATGGGTTCAAATCAGGAGGGCCTCTGGCTCCTCAGCGTCCCAGAGTGGGCGGAGGTCGTGGAGTGAGGGTGTGCCCGTGCAGGGCCACTGCAGTGGGACAGTCATCATGGGAGTGCCACCCTGACTCCAAGACTCACCCACCCTGAGTACCTGGTCCTCATGTGGGGTCACGTGAGCACAGCCTCTGCGGCTTCCTTGTGCACAGGCAAGTGGCTCTGTGACATTCACGTCACCCGCCTCCAGTATTAAAGCATCCTCCACCTGCACCCCGTCCCTAGGGAGCGCTGGCTCCTGTCCCTCCCCAGTCCTGCCGCCCTTCCCTCTCCGGGCTTGGTTGCCGCAGCCTCGTGTGAGTGGCCGGGCGCCGAGTGGCCTCTGCAGCGGCTCCTTCCACAGCGCGCGGGTCCAGGCCCCGCCACGCGCTCCGCTCCGGGCAGCACTCCGCCTCCTGCGTGGCGTGCGTGCTCTGCTCTCCCTCTCCCTGCCTGTGGGCCTCTGGGGTCTTCCTGTCCCTGGCTGGTTGTCCACCAGGTGAACTGGTCACAGTAGCTCTGTGTTCCGTGTCCTGTGGACCCTCGAGCTGCTTCCCATAGGCCTGCGTGAGCCCTGGTGGCCCGGTGTCTGGCCCCTGGATTCACGCTGCTCTCTCCCTGCAGGAGTGGGAGTTGAAGAATGGCACATAGAGGCAGGCCCGGCCACCCAGCCTCAGACAGAGGCCACACACGCCCCTGGCCTCCGTGCAGCCACCGTGGACACGCTCCCAACGTGGCCAGGCATGACTCCCGAGGGCTGCGACTGAGGTGCAGCCGACCCCCTTCCACCGCTCACGTCTCTCTCCTCCGCACCGGGTGCCTCTGCAGAGGCTGAGGCAGGACTTGGAGTTTGAACTGCATTTGCTAAAAAAACAGAAATAAAAGCGCGCTCAGCTCCAGCCCCGCTGTGGCTGCAGCCCACGCCGGGGCCCAGGTGGCCCAGAGCAGCCCTCCGTCTCGTCGTGGCTGCAGGCCACCCTGCATCTGCCAGGCGCACGGGGCACAGGGCTGTAGTGTGGATGGGAGGAGCCTGTCTGGGGACCCCCACCCCACCTGCCGCCCCCTGGTTGCTGGAGGCCAAGGCGTGAGCAAAGCGTGCTGGGAAGCCGTTTCTCCCCTGTGTTTTCCCCTGGGGCAGATGCTGTTGTCCCTGGGACATGAATGCTGCCACCCTCCTTAACCTGCTTTACAAATGTCTTTTTTCTGTCCCACCTGGTTGGACCTGAGGCGTTTCCAGAGGTTCCATGTCCTGTTCTGTTGATCATTTGTTCTGCTTTGAGAGGCAGCAGATGCCCTTAGTTCCTGGCCAACCTTTGCCCTGGGCCCGAGGCCCCAGTCCTTCCCACCATCAGGAGGGCAGATGGCCTCTGAGCCCTCGGCCCTGCCAGGAGGGTCTGCTCGCCGTCGGCAGGTGCTCACTGCCTGGGGTGAGAGCTGCCCTTTGGGAAGGAAGCAAGTTACAGCCTAGAGCCCCTTGGGCCCAGAGGGGGCCTTCCAGAGCCTCTTCCTGCCCAGCTCAAAGGCTTAAGCCAGCAGTGCGTCGGTGCCTCGGGTACTGTGGCTCCTGACGTGGCAGCCTGGGCCTCTTGGCTGTCCTCCCCACCTCTGTACGGCACCTCCTGGAAAGCTCCTGTGCTCAAGATGCAGACAAAGATGGAGCTGGTCAGTGTCCACTTCTGCCCTCTTCTGACTGCCTGCTTGGTCTCCAGATGGGCTGTCAGTGGCTCTGTCCATGGAAAGGCACAGGGAAGTTGGTGGCCTGGGCCCTGCAGAGTCCAGGGCTGCTCAGGCAGGTGCTGAGCTTCCCAGCGCATGAACCTGGAGGTGCTGTGTGATGGGCCCTGCGTCCACAGCCAGCGTGTTCTTCTCAGCCATAGGAGGAGATGGCCAGCAGCAGTGTCCCCAGGCTCTCCCATGCCCTGGGCCGGCCAGCGTCAGCCCCCTTAGGCCTTCACAGGCAGGATCAGCTTTGCTGCCGCCCCTCCTGCCCTGCAGGGGTGAATTGACTCACGGGGCAGGAAAGCAGCCTCCAGGGAGGAAGAGCTGGTCGCAGGCGTCGAGGCTGCTCGGCTGAGTCCACTTGAAACTTGAATTGATTGTGAAGCCATCCGCCAGGAGCGTCTGTTCGTGAGCCGCGTGGCGTCCCCACTTACAGCCCACACCAGCACTGGCCACGGGGCCTCCTGCAGGAGCCCACCTGGAGGCCTGGGAGGGGCACGACTGACTGTTACCAGGGAGCCCCTTCCCTCTCGGGAGTTTCCCTGTCATCAAGGAAGCTGTGACCTCTTCACATCCTGTGACACTAATTTCCCATAAAGGGAAGAAAGTTTGGCCTGCGTCCATTCCTGCTGCCTTCAGGTCAAATGGACCTTCTCAACCACAGGCCCTTCTGCCTGGGCCACCTCTGCCACCAGCATTGTGCCAGGTTGTGATTGCAGCCAACCGAGGTCCTGGTCCTGGCCAAGGTGGGGACAGCTACGACTGATGGGTGGGACATCAGCAGTGCCGTGTGCATGGGAGGTGGCCTTGGGCACTACTGTGACCAGCTTCGTGGCTCAGGTGGAGACCCGAGGCCTCAGGAGTCTTGTCTGAGGACAGCTCCTCGGTGCCAGGGCCGGAGTTTGGCTGCAGGAGCGTCGTGTTCAGGGGACCGACCCCGAGTCTGCAGTCACCTTCACAGCCCTGAGTCTTCTGAGGAGGGTGCAAACTGAGATGAACTGCATCAGCCCGCGGAGCCGCTAAAACGGGTGCTGTGGAAGGCGAGGCTCCCGCCTGCGACTCTGGTGTCCCGTGTGCCCTTGATGTTCCTAGGTGATCAGAAGTTAGTTTAAAGTATTTGCCTCAAAATAAGTTATTTATTTGTGTTTGTTGAGTGATTAGAGTCGTAACCTACGCCTGTGCGCACCGTGGCTCACGCGCCTCTCGGAGGTGACTGGTCGCCTTGCCTGTCTTCCCAGATGTCTGCCGAGGCCGTCAGCCTCTGGGACAGCGGGCAGTCCACCAGCTCTGTCCTCAGGCCCGTGGGCGGAGGTCAGGCCGCGCTTGAGGAAGTCAGGGCCCTTCCGATGACCTGCTGGCCCTGCCTGCTGTCACTTCAGCAGGCAGCTGTGCTCACAGCGGGCTGCAGGAGGCCAGCCAGCGGGACCATGGCTAGGCCAGGTGCAGGGCAGCCCCTCGGAGGGCTCGGCCCTCATTCGGAGGCCACCTGTCATTCCTGGGAGTTCTTGGGCCACAACTTGGTGTGATGTCACCAGCCTTCACCCCATGGTAGGTTTTATGCTGTCTTGTTCACTGACCAGCCCTGCACATAGGGGCAGCATGCAGGCCCAGATGTGAGTGGCCAGTCCAGGCAAGTGTGGGCCTGCATGTGTGGAACCTTCTAGAAGCCTTCCTTCTCCACTTGCAGTGACGCTCTTCAGCGCACAGGCCTCTGTCCCATTCCTCCTGTGTGTACCTCAGTGTTGTCCAGCCCTGCGTCCACCTGGTTTTGTGTCCCCAGATGGCTTTGGCTGTTTCTGAAGAGCCAGGCTGTGCTGTGGGTTAGCAGTCACACCAAAGCCATGTGTGCTGGCCTCGGGCGCCAGCGGGCTTCGGAGGTGCGCCTGGTGCTGCCTGCCTCCTGCCCAGGTTCCCAGGGCAGCTCCCTGGGGCCTCGGGCGAGGCCCTGCCAGCGCGGCTCCTTTGCAGAGGAGGACGCCGAGGCCCTGTGGGGGACAGTAGGTTCCCACAGCCCTGCACCTGCCCAGGCAGCCCTGCTGAGAGTGGGCAGCAACAAGGGGCCAGCGGCCTCCCCCCTCCTCTGCCACCAGCATCTGCCTCCTGCATGCTGCAGGGTCACCCCCCGCCCAGAGCCAGGTGGCCGTGCTGGTCACACAGATGGCCAGCAAGCTTCTGCCACAGCCACTGCAGGTCCACACGGCCACCAGCATGGAGAGAGTGGACTGCCGCCGTCCCCCCGTTTTCCTCTTTTCTGAGATGATCTTTAAGGGGTACATACTGAACGTGGTCCTCTCACGTCCTCTCATGACCTGTGGCTGGGTCCATACTGTGAAGCTGGAAGGAGGAAGGGAAAGCCCCTCGCAGGGGGCACTGCTGTGAGCCACCCCTGCCCGGCTGTGGCTGCAAGGACCCGGGACGGCAGCCCTGCCACCCTTCAGGGTGCTGGCTCCGGCACACAGGGACCAGGTGCTGCCGCCCGGGAGACTCGGCAGCACCTGCAGGCCACCCGCAGGGCCCGAGGGGCTCCGGCAGGACGTCCTCCTGACTGGTTTTGTAACAAGAGGAAATACTTCACATTTTAGCTTCAACTTCTGCACTCTCGGTATTCAGAATTAATCCACCTGGCTATAAGTTGTAAGATGTTTTCATACTAAGAATGTAATTATTTCCTTATTGTATTTTTTAAAAACTAAAGTCATATTTAAATTTCTCTTTGAAAGAAACAGGCGAAGAAGCGTTTTTTAAATTAAATGTGTTGGTAGCGCCCATTCGAGATGGCTGTAAATACGTCTTCACTGTTTCTCAGTGTATTTAATTCATAAAGTAAAAAGTTTATGAAAAGAAACTTGGAATGAAAATACTAGTTTCAGCCCTTCTGCCCCGTTTTGTAGCTGCCTCACTTGAATCTCCTGCTCCACTAACTGCTGACGCGGCGCGGCCCTGACGGGTGCCCTTGGCACGACCTCTGTGTTACTAATAAACTGCTCTGCGGACCAGGCCCGTCTCGTGACCGTGCTGTGTGGCACAGGTGGGGGCACAGGTGGGGGCACAGGTGGGGGG
>JAJEJO010048555.1:15257-27417 GCA_020662805.1 Glaucomys volans | reverse complement strand
GGGTACAGGTGAGGTGGCAAAGGTGGGGGTGTCACAGGTGAGGGGGCACGGTGGGGGGCACAGGTGGAGGTGGCAAAGGTGGGGGTGTCACAGGTGAGGGGGCACGGTGGGGGGCACAGGTGGAGGTGGCACAGGTTGGGGGGCAAAGGTGGGGTGGCACAGGTAGGGGGGGCGCAGGTGGGGTGGCACAGGTGAGGGGGGCATGGCGGGTGAGCACCCACCCTTTGTAGACTGAGTCCGGAGATCAAGCCCATGCCAGGCCTGGAAATGGACCAGACAGGCTCCACTCTCGGGTGCCAGGGGTCAAGGAGACCGGAAGAGAAAGTGGGTGTGGCTTTTGAGTGGACGACTGGGTGGAGCTTTCTGGAATGGTAGAAGGGGCAACTGAAGTTACGGCCGTTTGGTGAGGTTTTGTCGGGGGTGGGGGCTCTCTGCTCCAGGCCCTGGTGTTTAAATAGGAGTTTAAGGAAGTCGTTCCAGTTGGGGACAGCAGCAGAGTGGAGGCATGGCGTGTGGGGACAGCTGCTTGGGCTGAGGAGGGCAGCCGAGCTCCCTGGGGAAGATGCGGAGAGTGGGCGGAGCCGGACCAGGAGGAGCTCTGGGGCATGTCTATTCTCCAGTGCTGTTGAGAACGGCCATCTTTCCATCAGGAGGGACCAGTGAGTCCCAGACAGTAGCAGGCTCGGGGGTTGAAGGCTTGGTGAAACCGCAGGGGTGCCAACCCCCAGCAGGGCTGGGCTTGAGACCACTGGAGGGTCGCCCCCTAGAGCCCTGCCCAGGGCAAGCTGCTTGGCCTGGTTGCCCCGCTCTGGGAACCTGGCAGGGTGTCCAGTGGTAGGCATAGCTTGAGCATGCCCTCTTATGGGGACTGAAGGCCAGGGACCTCCACGTGTCCACCTGCTGCTGCCTCGTCCCACTGACACCTCCCAGGGTCCCCAGCTACTGGCCAGCGACCTCCCTGCCACCCAGCTCATCCCCCAAGAAGCCCGAAGCAACCTCCCCAAGGCTCTTGCTTCCTGGCCCCTCTCCCTGCCCACTGTGCAGGAAGCCAGGGAGGACCCTTAGGCCACAGCGGCCACTCTGTGGTGGGTGAGCAAGGGGCTTCTCTCCTCTGTGTGGCCCCAGGCCCGGGCAGGGAGCTTGGCAAAACCGCAGCAGCAGCCGCGCAGCAGGCCTGGCCGTGCTCCCACCGCCAGGCGTTGCGGAGGGCTGCGCTCGCGTCCGGGCGCTGCCCGCTCCCCGCCAGGAAGCGAGCAGGTGAGACCCTCCTGCCTGCCTGTCACCACAGCCAGCACTCTTCATCAGTCCTGTGGGACATTCATTGAGCACCTTCTGGGCTGGGCAGGAGGGGCAGCAGGGGCCGGATGGCCTCCTCCCTGGGCAATGCCACAGACTGCACGCGGGTCCACACTGCCTGGCGTGCTTCTGACCTGTGAAGAGGCTAGGGAGCGGGGACCACCCTACGGTAGCAGTGGAGGTTGTGGAAGGGACACCCAGGGAGCCTCAGGCTGGGAGGTGGAAGGCCATGGTGGCTAGCTGCGGCCAGTCTCACCTTCTCTCAGGAGGCTGCGGCCTCTGGTGGCCACCCCTTCCAAGGTCCTGGGAGGAGCTGTGTGGGTGCAGGGCGTTCCTGGGAAGCCCCTGGAGAAGCCGTTTGGGGCTGGCAGGGCTGGGGCAGGTGACCCTCCCTGAAGCTGGGTCCCTGGCCTGCTGGAACGCCCACAGGGGCTTGTCGTGGCAGAGGGAGGCCGTCTCGGCAGTATCGCAGTGGTCGATCCCAGAGGTGTTTGGGGGGACAACTGACCGGGCATCCCTAGGACAGAGATAGATGGATGGTCCACTAAAGTCACAACTGCACTTGTAAAAAGCCACAGAAAGAGAGAAACATGCTTTGGACCCGGTGCTCGGGAGCCTGCTGGAGGCACATCCTGGCTGGGACACTTGCCAGCCCCGTCCTGAGCCCCCAGATGCAGGGCTGCTGGGAGGCTTGCAGGGTGGCTTCAATGCAGATTCCCTCTGACCTTCCCCAGCCCAAGACCCTTCACTGGGGCCACTGTGCACTGGGAGGGAGACTCATGGTTTGGGGGAGCAGTGGACACTGGCCTGGAGAAAATTCCTCGAGACTAGCAAAGCCACTAAGGCCACCAATGGGGCAAGGGCTAGCGGTGACCAACCGGTGGCCCTGGCCACTCTGCGGGTTGGGCCTGTGCACTGGGGACCCCACAGGGGTCATTCTCTCCATGCCCACAGGTATAGGTGGCAGCAGAGCGGCAGGCAGGACCCACCCCAGCTCCAGACCAGAGGGCCATCTGGGCAAGAAGAGCCCATCCGAAGCCCCCAGAAAATCCCTCTTCCTCCTCACACGGTGCGCTGGACAATGGTGGGCTCTGGAAGAATGGCGGGGCCAGTGCCTGTGCCTGGGAGGCGGGGTGGTCCCTGCATGTATCTGTCACCCCTGCTCCTCCCCAGAGGAGCATGTGCCCGGGAACTGAACGGTGTGACAACTGGGCAGCTGCCGGCCCAGGGGGTGGTTTCTCTGGATCCACGCTCATCGCACCCAGCGAGCAGGTGACCCGATGCAACCCTCCTGGCAGGATGCCGTCTGCAGGTGGCTCCCGCCTGGCAGGGGTAGGGCCCCGTCACGGCTCCTCCTGGGGGCAGGCCACTGCCCATCCCTGGAAGGCTTGGGGCCTGGTGCTGCGTGCGTCTGCGATGCCGGGCTGGCGGCTCTGGCAGGGAGCAGGTGAGACTCTAAGAGCCTTGGCGAGATGCGCCCAATACCAGCAGGAGTCCGGGCATGGGAGTCGCTGCAGCTACGCTGAGCACGGAGGATTTAAGGACTCAGAGGCCAGCTCCGGTCAGAAGGGCTGTGGAGGGCAGCCAGGGGGCTGCCGTGGAAACCTTGGTGCTCCAGGCCAGCTGGCCGGGACTCGGTGGCAGGACGTCCCTGCAAGTCTCAGGCAGATCTTGGAAATTCCCGGCACCCAGTCAGGCCACCCGGGCCACAGGGCTCTCCAGAAGACTGCCTCTGCCCCACCTGCAGTGTCCCCTGTGCCCACTGCCTGGGAATGAAGGCCTCTCCCTTCCACACAGGGCTCCCCAGATCCGTGCCTGGGATGGTTCCGGGAAACTGGGATGGTTCCCTCTTCCCTTCGTTGCGGGAACAGACTGGCCGGGAAGCAGCTGCAGCACGCCGAGAGGAGGCGGCCAGGCTGTCCCTCGTGGCGGGGGCGAGGAAAGGCTCCAAGTGCTTGCCGAGCACGTGGGAGGCCCTGGGCTTGACCCTCACACCACATAAAGATAAATAAAATACAGCTACCGTCCATCTAGAACTGAAAAATATAGATTTAAAAAAAGAAGGCGCGGCTCTGCGGGCAGGCTCTGCTCCTTCCAGAGGGAGTGGTCAGACCCCGAGGGCGGCCACCCACAGTCCCCAAGGCAGGGACCCGTGGCCAGGCAGGTGTCCTGGAGAAAGGCTGAGGCGGGGCCTGGCCCCTCCCGGGTTGGGTCTCTTATGACCTCATTTCACACCCAGCTCCGTTCCGCCTCACCCTGGTCACCGCAGACCCTCTGCAGGGGTCGCTGGTCACGCTGGGCTGACAGCGGACAGCGTGCCAAGTGGAGGAGCAGGCGATCAGTGACCAGGAGTGCCGCGGAAACCCTTGGGGGCCGCTGGTCAGGAGACCAGGACGGAAGTCCTGCGGAGCCTCCCGACCCGGGCCACACCGTGTCTCCAGACAGACCCGCGGGCCTGTGCCGGGGGCGCCCTGTACCCTGCTCACTCCCCCTCACTCAGATGGACGCAGTTTAGGGGTCTCGGCGCCCCCACAGTCCTTGACTAGCCCCCAGTTGCCCAGCACTGCAGGCGCACTGGGGTCCTCCTTGGCTGGTGACAGACGCCCTCTGGGTTCCTTTGTCCCCTTTCTTTCTTGATCGGGGCTGACACAGAGGGACCTCAGCACAAGCCCCTCGGTGTCCCTGGGTTCTGCGTGAAGCGTGTGGGATTTTCTTCTTCAACTTCAGATGAAATCGAGACGTTTCCACAGGATGGACTCTGCTGCCCCGGGGCCCTTTGACCCGCAGGGTCCTTCTAGCTGCTGCTCTGCACTGATTCCCTCCTGCTATTGACCAGCGGCCTCCTGGGCACCTCCCCTGGCCTGCGGCCCGCTCCTCAGCTGTCCTCAGTCAGCTCTGCGTCACGCTCCCCCTCACCCCAGCGAGGCCCTCCGCCCACCGCGGCCCGCACATCCAAGTTCAGAGGGAGCAGCAACTTCGTGCGGGTGACTTCCGGGCAGCGGCGCTCCTCCTGGAGTCCCTCCTCCTGGAGTCCCTCCTCCTGGAGTCCCTCCGCTGCTACAATCAACTCCGGGCATAGCGTGCTGAGTCCCAGGGCGGCGTCCCACTGCCCAGGCTGCAGCCTGGCCAGCGCAGCACCGTGTGGGCCTCCAGCACTGACAGGCCCTCCCTGGGCCCACGGCCCGCGTGAGCCCGCATGGCCAGCGCCCTGCGTGGCAGCTGCGTCCCTCCCTGTGCTCCCTCAGCAGCTGCTGGCACCTGTGCCTGCCCAGCTTGCCGCTTCCTTCCGTGGTTTGGGAGCAGCACTCTGCCTCCCCACGGCCAAGGTGAGGGCCTGCCTCTGGCTCAGGGAGCAGAGGCCTGAGGTTTAGGACCATGGTGGAGGCCTCAGGACTCCTGGGATCACCCCAGTGGCAGCCTCTGGCCTACCTGAGAGGAAGGTGTTGAATTTGGAGCTGTGGTGGCCTTTCTGTGCCCTGAGGACCTCCACCTGTCCCTGCACCCCAGTAGCAGACAGTGGCCGGGAGAGGCAGGGCCTCAGGAGCGGGCCTTCATTAGAGGCCAGGCCTCAGCTGCAGCGAGCTCTCTGTCCTCACGGGCTTTCTTGTCTGTGCTCCATGCCTCCCTCTCCCAGATGACGGCCTCCCACTGTGCCTGTGCCCTCGGCCTCATCCCCACGCACTTCCAGCCACGACCTTGCCTCTTGCTTTCCTGAGAACACGGTGCCAGCCAGGGGGCTCCCGAGCTCCTATTCCCAGGGGTCCCTCCCCCTGGAGGCCCTGCCTCCCCCCAGGCCTCTGGTCCTGTGCAGGAGGCTGCGCTCAGCCCTCAGGCCCCACTCTGGACACAAAGCCCTGCCCAGCGCCGTGTGCCGCTGCCCACGCGCATCCTTACACTGCATCCCTGTCCTCGGGCCCGCTGCTGCCCCATCCTCTGTCACGGGAAGACCTAGGCGCCCCATCCTGGCCTTCTGTGAGGCCTGCGGCCCCTGCGCCCCCCGCAGACCCACGTGGCAGTTCATCCACTCAGCTCCTAAAGCTGCCACGGCGCTTTGCCAAAGCCCCTCTGCTCCCTGCTGGACACCCGTCCTCCTGGGGCCCCTCTCCTGGTGCTGTTCTGAGCACTGCTCCGTCCAGGCTCACCCTCCCAGGAGACGCTGCCTGCCTGGGCCCAGGGCCTCCACCCTCCCGGCTCAGGAGGGCCTTTCTCTCGGGAGCCCTGCTCTCCCCTCTGCCCTGCTCAGTGGGCCTCACGGGTTGCAGGCCCAGGCCAGGCCCTGTGGCCTCTTTCCAGCCAGCATGAGTCCTGCCGGCCCCAAGCACGTTCTGGGCCTGGCCAGGTCTCCAGGCTCCCACCAGTGGCTCCGTCCGTGCTCACACAGCCTCCCCTCCTGACCTGGAGTCACACCTTACAGCGGTCAGCCCAGCCATGGCCCTCCTACCTGACCTTGGCAGGCCCACCTCTTCTCCTCTGCTCCCTGTCCCCCGCCCTCCTGCCTGGCCCCTGCCCCCTGCACATGGCTGTGGTCCTGGGGAAGGCCTGGGTCTGCGGCGTCACTTCAGTCTTGGCTCCGTTCTGCCTCCCCTGTCTGTGGGCGGGGACTGGCTGCTGGCGCGGTGTGCCTAGAGGGCTGCAGGGCTGACTTGGCACATTGTCATGGCCTCCCCACACCCTCCTCGTCACCCCCGCCCCGGCAGGCACAGCCCTCCGTCACCACCCGAGCCAGCTGCTAGCCGGGTCACTAACAGAGCTGACCTTTGGGTGGTGACGACGTGAGCCGCAGACATGCCAGCACTGAGCTGGGGAGGACCCTCGACGGGCTCAGGGTGCTCGGCTGAGCGGGGGCCACCGGGAATGACTCTAACCACAGTGTCACCCGAGTGCCAGGGACTAGGGTGCCCGCCTCAGGTTGGCGCTGCATGGCGCCTGGGTTGGCAGGCTGAGCTCGCCCTCCTTCAGGGAGTGCCAGGAGACACCGGGGTGGGCATGTGGCAGGCCCTGACAACGGCATGGCCGTGTCCCCCACTGGAAGCACAGCCCTCAGGAAGGAACTCGGTCGTGGGCTCTGCTCTCCCTGAGGTCCGGCTGTTGACCGCTCCCCTGGGGCATCCCCAACCCCGGGACCACCAGCAGCCCACCTGTGGCCAAGCGGGTGGGGGTGGTCGTTGGTGCCCCTGGCAGACCTGGGTGCCTCAGGTGTGGGGACAGAGAGGCCTGGCCCAGGGGTGGCTGGAGGCTCGCAGAGCGGTGTGGTCTGGGTGGGCTGCTGCAGGACCCTCGGGGGTCAGCATGGTGGTGTCCTCTCCAGGCCACACAACTCCAGGCTGCCCTGTGTGGGAGGACGGGTGGCAGCCGCCTGCTCCTGGGAGGGGTGGGTCTGACCCATCGAGGTCTGGACGATGACCTTGTTGGTCTGGGCTCACACTGCGTTGTAACACACACTCCCTTTTCTCTCCTTGTCACATGACAGTGGCCTTGTCTGAGGCTGGTGCTCAGTGACACTGATGGGCAGGGGAAGGTCCAGGCCCATGGGGGACCTGTGGACACCACTCTCTTCCTCAAACCCAGGGAGGGCTCTGGCCCCTGAGTTCCCTGTATCCCCCTGGACTGGGGTGGCATGGGTGTCCCCAGAAGCTCTGCCCAGGCAGGTCTCCCCTGGGGACAAGTCCCTGTCATGCTGGAGCTGGCTACCTGCGGCAGGAGCCAGGGCCCTGGGGCCGCGAGACTGAGAGCGAGGCCCCTGCTCGGAGTCTGCTGAGCGCGCAGCTGCCTCCCCGCCTCCCCTGGTCTCCTGCTGCCCGCTGGGCAGCCTGCTGCTGCGGGGGCCGCCCGGCTGTGGCGCTGCCGTCGGGTCACCTGTGCTCGGCCCTTCCTGCTGCAGGTCTTGCTGAAGGGCTTTTCTGTGCAACACGATTTGTCCCTGACACTGCAGGTGTCTGTCCCGTGAGATTCGTCATCACCGATGGCCCTGGACACCAATGCAAGGCTGCTGGCATTTGGGCACCAACAATCTGCTGGCACCTCTGCCCACAGCTGCCTGTCCCTCCCTGTGTGCGTGGGGCTCAGGCACGAGGTGTGGGCAGCCCAGACGCTCTGACATGCTTGTGGGTCCCGCTGTCCCTGGGGGGCTTCCTGCCTCCAGCCTTGGTAGGTCACCTCAAAGGGTTCCAGACGCGTCTGGGGTGGCTCGGTGCCTCTCCCTCCCACCAGCTCTCCCCAGGGAGCAGGCTCAGCAGACAGGTGTCTTCAGAGTGGCCGAGGGGCCCCTGCTTCCCCCGGGGCCAGCAGGGAGCCTGGCTCCGCAGTGCCACAGACCCACCCGCACGGCCACCTGCTCCCCAGCCCTGGGGTCCACAGCATGCGCGTGCGCTGCCTGCCACGGAGAGCCGCCTCCTCTGCAGGGACGCCAGCCACCGCCCAGCCGGGTGGGCCTGCAGACGCCCGGACGCCCTCGGCACCCGCCCTCACCCCTGGCTGAGCTGTGTGCTCACTGCCTCCCCCGGCCAGGGGTCCCCTTCAAAGTCGGGGCCTCAGCCCATTCACACGCTGCTCCAGGCCCCGCACCTGCCTGGGGCCCAGCGGGAGACCAAAGGCCCTGGGGTCTGGGGATGTTTGAGGACCTGGATGTGCAGAACCCGCATTCAATCCAGGGAGCGTCAGGGCCTGGCGGGGTGCGCGTGGGAGCGGGCGGGGGCCGAGGCGCCCTGCCACTCCCGCCCTGCGCTCCATTCCCACCCTGAGCCAGCCTGCGGCGCAGCTCAGGAGGTGCCTGGAGGGACCCCCCTTCCTGAGCGGAGGCCTGGCCCCCCTCCCAGGCCGAAGCTGGAGGCTGGAACCCCCGTGCAGCCCTGTGTGAGGCTCCCGTGTGGTGGGAGGCCTTCCTGTGCTGCGCGGAGCTGGCCTCTTGGGGCCAGCGCCTTCCTGGTCCTGCCTGAGCGGCCCCCAGAGCAACGTCAACCCCCTAGCAAATGTCCACTTAGCAGCGACCATGAGGCTCTGAGCATGCGTGGCCCCCTCTCCCCTGCCCCCCGCCCGCCCTCTCCCTGTCCTTCCTGTCCTGTCCCTCGCCCTCTGTCTACAGCCACGTCAGAGGAGGGGGAGGACAAAGCGAGGGTGTCCATGAGAAGCTGCCCTTGAAACCTTGGCGGCCACAGGCTCAGCCACCAGACACGCACACCACCGTGAGGCCGGAGGGCCCGACAGGCCCGGGAACCCCAGG
Organism: Glaucomys volans; assembly: GCA_020662805.1. Classification (NCBI taxonomy): domain Eukaryota; kingdom Metazoa; phylum Chordata; class Mammalia; order Rodentia; family Sciuridae; genus Glaucomys; species Glaucomys volans. Next base: position 18,902 of record JAJEJO010048555.1, on the reverse strand, counting down.
ACACCAGAGCCCAGAGGCCCCCGCGGTCCTACAGGTGTGCCAGCACTGACCAGGACCTGCGGGAGCCTCCAGAGCCTCCGTCCAGCCTCTGTGCCCAGGCCGCGGGGGCAGGGCTGCACCTGGTTGTGTGGAAAGCAAAGCCGTGGCGTCATGTCGGAGGCCGAAGCGACTCCCAGCTCAGGACTGCCCCTGCTCCCGCTCCGCCCCGGACACGTGGGCTCCAGGGCCAGCATGCCAGGGCCCGTGTGCGCGTGTGAACTTAAACTCAGACAAATGTCCTCCTAGTAAGGCAACAGCTGACCAGATCCATTTAATCCTTGTTAAAAGCATCACAAATTGTTTATTGGCTTTTTAAAGGAAAAGTAAGAAAGAAGGTGTCACCTGCTATGCACTCTGGGTGAGCGGGCGGCTCGGGCCAGCGCGGGCCCAGCGTGGGTCCTGCCTTAGCCAGGTGACCCGTGGCGCCTCACTGACGGCCAGGGAAGCCCACCACCCACCGCGGGTCCCTGCAGTAATGGAGGAGGGGACATGGGGACATTGATGCCACCGTACTCCCAGGTTCTTGGGTCCACGCCCCAAGATGGTCTTAATACAAATGCCGTAGAGTTCAGGAAAACACCGGAACCCGGGGAGCTGCCCAAACAGCTGCAGAGCTGACCTGGGTGGTCCAGGGAGGCTGGGGACCTCCAGCAGGTCACCCGCAGGCACTGGTGGGCCGGGAGGGGCATTGCCGGGACCCCTGCTAGGGCCCGCGGGCTGCGTGGGCGTTGCTGTGTGTCTGACCCTCGTGTCGGGTGGGCAAGGCAGGTGCTGGGTGGGGGGCCAGCAGGACGCAGGTCTCCCAACAGCTGTCTTTGGAGACTGCAAGCTGGGGGTGGGGCGCCGGCAGAGCTCTCGGGTGGCAGCACAGGGTCCCTGTCCCCTCCCCAAGGAGGAAGCTGGCAGGCCACCTCTGGAGGGGCTCCAGCAGCCCGGGTCAGTGGGCAGGCAGGCTGGGGACAGGCTGGGTGGGCTGTGGTGGGGCCTCCACACCCAGGCAGAGCCCTGCACGGCTGCCGCTGTGCCTGTGGCCCGAGTCTCGTCGGGGACAGGTGGGCCCAGGTGCAGGGCGTCCATCCAGTGGAGACCGTGTGCCCGTGGCCGGGTCTCTCGGGGGCCTCCCGCTCCCAGGCACGGTTACTCCTGGGGAAGGCGGGGGACGCCCAGGCTTCCTGGCTCCATCCCGGAGTGGCCACCAGAGAGCCAGCCTGGGTGGGGGAGGGGAGGAGGAGGAGGACACTGACTTCCCATTTCAAGGCAAAAGGTGAAATGCCCGGCCCTCTGCTGGGCACGTGTGCCAGTGTCCCCGACTCCAGGCAGCTGCAGGCAGCAGAGGGCTGGCTCCGGGGCCGCCCTGTGCACTCTTGCCGAGACCCTGGGAGAGCCAACCACTTGGGGCCTGGTGCCCATCTTCACCTGGGGACACACTCCCCGGGCCCCCTGCTCCGCCCTGCGCCCCCTGTTGGCTCTGCAGGAGCCCCGAGCTGTCGGGCAGCATGGAAGTTGGTTCCGCTGTGGGAAGCCCACCTCCAAGCCCAGGGCACCTGCAGAGAGGCCGGCCAGCGCCAGCAAGGCGCTGTAGGCCTGGGGTCCCTTTGTCCCCCACCCCAGCCCCTAGGGAAACTGGCCCCTCTGGGTTCAGAGGAGGGGTTCCAGAATTTTAGAACAGGGGTTCCAGAGAACAGGGCTCTGACGGCAACCCGAGGCCGTCCTCCAGGGAGGGTCTGCCCACCCCCTAGGGTCCCCCACGTCCCGCAGCCCAGGGACTGCCTGGCCATAGAGACAGAAAGTTAAAAAGCCCCAGACGCCAGTGGCTGTGCCTAGAAAGGTATTTACAACGTCTGCAGCTTAGAAAGACGGGACGGCAGCGCGGCCTGGAGCGGCGTGCGGAGGCCCCGGCCACAGGGTCCAGGGCTCAGGGCTTCTGCAGGGACAGGAGCTGCAGGCAGGGTCTGAGTCAGGGCAGGGCCAACTGGGTGGGCTCAACCCGACCAGCTCTGGACAGACCAACCGCAGCCAGGAGAAGCCAGGCCTTGGCCGGGGCAGCAGGTGGGCGCGGCCTGGGCAGCCATGTGCGGGGCCAGAGACGCCCCGGAGTGAGGGGTGGGGGCTTCGGCAGCACTGTGGGCCTGGGTCCAGGAGGGCCAGGAGTCAGCTGCCCTGGGATCCCATGGGCCTGGTGGGCCGGGACTCAGCAGAGGGAGGGATGTCTGTCCCGTGTGGGGATGGTGAGGAGGTGGCCTTCCCGCAGGTCTCTGAGGGGATGTGGTTCTGGCTGCACTCGTGGGCTGCGCCCTCCGGGGCAGAGCAGCAGAGCAGTGTCCCGGCCGCACCCAGCGCCTCAGCTCACCAGGTAGCTGTGCATCTCCCGGGAGTTGATGCTCAGGACCACACCAGAGTGGTTGCCTAGGGAACCGGGGGAGGCCACCATGAGCACGTGCCCATTGGCTGGGGACAGGGAGAAACAGGCGGGGATGCAGGTGGTGGCCTGGGTGCGCGTGGAGCAGGCGTGCGTGGGCACCGAGGTTCCTTCAGCCGGTGCGGGCATGGGTGCTGGGTCTCCACGCCGCCTGGGGTGAGGAGTGGGTGTGCCCGGCGCCGTCACAAGCAGTGGGCCAGGGGTGTGAGGTGAGGCTGCACCCACTGACCTGCACGGGGGCCACCCCTGGCATCGGGAGCAGGGGGGCACGGGAGGGGCTGAGGCTCCGCCCCCTCCTGGCAGGGGGCGCTGCAGGGTCAGAGCCGCGGCGGGGAGGCCAGAGCAGGAGAGAGGGTGTGGTGACCGTCAGAGGCTGGCCGTCCGGCGGTCCTGGGGGCTGCGCTATGACAGCAGGGGTGGGGGGACGGGGACCCAGTGCCACTGCCAGCAGGGTCTGCCTGCTCCGACTCACCCACGGGAGCGCCTGCACTGCCCAGCCTGTGCCCACCTGCCCCACTGTCCCAGGGAGACCTCAGCAGGGTCCCAGCTCCGGGCCTTGGGCTCCTCAGTTGTAAGGTCGCGGTGACAGAGGCGCCCTCCTGGAGGGCGGTGGGGGAGGCGCCGGGCACATGCCAAGGGCTGGGCAAACGCTGACTATGGTTTGCTCATTTTCAGGGCTTAAAGTGACAGTTCTCAAGGAAAGAGCCAGGCTTCCATCTTCCTGAGACCCCGTGTCCCCGTCACCAGGGAGTGACCCTGCATGAGGGGGGGTTCGGGTCACGGGGCCATTGTGGAGCCCAAGACCACCTCTGCTGGGGCAGAGGCCAGGCCTGTGGAGGACACCTGGGGACATGCAGGGGGCACTCTGGGTGGAGCCGGGCTGGACCGTGCTCCAATGTCACCTCTAGTCAGTGACAGGAGGTGGAGTCTTGCTGGCCATCTGAGAAATGGGACACCAGTGTCTGGCCATGGGTCAGCGGGCTCCCAGTGACTTACAGGCAATGCTACATTCCCGAGGAGACACACAGGACGCCCTGATGCCCACCCCTGGGCTGTGGGACGTGGGGGTGCTGGGGACCCCAGGGGGGTAGGCAGACCCTCCCTGGAGGAGCTGGTGGGAATGTGGGTGCAGGCGGGCCTGGGGGGACCCAGGGGGTGGGCAGACCCTCCCTGGGGGAGCTGGTGGG
>JAJEJO010048555.1:3681-15247 GCA_020662805.1 Glaucomys volans | reverse complement strand
CAGGGGGTGGGCAGACCCTCCCTGGGGGAGCTGGTGGGAGAGTGGGCGCAGATGGGCCTCAGGGGGACCATCAGCCCCTGGGAGCTGCGTGCCTGGGTCGGCAGCGTCACCTTCCTGAGCCTCCCTCTAACGTACAAAGTGAGGCTGTGACTCTAACGTGCTGAGGGTGGAGGGCGCTCGGCATGCAACACGTGTGAGGTTGGACAGTAGTAATGACCACAGGCTGCAGTGGGACTTCCTGGACACTCTGGAAGGAACCTTGAAGCAATGGGTGGCAGGTGCCGGCCGCCCTCGAGGAGGCGTGGAGGGGTTGTGCGGTGGGAACAGGAAGGGCAGGGGCAAGGTGAGCTTGGGGTCCACCTAGACCCCAGCTCCAGCTCTGCCTCCTGTGAACGATGACCTGGGGCACGTCAGTTCCCCTCCATCTGCCAAGTTCACCAGGAGCCAGCCTGAGCCCTGGAGGTGCCCAGGGCAGCCTGGTCTTGGTTTTGAGCCCGAGGGCAGTGGAGCAGGGCCCCACCTCTGCTCTGCCTGCTCAGGCTCCAAACCTCCAGCAAACCTTGGAGTCCCTGAGGCCTCGGCCTCCCCACTGTGGAGAGGCAGTGCCGCCGCCTGCCTGCCTGTGCTGGGTGGTTCCCTGAATGGGAAGAGCACTGGGCCAGGCCGGGCAGCACTCTGTCGTGGGGCCGGACCCCCAGGCTGCTCCCTGCCCCTCGGCTGCTCTTGGAACTCCGCTGCAGTACTGTGGAGGGGCCGCGCCACGAGGACCACCCATGCTGACTAGCAGCCAGAGCCAGGGGCCTCGAGAGGACTGGGCCACACACCCAGGAGAGGGGTCATGGTGGCGAGGAGGCTGTGTGTCCAGGTGCTCTGCGCCTGCTGAACTGAGGCTGGGGGAGCTGGGTGTGGCTGGGGGGCCCCACTTTTTGAGGGGCTTTCCGTAGAGGCCAGCCTTTTGTCCTCCCTGCCTCTGCTACCACGCCTGGCACCCTCAGCTTCCAGCAACTTCTCATTTCATCCCTGGACAGCCCTGGGAGGCCCCACGTTCCCATGCCAGGGGGACATGATGGCCCAGAGTGACCCAATGGCAAGGTCTCCCTAGCCCATGTCCTGGGTGCTTTGGGCCAAGGAGGGGATGGGGTTCTGGGCAGGTGGCCCCTGTGAGCAGGGTCCCGGGGATGGGGCTCACCCTGGGTGGCGCCCTGCACGTCCTCGCTGTGGCTCACGGGGCTCGTCATCTCCTGCTCCTTCTCGTTGTGCATCTGGGCGTACACGGTCCTGCCCGGGCGTTTCCTGCCGGGCAGAGGGGGCAGCTCAGCTGTGCCCTGGCCTCGGCTGCCAGCCCTGGCCCCTCTGCCCCCGAGGGCCACCCGCCCCCTCTGCTCACGCTCCCTGAGGACTCAGTGAGGCACAGAGTGACCACGATGGGCTCCGTCCCTCCCATCCACCTTTCCTTCCTCCCACTGCCGAGTCCCCTTTACAGCTGAGGAAATGAGGCTGGGGGGTGGGGTGCGCTGGCCCCGAGGGCCAGGTCTGTGGCACTGACCCGTAGCTCCCGAGGAGCCATGCAGTGTGGACAGGCCCTTGTGCTGCTCGGAGGCAGAGACCAGAGGACCCACCACAGTGACCCTTAGCCAAGTGCCCAGGGGTCCTCTGCTCCCGTGGGCACAGCCCCCAGCCCGCGGTCAGGGGGGCTTGCAGGGGCCTCCGAGACGCCTCCGTGGCCTGCCAGCCACCAGGGCACCTCTCGAGGGGTGCTCACAGCCAGCAGGCGCAGACCTTTGGCATGGGCACCACCCAGGGCTCAGCTGGGGAGCAGACTGGTGGACACCCCCGGGGAGGACGCACAGCCTCCGCACAGGCGCTGACGTGGCGGAGGGCGAGGCTGGGGGTCTGCACCTGACCCCCACAGCCGGCAGCTCTTCCCAGTGAGGCCGGAAGGGGTGACGAGGCAGCACACCTGCCACCCCCTGAGCTGCCCTCTGCCGGCCGGGAAGCCCCCAGAGCAGGCAGAATGCCGCGGGCAGCAGGGGCGGAGGCCTGTTCCTCAGAGCCCAGCTCGCTCAGCCAGGATCCGGGGTGACCTTTGCTCCTGGGACCAGCGGGGCCTCCAGGTTCCCCTTCTGCCCAGCCCCTCAGCCCAGCGCCCAGAGCGGGAGCCGACTCTGTCCTCACTGCCCACAAGACCAGAGTGGGTACAAATCTGCAGAGGGGTCCAGAGCCGGAGGTGGGGCGCCCAGGCCCTGGCTCCCGGCGAGTGTAAGGGAAACTGGGCTGCCTCTCTGGTGGTCCTCGAGGGACCCTGACCAGGGCCCCGGAGGCCCCCGAGCTGAGTCAGCACGAGGGGCACAGCGGGGTCAGGTCTGCCGTCTGCACACCAGCCTGGTCACTTGGCTTGTTTCCAGGTCCAGAATCCTGGACGGAGCGGCTGCTGGGGGCCAGCGTGGCGGCCAGGACCCTCCAGGGGAGGAGTGGGCTCGGGAGGGAGGAGCGCTCGCAGTCCCCACCGGTCCTCGGTCTCAGAGACCCGGGCACCATGGAGCCTCTTCCTGTGGAGCTTGGGGTGGCAGGGGCAGGTGGGCCAGTGCTCCTGGACGGGGCGGGGGTGCGTTGAGGAACCTGGGCAGCGGCGGCCCCTGCCCCCTTCTGGAGACCGCGCCCTCGCCACTCACCCCCTGCGCCAGGGTTTCCTCACCTGTGCGAGGCAGCGCCCTCCCTCGGGGTGGGGTGCCCTGCGACCCTGTGGGGGAGGGTGTGCATGGGAGATGCCCCTGGATGGCGAGTGGGTGGCCCTGCCCCAGGGCCCACAGGTGACAACAGGAGGGCAGCTGGGCAGCGCCCTGCCCCCGCAGAGGGCAGACACCACCTTCCAGGGCCCTGGGGCCGCCTCAGGGCCTTCCACATCCGCCCGCAGTGAGGACAGCCGGGCAGGCGGTCAGGGGCCTTACCTTTTGAACTTGTAGAGGGTGAAGGCTCCCACTGCGAACAGCCCGGTGACAAAGAGGACCACCAGGGCCCAGTAGCCGCCGCCGCCTCCCAGGCTCTGTGAATCTGCAAGCGAAGCACCAGCAGTGGCCAACTGAGGGCCCGGCCCCGCCCAGCCCATTTCAGGTCATCCGGCAGAGTCTCCCAGTGTGGCTGGTGGCGGCAGCGGGTCTCAGGGACCAGGACTGCACCCTCTGTGGCCTCAAGGGATGGGCCACTCCCTTCCCGGCCCTGCTCCTGCTGGGCACTGTGCCCTGACCCACTGGTCCCCGGCCTCCTCCTCGGACACCACAGTCCCCACGCTGGCGTGGGTGAGTGCAGGATCTCCTAACGGTGTGGTCCCTGCCCCAAGGAGGTGGACGAGTGAGTGACCAGTGGGAGGGCCGGTGCTGAGGCCCTCTGAGACCCGAGGCATGGGAGGGAATCGAGGCAAGGGGCCCAGCCGCCCGGCTGGCGACGGATGGACAGCCACCAGCAGGTGTGGGCAGAGGGGCCCCTGCTGGAGTCCCTCAGGGACACCCCACCCCGAGGGGCCCTGGCCGGGCTCTCACCTGTGCTGGTGTCCCTCAGGCCCACCAGGACCCGGAGGCCTCCTCGCAGAAGGAAGCTGATGTTGTGGGCGCCCAGCGCCTGCTGGATGGCCGCCAGCCTCTGAAAGCAGAGGGAGAGGAGGCTCCCTGGGGAGGGGCCAGGGGTCCAGCCCGGCTTCCAGAGCCGTGGGGCTGGGGGAGGCCCAGCCCTCGTCTGTGTCTGGGCCTGGCAACCCCCAGCCAGCTTCCGGGGTGACAGCTAATGGGACCCAGAGGTGGCAGACATGGCCCTGCCCAGGCCACCTCTGTGGTCAGGAATGACACGCAGGAAGCGGTGGCCATCGGGCACGAAGGGGGAGATCGGGGCTGCAGGAGCCCCGTCTCCCGAGTCGGTGTCTGGGAGGGCCTCCCAGAGGTGGACAACCGAGAAGGGGACGAAGCGGGCAAGACGGGTGACTTGGGTGGGGCGTGGACCCACCCGAGGGGACCCAGGAGGTGCTGCTGGACTGTGGGCTGAGGTGGAGGGCGGTGTCGGGCTGCAGGGGGCTGCAGCCGGGCAGCAGACCGCCTGAAGGTCTGGGTGACGGGGACACGAGGGCCTGCACAGAGGAGGGCTCCTCCCGGCTCCCCTGGCTCCTCCCTGTGTCCCGCCGTCAGCCGCTATCCAGGGCCTGCCGAGGGGGACCCTGTTTTCAGGCTTCTGTGTTCCGGAGGCTCCGATCTCAGTCGGGTCCTCCTGGACAGACCTCGGAGCCCCCGGAGCTGTGACGGAGCATAGCCTGGTGACTCCAGTTGCCCAGCTCCTGGCTCTGTCTCCCCCTGAGCAGAGTCCTGGTAACTCTTCCTGAAGCCCACAGGGGCCTGGGACGTCCCTGCACGCTCCCACCAGGTGGGGCCCGTGGCTCTACCCTGCTGGGTGTGTCCTGCCATTCAGACGGCCTGTCTGCCCACGGCTCCTCGGGGCTGTTCCCCATAGAGGTGGTACAAATGGTCTGGGAAGCACCTCCCGCCAGGTGCCAGGCCCCAAGGCCCCTGAGGACAGTCTGAGGTTCTGAGGTTCCTGGACTTGCAGATGAGGTTCCCCGAGGCCAGAACGAGGGGTCCTGACCTGGGAGGAGGAAAGTGCTCGGGGCAGTGGGACAGTGTCCTCCATGCCTCTCCACCCCCACGCCTCCTGGTGGGAGTGACTCAGACATGCAGTGACATCACTGCGGCCTGGATTTGCTGTCCTGGATGGTCAGCCATGGCGAGTGTTTCTCCACATGCCTTTGGCCTCTCGCATATCCTGTTGAAGACTGTCCACCTGGGCCTAGCCCCTTCTCGTTGGCTTGCTTTCTTGCTCTTGGGCGAGGTCCTGCAAGTCCTGGACACCAGCCGCTTGTCCGACGGTGGAGGAACGACTCCCGGTTCTCTGGCCCTTTCGCTGACCTTGCCTGCTTCGCTGTGTAGAGTGTCCAGTCTGACATCGCCCGTTCCTCCTGGGAGCCCAGGTGTGTGGCGCGTCCAGAGCCCTTGCCCTCACCACCCGTAGCACTTGGCATGCCATTTGCATATGTTGTGAGAAGGTCCAACTTCACTCTCCCGCATGGGGACATCAGTGCCCCAGCACCAGCTATTGGAGAGACTGTCCTGTCCCCCCGTGTGGTCTTGACAAGGCCGGTCAGCTTGGCCGGCTGTGACTGAAGTGCCCAACGAGAGCCATGTGGAGGAGGGAGGGAGTTTGTTTGGGGCTCAGGGTTTCAGAGGGTCAGTCCACAGTCGGCCGAGACCATTACTCTGGTCCCAAGTGAGGCAGCGCATCTTGGTGGACGGGCCCAGCGGAGGACAGCTGCTCAGCTCAGGGCCAGAAACAGAGGGGGACACGGGGAAGAGAGGCCTCCCAGGGCACACCCCAGAGGACCCCTAGCCACACCCACCTGCCCACAGTGACACCCATCAGCCCCTCAAAGCAGGATGGGCTGCCCAGGTCACGGCTCTCGTGGTCCCGTCGTCTCCCTCAGAACGCGCCTGCACCAACAGGAGCCTGGGGCCTCACGTCCACGCCACACAGTGGCTTAGTGGGCACAGCGTGGGCCTTCCCTGGGCTGTCGCCCCCGTGCCCTTCGTCGGCTCCGCTTCAGCTCTGGAGCGGGGAGGCTGTCTGGGCCTCTGTGGTTCCAGGTGACCTGAGGGTTCTCCTCATCTCTGGGGACAGTGCCACTGGGATTCTAGCAGGGATGCGCTTGGCAGGCCGATGGCGTTGAGTGGCGTGGACCTTCCACAGCCTGTGCCCACGAGCCAGGCGGTTCGCCCGTCACCAGGGTCTCTGACTGTGTTCGGGGCGGGTCCTTCCCCTCCTCGGGCGGGTTCATCCTCAAGCATTTTACTTTAAACTCTGGTGATTTTCTAAATGGGGTCCCTCTCCTGGTTTCTTTCCTCCTAATTCACTATCAGCGTATTGGACGGCCTGCGCCCTCCTGGTGGCCCTGCCCCCCCCCGGTGGCCCTGCCCCCCCCGGGTCCCCCAGCCCCCCCCCCCCCACGATGGCCCTGTGCTCTCCTGGTGGCCCTGCGCACCCGCTGATGGCCCTGCGCCCTCCTGGTGGCCCTGTGACCCCCTGATGGCCCTGTGCCTTCCTAGTGGCCCTGCGCCCTCCTGGTGACCCTGCATCCTCCTGATGGTCCTGTGCCCCTGATGGCCCTGTGCCTTCCTGGTGACCCTGCACCCTCTGATGGCCCTGCACCCCCTGGTGGCCCTCACCCAGCCTCTCTCTAGTCTGCATGGTGGGAAGCTGCGTCCACAGGGTGCTGGGTCTGCTGCCCCTGCCTCAGTGCTGGCCACTCTGTCCAGGACCCCAGTGGGCATGTCCCTGGACAGTGTGCAGAGCCAGTGTGTGCTCCTGATAAGCACGTAGCTTAGTGGTCCCTACTGTGTCCCCAAGGTTGTGCACTCTCCACGAACTCGGGCCTTCTCGTGACCTCCCAGGCCCCGCCCAGCCCTGCTGCCCGCCCCCGCCCCAGCCACACATCCACTCTTCTCCCTGTGGATCGGCTCGTCCTGGCGCCTCCTGACCGAGCTCACGCCCGAGTCCTCGCGGTCTGCTCCTGAGCCCAGCCTGCGTCCTCAGGCGTCCCTGCTGCGGCACGGCCAGCGCCTCGTTTCTTTTCCTGGCTGATGGTGACCTTCTCTTACAAGGATGGCCCTCAGTTCGCTCCTTCATTTACCAGCGGATGGACACGGGCTCCTGTGGCTCCCGGGGTCCTGATGCTGGGTGTGGCTTGTGTGCACGTGGCCTTCCTCCTGAGTTCACCCAGGACTGGAGGCGCTGGGCGGCGCAGCCCCCGCTGGACCTAGCGAACCGCTAGGGCAGGACGAGAACTTCAGCAAGGCTTGCGGGGCGGCGGGGCAGAGTGGAGTGCTGCCGCGTTCCAAGGGGACAGGCTGCCTGCAGGCCGCCACCTGGCGGCGGAGGGACACTCAGCCACGGGGCTGGCAGCGCTGCAGGTACGCGGACCAGGCAGCCGCAGTGGCCGAAGCTGAAACCAGGTAGTGGGCACAGAGCAATCCCCTCAGGCTTAGGGCGGTCAGAGTCCCTACGCAGTAGGAGCCAAGGGTCCCCAGGCTGTTGACAAGCTCGTCCCCAGCTAGGAAGTGTAGAACGCGCCCCACGAGAATCGCACACTCCTGGGCCTTGTTGTCCCCACGCTCGCTTATGTGTGGAAGTAGAGCTGCGCTCGGGGCTCAGACCTTGGGGATCATCTCTCTGGGCCATGGTGCCACTAATAAGCGTCACTGCCTGATCTCAGTGTCCTGACCCTCACTTCCTGCCACAGCGAGGGGCTGCCAACTCTTTCCCAGGGGTCTGCACCACTCACAGACCACCAGCCTCCTGCCAGGCTGCTTCCTCCTGCCAACACTCCCTGCCGTCCACCCGAGGAGACGCAGAGGGATTCTGACTCATCTTTGAGTCCCCTTCCCAGGCCTGTCACCGGTAGGACGGGCCCTCACGTGAGCTGTTGGCAGTTGGTCTGAGGGATAAAGACCTTTGCTAACCTGGAGGCCGGTTCCGCTCTGTGCTGAAGGCCAAGGTGTCTCCGGGACAGTGCTCACCCGTGTGTCCCAGCACCCTCAGAGTCAGGCTGAGCCCAAGTGGCCACCTTCAGCCAGCGACATGGGAGGTGAGTGAGGACACCCCCGCAGGGTGGGGCAGCCCTCCTCCAGCTCCGCCGCCCTGTCCAGGGACCTTGGAGGCCGTGGGACCTCTGGAGGCAGGTTGGAAAGGCAGAGGTCAGCATCCTGCCTCAGACCACATCATTGTGGAAGGAAGCCTTGCAGTGAGGTCTCTGTCTGCCAGGAGTGACCCCAAGCAGGCACATGGCCACCAAGCCCTCAGCTGTGCAGGGAGGGCCTGGGTGGCCAGTGGCCGCAGGATGTACCTTGTCACTTGCGAGGCTCCTCTTCCTCGTGGGCCTGGGAGGTGGGAGGAGCACATACAGGTCAGCCAGGGTGGGCAGCCCCGGCCTCACCACGGTCACCAGCAGCTCCTCGGGGACACTGGTCTCCTGTGGGGACAGACAGGCCACTTTAATCCTCTTTTCCTTGTCCTGGACACATCCAGACCCCCAAGAACACCTGCTGCCCCCTCCTGGCCTGAGTCCCAGTCACCTGGTGCTCCTGGTCCCACACCCAGCCCTGCAGCCTCCTCCTCCTCGCTCGTGCTGCCCCACCCCCAGCTCACACCACCTGGCCCTCAGCCAGCAGGCCTGGCTCCCAAGTCCCTCTGCCCCCGGGGAGTCCACTCCATGCACTGCCATCTGCTGGACTCCTGCTCATCCCTCAATGCCCGCGACAAGTGTTCCAGCATTATTCCCAGCACGAGGGGAAGCGTGGTCAGCAGGGGCTCAGCTTCTGACAGCTGCGGGCGGCTCTAGGCTGGGGTTGTCTCCCAGGGCCACCTCTGGCTGCCCAGATGCGCGGACTCCCCGCTGTCTGTGAGCTGCCTGAGGCCAGGCCCACTCTGCTCTGCCATGTCTCCGGGCTCAGCTCAGAAGAGAAATCCAGTCCCTGAGCCAAGGTCACTTTTAAAGAGACTCTGGACACTGGAGGACGGTGACTGGGACATAGGCACACACCAACATTCCACGTGTGACCAATGATGTCCTGTCCCTGCCCTTTGAGGTGATGCTCCAGCCCTGACTCCCCACCCAGCCAGTCTGAGTGGCCCTGCCTGCAGGGAGCCCGAGTCTGCAGGCTTCTCTGGAGTCAGAGGCACCGGGCGGGAGGCTCTGGGCCCAAGTGGACACCTTGGAGAGCAGCCGGGTGACCACCAGGCCCACATCCACCCTCCACTCGGGGGTGTTGGGGTTGTAGGCGTCCAGGTCCCTGGAGAACTGCAGAGGCACGACCTGGAACTGATCTGCAGAGAGGCCAAGACAGAAGAGCTGGTCAGTCCTGGATAGCGGCTCAGATGCCTCTGGGGAGGGTGGCCAGGACAGCCCTGCCTCAGACCCCAGCCACTGTCCCCATGACCTGGAGCAGGACAGTGCCTGGCTTTGATGTGGGGAACTAGCGCCCCTGTGAGCGGCTGTGGTGGGGCTTCCTGGGCAGGGCTTTGCTAATGACCACGTGATAAGAAGATCACCAGAGTGACGGTGACCAGGACGCAGAGGGCGCACTGGGTGAGGAGGGTGGCTCAGGGAGAGGTCTGCCTTGTGCTCAGCCCACGAGGTCGGCCTCCGCTTCCTCGGGGTCCGTGTTCCCCCTGGCTGGTCCCAACCACAGAGGAGCTCCTGGAGGGCCAGGTCCGGGGGGCCAGAGGCCGCGGCCCTGACCTCTGTCCTAGGGTCACCTCGCTGCTCACTGCCATCTGTTCTCTCCCTGGGCAGTGGGGCGAGGGCCCGGGGCAGAGCTTTCTGAACTGTGACCTTGCCTTCCACGCTGAGGGAGGTGGCGCGGCTCAGGCTGCTGCTCAGCCGTGGGAGGGAGGCTGGCGCCGCCTCCGCAGGGAATGAGGGGCCCGCGTGGGTGGCCTGGCCTCGGCACATCGGGCCCACTGAACAGCTAACTGCTGGCCGCTGTCCACACTAGGGGCTGTTTTTGAAGTGATACGAGGTTTCTATCAGCATGTTGGTGGGGCCATAGCCCCATCTGGTGGGGGGCTCCTCCCTTCCCAGGTCCCAGTCTTCCACTGGAAACGTCTCCCGCGGGCTCAGTCCCCGGTGGGCACCCGGCGGTGAGGACGTGGGTTTAGACGGGACTCTCCGCTAGGTCTCTGGACGGGGCCCTCTGACTTTCGGGCCTGATCATGGACAATCCGCAGAGGACTGGTGGGTGCTGAGGGGACAGGCCCTGGAGCAGGCAGAGCTGGTGCCCAGACCTGGCCCTGCTGCTGGGACCGCGTCAAGTCCCTCAGCAACATCTGGCTCCTGTGTGGCGAGTCCCCAAGACGGTGTTGCAGATGGGGACTCTGAGGCTGTGCACCCGGGGCCCCGACCCCGACGGGCAGAGACGCAGAGGCCACGCGGCTGAGCCGGCAGGACTCACCCAGCACGCGCACCACCCTGGAGTCCTGCAGCACGGAGTTCCCGCAGGCTGCCTGCACCGTCACCCGCACGTCCCCCGCCTCTGCAAACCGCGTCGTCACAGCGTTGTCCAGGGAGAGGAGGGGCTGCAGGGCACAGGGAGAGTCAGGCAGGTGGGGGGCTGGTCCTGCCACGGCGGCCGCGGCTACAGGAACTGTCCCCTCCTCCTGCCATTACCAGCCAGTGGGCCCGCGGGCTCTGCGGGCAGGGCCTGGGGAGCTGGGGAAGCCCCTCAGGTTGTTGGCTGGCTCTGGAGCCCAGCAGGGACGCAGGTCCAGCTGCGCGTCCCCAGACCCCTCCTCCCTGGCCTTTCAGGAGGCCTAGGGGGCACACTGCCTGCCCAGTGGTCCAGGGCATCTCCCCACCCCACACCCAGCTGCAGCACCCGGCTCAGGGCCCCTGTGGCATGGGTGGCATGAGGGTGGGCGGCAGCAGCACCTGCAGACAGGCAGGCCATGCCCCTTAGACACACGGCGGGAGTGAAGGCGGGCATGAGGCTCAGTCAGAAATGGCCAAGTTGGCGCTCGAACCCAGAGCCCCTGCTTCTTCCTGTCCCCCATTCCAGGGCAACAACCCTGGGCCTGCAGCCCCCCTCCTGCCAGCCCTCTGCATCTGAACTCTCAGCTGGTGTTTGCTGGATGAGTGATAGATGCCCCCCTGGGTCTTGAGGTCCCGGCCTGAGGATGGACAAGCTGCCCTCTCCTCGGCCCTTCTGAGTCGGGCTGTTCCTGCTCAAGAACTCTCCATGGCTCCCCTCTGTTTATGGTATGCAACTGGCCTCCAGTGAGGCTTCTGAGACCTGCTCCACCCAGGTGAGCTCCTTCTCTTCCAGTCCTTACCTGGCCACCCACCCTGCAAATGGCGTCCGCTTCTTGGAACCCTCATGGGCCTCACCTGTCCCTTCCTATGACACTGGGCACACCCTGACTGGGCAGCCACTTTGTTTTGTCTCTTTCCCAGGAACAGCTGGGGCTGGTCTGGTCCATCCCACATGCATGGAGCAGACGCCCCGGGAGGTGCTGAGCAGAGCCAGGCCAGAAGGGTCCCGCGCAATGGCCAGAAGAGCACCAGGGGCAGGGAGTGAGTCCTGGCTGCTGGCGGCCTAGGCAGTGTCCTCCTCCTGCTCTGCACCCAGAAGGGAGCCTGCAGGCACTAGGGGCAGGAGGGCCAGGGACAGCGCACCTGCAGGCTGTGGCCAATCCACCAGTAGAAGACCGTGAGGTTGGGGTTCAAGGGCAGCAGCACAGCCGTGAGGTTCACCTCCTGGTTGATGCCAATGACAGGAACCACCTCCAGGTAAAGTGCCTGCAGGGGGGCTTCAGGGCCCCGGAAAGGTCAGGGTTAGAAGACAGCCAGACACACGGCATTTCAGAGGCTGCTTTGGTCATTGTCACCATCAGTTTCATTGCTACCTCCCCACATCACCTTCATCATCACCATCACCATTGCCATTATTACCACCCCCCCACCACCATCATCACCACCATCACC